>JAKZAP010000019.1:1276088-1509106 GCA_023053575.1 Branchinecta lynchi
GGTGCAAATGCTTAAGAAATACGTAAGAGACGAGCCAAAAAAATGGGATGAAATGTTGCCAATGTTGCTTTTTGCCTACAGAGAGGCATCCCATGCAACTACAAAGCTGACTCCTTTCGAAGTGGTCTATGGCAGCAACCCACGAGGACCATTAGAAATTTTCAAAGAAAGCATAGCGCCAGGTACAAGTTCAGATACTCCGGACAAGGGTAACGCGAACTCTTTTTCTTTGCAGCTGCAAAAAAGTTTGGACAACATCACCAAGTCAGTGATAGAAAATACCGAACGTGCAGCCGCCAACCAAAAAAGGTTTGACCCGGTTCAAGGCCTCCCAGCGAAGCCTGCTCTAGCCGTGGGAGACCAAGTGCTGGTATTGCAGCAACACGGAGAAACGAAACTCGAGAGACAATGGTCGGGACCATTTCGAGTATCCAAGGAAATAGGTAAGAACACCTATGAAATTTCTGGTTTTGGGGGGCGCAAAAACAAAAAAGTTTTGCATACAAATTTACTGAGAAAATTTCATGAGCCGTCCCCGGTCTGTTTTGCGAATGTCCTAGTCGAAGCCGACGAAGACGAAAGTCGTTTACCAAGGATCATAACTTTTGACAAAACTGAAAGAATGGATAGAGATAACGTAAACATAAACCCAAATCTGACCGAAGAGCAAAAAGAGAGCTTGCTCAAAGTTTTGGGAGAATTTTCGAGCTCCATGTCAGAAATACCGGGTAGAACGAATCTTGCATCACATAGAATTGTAACCGGAGATTCCAAGCCAATTAGAAAGCGGGCATACCGTATCCCGTATAGCCGGAGGGCACAAGTAGACGATGAAATCAAGCGAATGCTAGAGTCTGGCATAATTCGTCCGTCTAAAAGCGCGTACGGTTTTCCGATTGTTGTCATTCCAAAAAAGCAGGATGGGTCGGTTAGGCTCTGCGTCGACTATCGGGAACTGAACAAAATCACAGAAAATCCAGACCCGTATCCCATGCCGAGAGTAGAAGATCTGATCCTCAAAATTGGGAAAGCCAAGTACTTGTCAGTTATCGACCTGACAAAAGGTTACTTCCAAATCCCGATGGAAGAAGACAGCATCGAAAAAACCGCCTTTGTCACGGACTCGGGTCATTGGGAGTTTTTGGTTTTACCATTCGGGCTTCGGGATGCATGTGCTACCTTCCAAGCGTTACAGGATAGAATTCTAGATGGCGCTCAAGATTACGCGGGAGCGTACTTTGACGATACCATTGTTTTTAGTTCTACTTGGGAAGAACACATACAGCATGTGCGAGATGTACTCCAGCGCCTTGCAACGGCAAACCTAACCGCAAATCCACGAAAATGCCGTTTTGGGTATACAGAACTTGAGTACCTGGGGCATGTAGTTGGAAATGGGCGAATCAAAATGTCAGAATCGAACGTAAAAGCTATTACAGAATTCCCGCAACCTAAAACGAAAAAAGATGTGAAGGCTTTTTTGGGGTTGGTGTCGTATTACCACGGGTTCATTCAAAATCGAGCTATGATCGCACGGCCTTTGGTGCAGTTGACGCTCAAATCTGAACCTAACATTGTAAAATGGAACCATGAAACCGAAAAGGCTTTTCAGGAACTGAAGCGTGTTCTCTGCAGCGATGCCGTGCTACGCTGCCCGGATTTAGAAAAGCCAGTAACGATACACTGCGATGCCAGTGACACAGGTTTAGGGGTAGTCGCCTCACAAACGTTTAGCGACGGAGAACACCCTTTTCTTTTTTTAAGTCGTTCGCTGAACGCTGCAGAACGAAGCTATTCGGTTGTGGAAAGGGAATGCTTATGCATCCGCTGGGCTGTATCTAAGCTTTACCTCTACGTTGAGGGTCGCGAGTTTAACGTTGTCACAGATCACGCGCCTTTGAAGTGGTTGGAAAGCATGAAAAACACCAATCCTCGCCTAACTCGCTGGGCCATCGCCTTACAAGGCCTAAACATGCGGCTGAGCAGTAGACCAGGGCGAGATCACGGAAACGCAGACAGCCTATCGCGAGCATTCATGAACTCATCTCTTGAGTAATCATTCTTTCCGTGTACATAGCTATGTAAATACGTGTTGTATACAAACAGTTTTCCTTTCTAGACCAAAAAGCGAAAGAAGCGATCGCTCGTTACGCTCAGCTGAGTGGGAAAGACGAGGGAGGAGATTTTCGGAAAGCGGTGGAGGAGCTTATCACAGACCAAGCCGCTGACGATCGAATTAGACAGCTTACCCGTAGACCGCAAATGGGAAAAGTCTGTGTGTTCCAAGTAAGCGGTGTGTGGTTTAGAAAGTGGGCGAGCCAGGTCCAGATACTACTTCCGTTTCGCTACCGCACCCGCCTATTCAAAAAGTGTCATATGTTGGAATCGACCGGCAGACACTTGTCAGCAGAGGTCACCCTTAGTCGTGTCAGATCACGATTCTTCTGGCCGCGTGTCCAACAGGAGGTTGGGATGCTTATCAGCAGCTGCAACTGCCATCGATTGATTCCTGGAGCTACCGTGGAAGCACAAGGACACTCTTCAAAGAAGGCCTACTGAACTGAGGAGATCGACGAGTGTCTTATGGTTTATTTTGTGTATTATTTGGTTTAGTATTTTGGGGGGAGGGAGATCTAAGTTAAGAAGGAAGTGATGTCATGATCTGACATGTTCCGTTTATATTATTTGTTTACACAATTATCGTTATGAAGTATTCGACCCCTGATAGCTAAATCCTGCGAACCAATTCTGATTGGTCCGGCTATTTCATTCAGCGAAGCTAGGGGAAGTGTTGTGGTATGAGATTTTTGTAATTGAAGTTCAGAATACAGTTAGCTGTCGTGCAGCTCAGTTAAACTCTGACAGAGCTACCCACACAACTTGTATAATTCTTGATCAGCGTTCTTCTAAGCCCGCTTTGACGTTGACGCGTAGAGCCTTTCACTAAGCTATGCAACCTAACAAACACTGTGCTATGGTTACGGAACACGAGCGTTTTCTGACACAAGGTTCCGTGATCTCTTCCCACCCATTCACGATCCTCCCAGAAGTAGACCCCCCCGTGAAAAATCCCAGAAAGTCCCCAAATTAACACCAGTAATTTGCACTCACGAAAGATACAGGAAAAGCTTCGTTCCATCTTTCGTGACACTTTTTAATTCTCACGACTAAAAATGAATTTGTTTTGTTCCATTTGCATTTATATGATTTGGTTGTGCTTAAATTGTATATATATATATTGACATCTGCAAATCTGCTGTAAATGTCCGTTGACAACGTTTTCATGTATTATATGTTGACGAGAAATGCAAATTCGGCATGATTGCTGTGAAAGTCATTTTTAAATTAAATTCTACTCTACTCTACTCTACTCTGCGTCATGGTTGCGGCGACCAAGTTCTATTCTTGCGTTGCGCCCCAGGGTTGGTCACCAAGAACCAGGGTGTACGAGTTACTTCAGGATACTTTGGGTTACTCAGGGTTACTTTGAGTTACTTTTGGTTACATTGGGTTACTTCGGATTAAATTGCATTGGGTTACTTTGGGTTACATTATGTTACATTCGGTTACTTTGAGATACTTTTGGGTAACTTTCCAGGGTGTACGAAGTTTCTTTTTTTTACCAACCCTGGGCTGCGTCACCGCGTTACGCATCAGAATTTTCAGGGGAATATAACTTTTTCCAAACTGAAGAGTAACCTACTAATGATGAAGAAAAACCTACTAACGATGATTTAAAACTTACTAATTGATGAAAGAAATGAAAATTTGGCAGAGTAAACCGAAAAAGGAAAACGTAAAATATGCATCCATCGTGACATGTTCTCGTGTAGGTGTGAAAGATACGCTACGCAACCTGTACGCAAGGCAAGAGAAACGCATACGCGGCGTACCGCAACGACAAGTCAATGTGAAAGTGGCTTAAGCTGCGATCTAATAGCAGTCATCCCTTTTAAATATCGTTTCTTATAGTTTAACTGAAAACAGCGGAGACAGGCCCAATCACTTATTCACTTAAAGAGGCTTGAAGACCTGATAAAATGCGTTACTTCCTTGCTCCGCTATTTACGAATAGTAGAATTTCACTGTCGGATTTCTGTGGTACCTCTATGTGATTTACCAGCGTTGTTTGCTTGAAGAAAACGATTTACGAAAAATAGGTGTTCGTGCAGTGAGGTACTTTCCGCACCTGATCATTGGCCACTGAAAAGCCACGTTTGGATTAAGATCCAGATTTTGCGCGTCATAATAGAACTTTGCGTTGTGATGACGACCGTAGATTTTCTGAACATTTTACTAGGGCAAATAGTGAAAAATAAAAAATAAACCTGAACACAATGCAAATAATGCAATGTATTCAGTTACTAAGTTGGCTTTTCAGTTGAACTTTATCTTCAAATTCTCCCCAAAAGCTATGTTTCTATAAAAAGGACAGCTGTCTATTTAGACTAACTTGCAAATCATATCTAATTTTGGTAAACCAGTAAGTCAGCCTGTCCAGCCTGACGACTTCCCTGCCACAAGGCGTCGAAATCGCTACAGTGAATCTGTTCCGTTTAGCACCAGTAAATAGCAACAACCAATATTAATGTTTATTTTTGTATCTTCTGCATTTACTACATTATTTAAAGCTCAGCGTACTTTTTTCTTTTCTTCATCTGTACTGCCCTGTTTCCCTCTTCTTAAGTGCGTAAATAAAAGTTCATCATCATCATCAAGTTTAGAGCCTACCCCAAAGTGAAGTGACGCGTTCGCAGAGGAGCGATCACAGCGCCTCCTCATAAGCGAAGTGACACGTTCGTAAACAATTCACAACGGTTTTTAACTAATACACTTGATGACTATCTCTACCTTCCGATGTAGAATCTCCGGGTACCTGCGGAAGAAAAGAAGAAACGGTGTCACAGCTGCGCACTGACTCTGGATTTGAGTCAATGAGTTTGACTCGTTATGGACACGTTTGCTCCTTCTTCCTGAGAATCACTGGCGTGTTTTGGAGTATACTCGGTACCAACCAGTTCCGGAAAGCGCTCTGAGACTGAGAATTAACTGGGTTTCTGTCGTTCGTAATCGATACTGGTGCCAGTTTGGGTACCAGTTAGTCTCGCACCCAAGTTGGAATCAGTTGAACTTTTCAGGGTACTAGCCAATCACATTACTTAGGGGAATTATTAGATACTTTCCGACTGGCTAATGCTGAACCACATCAGCCCGAAGAACAATGACCTAAATTCAATTTCTGTTTTCAAGACAGCAAGGAGTGGCAAGGACAGCAAAGATTTTATCTACTGGGCTTGGTTCGAAACTAGCCAATCAGAATATTCCTCAATATTCCTCAAAATAATCTGATTGGCTAGTACCCTCAAAAGTGAAACTGATTTCAACTTGGGTGCGAGAATAGCTGGTATCAGAAACTGGCACCAAGATCAGATCGGCAAAATCAGGTTCAGAATCGGCAGAAACCCAGCTAATCCTCGGTCTCAGAGCGATTTCCGGAACTGGCTGGTATCGAGTATTAGCTAAAACCCGTTCTGAATGGGTCTTTAGAGGAAAGCAGTGAGACTAGCGCCTACCTAAACGTGAGATATTGTTGTCTTATCAAGTGTATGTTCGGTTAAAATGCAATATGGTTTATCAGTTCTGACGGATTGCTAGTTTGGAAAAGTGGGAGGATGTAATATTTGACCTACTTTCTATTTTAGATGACGTGGGCTTCTACTTACCTTCAATAAACGTAGAGACTTTCTACAATATGAATCGTGGTCGGCTTGGGTCGAAGGAGTAATTGAATGAACGAATTAATATGTTTATTCCCCATCTTTACATAAAATGTCACTGAAGGAGTATACTCTTTTAATTATATATAAATAAAGAAAGGGGAACAATGAATAGCACACAAGATACGATACAATTTTAACTTGGCAATACATAATTCAAGAAAGAGAAAAAAATAAGAATAATTATACATTTATCAACAAACAACTTAACCCCTAGACTACTTTTGCTTGGAGACTGGGGTAAGCAACGTGGTTAAGTACTCAGTGAACGAGCCAAGATGCGACCAAGATAAAATCTGCAGACAAAGGGAGCTCTTGACTAGAAGACGTCGTCCAGAGACCTCCAGACACACATTCCTCAAGCAGATGTGCAGATCTTTATAGAACTTATGAATGCTATCCACGAGGCATATCCGCCAAGGCGACAGGTCACAATTTTTCCCCATAACTTTAAACGTACAGCCCAGGGAGATAAGAAGAAAAAAGTAGGAGTTCTACTGCAAGACATTTGCGCAGAGTCTAGTAGCTCTGTTGCTAGCCAGAAGAAGTCTGGAAAGGCAATCAGAGAGAAACAGTTACGAATGAAGATAAACAGCTCGGGCAAAGGTCGAAGATCGAGGAAACCTAGCTATGTCAGGTCTCGACTTTCATGATTTTTTTTTATTTCTTTGATGATTTTTTGATGATTTTTATGATTTTTGATTATACTGAGATCGCAATTGAACTGGTGCAGGGAGAAAAAGACCACAGGTTTCGATGGGATCCCAAAATCCAATATTTGATCCAGACAATTGGATCTTGTTTTGGCCAGGTCCAGTCTTCGCCAGACTCCTTGAACATTTTTAATGTCAAAAATTCAGAAACAGATTAGGGTAAAATAGTTAATCATCTCTGAAAATAAAGTTCAGATATGGATTCAGTATGTGTGTTAACCCCTATTCGTCATATCTATTTTGACAAAAACTTCCTGCGTCCGCTGAAAAAAGAAAGCTAAAAAAGTATCTCCTTTCCCCAATATCAAACATCTAATCAACTTCAAATAAAAATTTAACTCATAACAAATTTTCCAGCTCGAGCCGGATTCCGGGATAACTATATCTCTGGTTAAAAAATGATTGTCATCTACCTCTTCCTACCCCTCAATCGGATGTTTAATCAACCACGAATAAAACTTTTACTTATATAAGGTTTGAAGCCAAGCTGACCATTCATTACGAAAGAAATAGAAAACCGTGATTTTCAGGGTTTTTTCTTGATCAGCTATTTATCCCTCTAGGATGATATGCGAGGGATAAATATAGATTCGGATATTTCGGTTGCACTTCCGGCAAACCGTCCTCAGCGAAAAACAAAACAAAACTAAATCATAAAATCCGCCACAATCACAACAGGAGAACGATGCGGAACAAACAGACAATAAGACGAGATGTAACTAAAAACCAGAAGAAAACGGTGCGGATGCAGATAAAAATAAAATAACGAAAGATAAAATGTGCGTGTTAAAAATGTATATATACAAATCTGTGATTATTTACAATTCTGAGCTCTGTGTATATTTACAATTTACCATCCGTATGGGAAAGCGCAGAAGCTTTCACCCAGAAAACGGCCCACTCGAAAAACGCCCTCGGGGCATACAGAGCAAAGAGGCTATTTCGCGAGTCGCGCATGAATCTTGTTAGCAGTGGCCAGTTTTGTGGAAGATTTTATTCAAAGTGGTCAAACGTATAATGGATTTTTCGAGTGAGCCGTTTTCTGGGTGAAAGCTTCTGCTATCAGAGTTTTGCTAGGCACGCAATGCAAACCTCCTCGAAAGCTTCAAGGTCCGCCCACAACTCTTTCAGGCACCTTGACATGACAAGCTTCAAAGTGTTTCTTTTCATTTTGGAAGACACGAGAGGTCATCCGGTCTATCTTATGTTTTGACTTCTTTTGTTTTGCTTGGTTTTTCCCTCTTGATAACCACGGCGCATTCAGTTTTTAAATACTTTGCGTCCAGCCGCCACGTATGAGAGCAGGGAGGCTGGATGGGGTCGACAAGCGCAAACAAGAAAATCGCTAATTTGACGTGGAAAGTAATGGTGCTTTCGAAAACCGACATTCCTGAGCTATTTCACCATGGAAAGATCATTTCTAGTGACAGTTACGCTTTAAAGAAGTTAGCTAATAGGACGGAAATGGGAAGAAGTTATTACCAATCGACAGCAATGATTACTGTGAACAAAACAGCACCTTCACGTAAAATCTTAACATCGGCCAACACTATTAGCAAATAACTGAAAATCAAATCTACCTTTTACGACAGTGGTTCCTAGCCTTTCCGTACCACGGACCAAAAGAGTTGTGCATCACTGTTCAACTACTTTTTACTAACACCACAGAGTCGAAAAAAGGACTTTTTTTCATAAATGATAAGGCATCAATGTCTAAAAAATATATATAAATCAATGAGAGAATTGACGCTGCTTTGTAGCTAAAATTTTGTCAAATCTTAGCTCGACGTCAATTACGAATAGATATTTATCTGTTTGTTTTTATCAAACACATTGCTTGGAACGAGACTTCTAAAGGTGGGCAGATTCGAATAGCAACAGAACAGATATGGCAATTCCACTTAGTTCTTTGTATTCTCCCTGCAACTCCAACCAAAACTTGGGAAACAGTAAAATTTGTTAATTTTGATTAGTCAGATTGTCTGCAAGATTGTCACTAAAAGGTCACGTTCCACTAAATGGATATTGGATCAAGTCCCGAGGTCTATCTTTGGTCGTGATCGGTCGGTAATATTAAACAAGTTCATCTCGCAATTTGGTAATGGGTGTATCTTATCTCCTATATTAGCATTACTCTAATCACACCTTCCATGTGCTCGATCCTTGCTTCCGAGGAGATTATTCGTCAGGAAGCCGGTTATATTATGCCAATTTTGCCAAGTTTGACATACATCCAAGGCAAGGGACATGGAAATAGGCGAAAAGTAGACAAAAGCGTGTGTAATTTTCTGTAAGCATGGCTTAGTTGTAGAATGGTCAACTATTTCAGAACCTCTGACACGAAACACTATGAACGAATGAGCCTATTCCCCAAAAGCCCGAGGGGCCTTGGCGGGAAAACAAAAATAAACACAAAATAACAATAAAAAACTCAATATATACACCGAATTAAGGACGGAATCTTTATCCCCCAAAACACTCCCAATCCTTCATAGCCTGCTTTAGGAACCTCAAGGTATTCTTTGACGTTGTCGATTTCATTATCGTCCAAAAACTGATCAAGGTTCGGAAAGACACTTCTGCTGGTTCTCTGAACTGAAGCTTCTTAAAGCTTACCACAAAACATGTTTTTTCTTCCATACACACAATTCTAACCATCCTTACTGACACTAGGAATGTTCAAAACCACAAAAACACAGTCAAACAATGAGCAAAGTAAAAAAAAAATATTTCCTAGATTTGAATAATTCAGTCTGGACCTTCTTAATATTAATCTAACCGTCCTAATATTATGCAAATACCTAAAACACAGACAGGAATATTTATGTACAAATATCTCAATTCACTTTCACCTCCTGGAGTTCTACAGCTGGATCAGTTTAAAGGATCATCATCATATCATGGTTTTCCGACGACTTCAGCATCAAATAGTTTGTTGTCTCACCAAAGAAGGCATACTTCAAGAGGGGCGTTTTCAATAAGACATGTAGGTGTAGCGATATGGAATGAAATACCTCTGTGTATTAAGAATGCAACAACCCTTCACTCTTTTAAAAAACAACTAAAACATTCATTTTCAAGTGAAAGTACCTGAGAGTTGGTATTCGTAATGTATGTGTTCTTTTTACGTTTGTTTAAGGAGTATTATTGAATGAGCTCCTTATTTGTATGTTCACTCCCATAGGCCGCAGGGCCTTTCTTTAGGCGGACATGCTTTTTGTTCCAGGAAGTGTGTTATATTTTTGTGTGTTAATAAATAATCTGAAATCTGGACTAAATCCCATCCGATTATCCGGGACAGCCTTTATGGCACGTAGGGAGCTAAGGATTAAAATAATAATTTCCATATAATGTTTCAACTGTTTATTACAAATACAAACAAATGTTTTATAAGAAGTGAACTGAAAGACAAAAATTCTCCTCAGCCGGGATTTGAACCCAGGACCCTCGCTTACAAGGCAGGCGCTCTACCAACTGAGCTACCAAGGGGCTTGAGAACAATTCATCTTACCAGTTCACATTCCCATGTCACGGAAATTTATAATAATACATAGATGGCACTTTACACAAGGGACTTCTACCGTGACCAATAGTTTAGTGGTCACGGTACAAGTCCGAAGTCCCTTGTGTAAAGTGCCATCTATGTATTATTACAAATAAATGTGGTAGTGGCGGTGCTTTTGTGGTACTTCTGAAGACATAAAAAAAATAATCAATAAAGTCTTAAAATTCTTTGCTAATCAAACGTGGAAAAAATCGTCGTCTGGAATAGAAGACATTCTACGTGTTTTTCTCGAGCCGAAACAGCAACCCGGCAACCGAGTTCAAATTTAAATTAACTGGTGGCTTGCGATCAGTAGGGTAAACAGAATGTTAGGATTAGGATTAGGTCTTTCTTAAAGAAAGAAGATATTTTTGAATTCAGAGATTTTGGGACCTTCGCGTACTCCTTACGAGGGCCTCGCGTACAGCTTTCGGTACTCGTACCCCCGGTTGAAAACCCCTCCTCTACGACGTCAGTCTGGTCCACTTATTAATTACTCACTGGGTCGGGGAGCGTTGACCAGCTGACCGGACACTGTGCGCTGACTGTTAAAGACATAATCCAAAGATTATGCCTTCTCTTACTGATCGCAAGCCACCAGTTTATTTAGATTTGAACTTGATTGCGGGGTTGCTGTTTTGGCTCGAGGAAAAGCCCACGCAGAACGTCTTCTTTTCCAGATGGCGAAATTTACCACGTTGATTAGCAAATAATTATGACTTTAATTACTTTTTTTTTTATGTCATCAGAAGTACCACAGTGGTCTTGGGCTTTTAATTTATTTTTATTTGTAATAAACAGTTAGAGCCGGTCTTCAACTCCCGGAAATTCCGGAATCTGGGCTTTCAGATTATTCTTTGACGTCTTCTGTAAATTGTATCTGGAATATGTTCAAAAGCATATCAAAATAATACTGATACTGATACTGATACTTTATTATAAAACGAGACTTTGACAGCATTGGATTGCCGAACTTGTCGTTTTGGTCAGGTACATCATAATTACAAAACATTTAGTAAGGCGGTTGTACATAATAAAGCAATATTCAAAAAATGATCAAACAGAATAAAAACCCTAGACAATTAAAACATTAAAGGGAAATAGTTAATCAATTGTTCAAAACTTCAACAAAAGATGGTACAAAGCTCTTTCTGTAGCGATCGGTTCTTGTACAAACAGGGTTAAGAACCGGAACTTTTTGTGCTACAGCTCGAGGTAGTCGAGGTTTTGGCGGGCAATATGGGGTAGGAAACAGGTGCTCAAAACTCCTCCGGAAAAAAGGGGCTTTTGAACTTCCGGATTTCCGGAATTTTTAAATATCGAAGAAGAAATAAAAAAAAAAATCTCGGAAAATATTAGAACCCAGATTACGGAAGGTGAACACTCACTTTTAGATCATTAGTTAAAAATTATTATTTTGATCCTTGGCTCCCTACGTGCCATAACGGCTGTGCCGGATAATCGGCTGAGATCTAGTCCAGACCAAATTATTTCCAAACCTAGGTTGTTGTTTTTTAATTTGCTCATTGTTTTGAACATTCATAGTGACAGTAGGGATGATTAGCACTGAGTGTGTGGTAGATAGACCTTTTTTTGTGGTCCGCTTTAAACAAAAATGGTTTATAAACCTCAAACAAACAATAAACTACCAGATTAAGCAGTCACATTTATTATATAACCCTAGCTAAGTACTAGCTCCCGAAAGCTAAGCTCGAGTGGCAACCAAGAGATCCAGAGGAAGTGGGAGACCGAAGAGCACTCTTCGCCGCACCTACCAGTTGGATCTCCCCAACTACGCGTCCACCCAGTCCAAATGGGGAGAAGCAGAGCAAAATGACACTAAGGAGTAGCGCCAACACTTGACAAAACTGACACACACTCGAATAGCATGGACACCAGCGATACAGCACGTCCCTACTGAAACTCAATCAGTCGTTCACCAGCGCAGGCTCCGAGAACTTAATATCCTGAACATGGCAAATAAATTATACAGCCGCCATTTTTTCCTTGGTGTGTGCAAACCACACCTTTGCTTTACTAGAAATTTCTGAACCCGAAAGTTTGTCTCGCTTTAAATGCCGCAAGAGTAGTGGGCGGCAAAGCATGGAAACCATAAGTATTGGAAAGAGCAAAATAACATTAGGAAGTACCGCCAAGACCTATGGCTTCTTATGCTTTGCAAACGGGACATATTCGTATCGCCGCCCATTACGCTTGCGGCATTTAAAGCGAAACAAACTTGCGGGTGTAGAAATTTCTAGTAAAGCAAAGGTGCGGTCTGCCCACACCTCCAAGGAAGCAATGGAGGCTGTATCGTTTTTTGCTGTTTTCAGAATATGAAGTTATTGGAGCCAGCGCCGGTGAACGACTGACTGAGTTTCAGTAGGGACGTTCACTATCGATAGTGGTGCTAGTATCGCTGCTATTCGAGTGTGTGTCAATTTCGTCAAGTCTTGCCGCTACTCTCTACTGTTATTTCTCTCTGGTATTGGTGCTATTGCCCAGTATTATTTTGCTCTGGGGAGATGTCTCGGCAGGGGCTCATATCAGAAACGAGTGACTCCTCTTGGATGTCTACTTGCTTCTGGATGTGCAGGCCGTGAAGCGTGGAGGAGGAACCAACGTCTATGGAAGGTAAATAATAGCACCCAAACAGCCCCAAATCCAGTAGTGCCATTGTCAATATCTGATATCTGAAAGGCTGTTTCATCGACAACCATAGAGGATTTGAAACAAGATGTAGCTGAGGATTGGTCGGTCAAGCCCTGACGATGTCAATGGGACGCACAAGATTTAGGTCGTGTCCGAAAGCTCCGAAATGAACGAAAATGCTGAATTAATTCAGCATTTTATGCAGCATTTCGCTTTCGGACATACATTTTCGCTCAATTAATGCAGCATTAATTCAGCAAAAATTTCTCGACAAATTCAGCAAGAATGCTAAATTGAATTTTCAAGAAGAAAGTGGGGAGTATGGCGATTCTCTCAGTGTTTCAGCGGCAAACATAACAAATCCAAAAGACAACTGACAATTCGGCAAGCCTTCCAAATTTCAAGACAACTGGTGATCATGGCCAACGAAAAAAAGAAAGATAAGAAGGTTGGATATCAGTAGCTGATCCATTTTGTCAGCTTTATACAGCTAATTCTTTTTTCTTCTTCATCTTCCTGACTTCAATTTTGGTATTCTGGAAGTGTCAGAGAAGAAAAAAAGGTAACAGCTTTCGGACAAAAAAGAAAAAGAAAATGGAGCATTAATGCAGCCTTTACAGCACCAAACAGCTTTCGAACACGTTCTTAACTGTATCATCGTCATTGAACCGGTGACGTGCATGGGTACCCTGTCGCTGGCAAGTGCACTTTAAGGTAGTTTATGGTAATCCCTTTCAATTAACCATGCTAACTCTTGGACGACTAGGAAGTTGCAAAGCCTTAAGGGAAAGCCTGAGCTCTCCCACAAACATCCATTCCCAAAAGGAAGATTCTAAGCTGATAATGGAAAAGCGTAACCAATGATTGACAGGATCAGTGGTTTCTATCCCAGAGTACTCGGGAGAGAGGGGAGAAAGCTGCTTTCCTCGCTAATTGATATGCTTCCAATTAGATGGCTGATAAAGCAAAACTAGCCTCGGAAATAGAAGCTGGCACGACAGCACGTCCGAGCCTATTAAATGCACGAATAACGCGAGTGAGTAGAAATAAGAGACACATTCCCCGTCGGAAGACAATTATAAGAGCGACATTTTTTTTAAATGAGCAATTATATTATGACCCGTCAAAAGCCGAAGCCATATTGACGAAATAAAACGAAAAAAGACTGAGCGAACTTTTCAAGATTGACAGAATACGGTCACAAACAAACAATACAACTGAACCAATCTAGTAACGAACAAACAATACTTAGAAGTTGTGAATTGGAAGACAAATTGCTCCTCAGTCAAGATTTGAACCCAGGACCATCCGCTTTTTATGGCCCTTGCCTTCCGGCCAAGTGCCATCTACCGATCACTTTTCGAGTTAGGTGTTTGCGAGTTAGGGTACTTCCAGATGTGTTAGAACGATCCAACTTGGTAGGCATATTAGGGACCCGACCAAATTAACTTGGAAATAGTCCCTTGCCCGATCCGACCATCGTGGAGGGAGGGATGGGAGCCGGAATCCGAGTGACATGCATAAGTTTCGAACGGGTAATCGGAACTTAATGAAACTTGATATTTGGAAAGACATCTTGTCTCAGAGGTCCCATTTAAAGTCCGGACCGAATCCCGATGAATGTGGGGAGAGGGCGTCGGAGCGGGGAACCGGAAATCATGTGACACGCTTGGATTCGAGCGAACAGGATGAAATTTGGTGGGAGGAACAAGTACAAGCCCTAGGTATATCATTGACAGAACCGGTCCGGATTCTCGCACTGTGGGGGGAGTTGGAGGGGGGTCAATTCCAGTGATACGGAGTTAAGTTACTTCCAGGTGGGCTAGGACAATGAAACTTGGCAGGCAAGTCAGAGATCCGACCAGATATATATACCTGGAAATAATCAACTTCCCAATCCGACCACCGTAGGGGGAGTGGAGGGAGGGGAATCCGGAATCTTGAGGAATGGATAACTTTGGAACGGGTGATCGGATCTTGAAGAAACTATATTCAGACAATGTTTACAACGGATATACGTCAGCTAAGATTTTTCATCAGCGATATTTCGGCCCTTCTTGGCAAGGGTCCTTGTCAGGCAGTCAATCTTCTTGTTCGACGTCGGGGAAGGAAAAAAAACCTGTAATAAATAACTGAAGCTTCTACCGACTATAAATATCTGATTAGGGCAAATTACTTTCAAATACCACGGTAAAGAAAAAACTAGTCCTGAGATTGAATTTTTGACACGGCCGCTGTTTTTGCTGCACGATTGGGGCGATGACAGGGAAGGTTTTTTTCTGTATTTTTGTCAACTTCGCTTTTGTTATTAATAAGGGACTGAAAACCCAAATATTATTTCATTAATGACCTCGTTCCACGTTTCTTTTCTGGAGTACTCACCTGCATCTATTACTTTTTGTAATCGCTGTGAAAAATTAGTGCTGAGATTTAATTTTTAACACGGCTGCTGTTTTTGCTGCAGGATTGGGGCGACGACAGGAAATTTTGTTTCTGCATTTCGGTCGACTTCGTTTTTTTTGTTAACAAAGGACTGAGGCTTAAATTTTCTTCCCTTAATAACCCCGTTCCACGTTTCCGGTAGGGAGTACTCGCCTGTATAGCGGTTAATGCCTGCTCGATTTTTGGGATCCCAAAACGTAAGTGGAGGGATACCTGTGACATCGCAAAAGTTGTCCGTCTGTCCGTCCGTCCGTCTGTGCGCACCGTCAGACGACTTGTCCGTCTGTCAGACAAGTAGTTCGTCCGGAATCCGGCCAAAACCAGAAAGTCTGTTAAAAGTAAAACTTTTATTTGAAGTTGATTAGATGTTAGATTTAGGGGCACGAAAATATGCTGAACTCGACGGTGAAAACCATTTTCTTGCCGGATACGTAGTTCGTCCGGAATACGGCCAAAACCGGAAAGTTTGTTAAAAGTAGAAATTTTATTTGGAGTTGATTAGATGTTCAATTTAGGGGTAAGAAAACATGCTGCGCACTTCTGTGAAAACAATTTTCTACCCAGACAAGTAGTTCGCCCGGAATCCGGCCGAAACCGGAAAATTATTAAAAGTTAAAGTTTTATTTGTAGTTGATTAGATATCCGATTTAGGGGTAAGACGAGATGCTGAATCCGTGTATTACAATCATTTTTTATCCGGACATAAAGTTCGACCAGAATCCGGCTGGAGCTGGAAAATTTGTTATAAGTTAAATTTTTATTTGAACTTGATTAGATGTTCAGTATTGGGGAAAGAAGATACGATGAGTTCGTTTTTGAGCTTTCTTTTTTCGACGGACAAGTAGTTCAAAACAGATATGACTTATAGGGGTAAACACACATGCTGACGCCATATCTGAACTTGGTTTTCTGAGATGATTAGCTATTTGGCCTTAATCTGTTTCAGAATTTTTATAGTAAAAATGTTCAAGGAGATTGGTGAAGACTGGATCTTGAAAAGACAAGACCCAATTGTCTGGATCAAATATTGAATTTTTGGGATCCCATCGAAACCTTTGGTCTTTTTCTTTATCTCAACGGCTTCTCGAATACTTTGATGATGTCCGGTGCACGTTGCAAGAGTTCGGGCTTTTCCAAAATAGCCTATACTGAATGGGATGGGTTTTTGAATATATGTTCTGCAGGTAGAGATTTAAAAGTATAGTTATGATGGTGTCCGTTGCAGAGGGAGTGGTCAATTTCTTGCTCATGCTCTGCAAGTCGTTTTCCGAAAGTTCTCTCTGTCCTTCCTACGTAACGCTTTCCGCAATCACATGGTATTGAATAAATGCCGCTTTGGTACTGATTTGGGACTTTATCTTTTCCAGAGTTGACGAAACTAGATATTTTGAAAGACCTCGTGTTTCGGATGACCTATTTTAAATTCTTGACACGATCCAATGAATGTGGGGGGGGTGGAGTTGGAGGGGAGAACCGGAAATCTTGTGACACGCTTAGAATCGAGCGATTGGGATGAAACGTGGTCGGAAGGACAAGCACAAGAACTAGATCCGTCAGTGCTAGAACCGGCTCGGATTTGGGCACTGTGAGGGGAGTTAGAGGGGGGAAGTCCAGAATTCCGTTTATCGCGAGTTAAGGTATTTCCAGATGGGCTAGGACAATGAAACTTGGCTTGAACATTAGAGACTTGACATGATTGGCTTAGAAATAGTCAGTTCCCCGACCCAACCATCGTGGGGGAGTGGATGGAAGGGGAATCTGGAATCTTAAGGTATGTATACAAGCACAAGATCTAGGTACGTCAGTGGTAGAACCGGCTCGGATTTGGGCACTCAGGGGGGGAAGTTAGAGGGGGGATAAACGATTCCGTTTATCGCGAGTTGAGGTACTTCCAGATGTGCTAGGACGATGAAACTTGGCTTGAACATTAGAGACTTGAGATGATAGACTTAGAAATAGTCAGTTCACCGACCCAACCATCGTGGGGGAGTGGATGGAGGTGAAATCTGGAACCTTGTGGTTTGTATAACTTTTAAACGAGAGGACTTGTCTCGGATGTCCCATTTTATGTCGAGACCGGATCCGATAAATGTGGGGGGGGGGATCTTGGGAAAAGCTTAGAGTGGAGCGATTGGGATGATATTATAACTCAAATTAATTTTAGAACCCTTAAAGTGTGTTTATGAACCGAAAAGTTAAAACAAATTCTTTAACCAAACGATATATATTTCCTAAGGACCCATCACTATTTTTGCCTCAAAGATTTTGCTTAGAAGTGAATTTCTAAAGTACAAACAATAATTTTGAGCAAAATCGACATTTTCCGGATTCCAATGAGCTTGTCATCATTTGTGCTTCAAGAGTGTTCATTACAGATGAATCTTTAGCGGCCGTAAAGTGCGCATTATCACGGCCAATTGCACAAATAAAGTAGTTTTTATGAACAGTAGGTACATTCTCGTGATTTCTAAGGACCCATGATCATTCTTATCTCAAGGGTTTTGCTTACAAATGCTAACAACAAACCCACAAATTGACAAATTTCTTCCTTTCAAATTCTCATTAACAAGTTTAAGAATGGATAATTAACAGTTAGAGATTGGTTGTATTTCATGTTTATTTATGTGTTTTCCTCTAGTGATACTGGTTTTCAGTCACCCTTCCCTCATTTTGGTTGTTGCTTTTGTTTGGATTGATTTGCTTTGTGTTGGCGATGTCGTGCGGTGATCTTTCTACTCAGCGTTGGGTCGATTTCATCTTATTGATTTTCTTTTATGGAAGGGTCTGAACCATTCGATGTTTTTCTTCTCTCCAGTTCAGACCCTGAAATAATTGTAAATGCAGAGTATAGTATTGTTAATTTTTATGTATTATATAAAGTAAGAATAAAAAAACCTTGAACCTTTATCCTCTGAACCAGTCTTGCAAGTGCCATATGAGCTTCCAGCTCTTGCTTATCAATTTTTGTTTAGTTACGTTTGGTTACAAACAATATCCTACTTCAAGAAATTCCGTTTTCTATATGGCTAACGTACAACAAAAGTTAATGTTGGCGTCCCTTGCTTTGGGCACATATGATTGCAAGCCGGATGGGTTGAACCCTGAGCTTGTTCCACCCTACTTACCATAGTTACTACGCATGACGTGACGAATTCTGGCTTTTGCCGTCAAGGCTGGAACGATTTTTCTATTTTCCAGCAGGATTTCACGCCAAGGGTGAATCCGACCAATCACGTTACAGAGATGCGTAGTTAATTCGCTTACTACGCTCCCGAGCATGGTAAGCAAATAGTAACTATTAGTTAATATTCCGACAAGGTTGGAACGGTCAGCGTAGTAACTTTTCGTGAGGATGGAATGGAAATAGTATCTAATAGTAACTATTGTTAGAAGGGTGGAACACGCTCTAGAACAACCGGTAAACCTGACTGAAGCGGAGAACATGGATTCCGCTCCAGTCCAGTTTTTGTTTAAAAATAGATTCAAAAATTATTTCTTGAATGGTTAGGTAAATGTGGAATATTTATTTGGAATATTATTTTTGTTTCTTTATTATTATTAGTGACTGAGGGTTGGGTTGGGTGGGGTGAAGGGGGGGGGGGTATAGAAAAAGAATTGCAAACTCCCGCACAGGACACGTTTGTGCCCTTCGTGGGAGCGTTATGTTAATTGTTTCGTTTAAAGAATGTTGACATTAAAATGATTTGAACTGAATTGTGTAGAGGCAATACTCACTGGACCTGGAATATTGATAACTCTAGACTGAAATGACTCCTGGTAGGTGCAGCAAAGCGACAATCCACCTCGGAACACGGAAAGGATTTAATGCCTGGGTGTATAGGCACAATCGTTAAAGGACACCTGAATGAAGAGTACCAAGTATCATCCCTATCTGTATGACGTCCGTTAATTTTGCCTGCAGAAAACCCAATCCAAATACGAAATACCGTTTCCAAGCTATGATTTTTGCTCCATTTTGCATCTGTCCTTATTTCAGTACCGAGCAACTTTAGAAATGAACAAATGTCTCCAACCAACCCTTCTTCTGGAATACTTTTTAACCAGATAAGCCCAAACGTATATCTAGAAGAAATTCCAGTACGATCCGGCCAGCGCTGTACAAGATTTGAATGAATTGCGCTTTTTGTCTTGGAGTCTGCATGTGTAAACCTCCGGAAACAATCATCCCTATTTTGAAAACGTCACGCTCAGGAGAAGAATGCTCTCCGTGTCCATGTCTGTAAATGCATTCTCCATGGTGCGTTCAAGTCTGATTTCATTGTTCAGTTGTCCTTCAGTGCCGTACGTTTTTTTTCACGGTCATGAACTACAGAAAATCGGACAGGGAAATCCTGTTCGTCTGTTTCTACCATTAGGTACTTTCCAGGAAAGCAAAACAAAAGTTAATGTTGATTTTCCTTGCTTTGAGCACAAATGATTGCAAGCCGGATTGGTTGAACTAGAACGACTGGTAAACTTGACTGAAGCAGAAGAACATTGATTCCGCACCAGTTTTTTAGAGGCAATAATCACTGGATCTGGAACACTGATAACTCTAGACTGAAATGACTCCTGGTAGGTGCATTCCGGGGGTATGAAGCACATTAAAAGCTAGAATTAATATGGTTGGTAAAGATTAGTTTTTTTTCCGGGGATAGGCAGATTTAAAAAATTTATCCTGCGGCGCTTAGTTTAACTCAATCTGGATAGGCTAAAGTTGTCGGAAGCGTCACTTTTTAGCGAACGAAGAAACAAAAAGCTGAATATGTGAATTTAAATTTGCAAACTTATATTAAAGGAATAATAACACCTGATGCATTACGTTACATTACAGTGCAGTTTCATTTAGTTGGCGCTTTAGGATCGAAATTCTTGGGGGCTTAAACACATTAATCTGGTAGGTAGAGCAAAATTTTTCTGGAAAGAAGGCAGATTTAAAAATTTCGTCTGCGGCGCTTACTTTAACTTTATCTGGGTATAGTGTTGAAAGTGTCACTTTTTTGCGAAAGCTGGATGGAAAAGCCGAAAGTGTGAATTTGAACACGAAGTGACAGTAAACTTTAAGTGGGATCCCAAAGGTGATTGTTTGTTGGGCTTCTCACCCATACAATCAGGTCCTGTGAAATTCCATACTTTGCTAGACCTCACAATTTATTTTCATCCCTAATCAGCTCTTTAACCACATCCATTAGTTACGGTAATTCTCTTATGTCTTCAATGTCCAGTCTAACCCGGAAAAAGACCGGAATATCAATACCATATATCTAAAATCTCGTAGCCTATCTGTTGCCAAATGTTTGTATCTAGATATACACCACCTTACAGATTTATCCCTGGAATTCTTTCTTTCCGAAATTTCCGATTCGCATCCCATTCCGATCGTGCAATTTAGCCGGATGGAAAGCAAGCCGATAGATGGATCAGTCGTTATATCCACACCGAGGGAACAAATGGATTTCCCGTTTTCGTCGATCTATAGACTTAGTAGGAAAAGAAAGCAATAGATCGAAGCCCGAACAACCGATAACGACATTAGACATTTTACATTAGACATTTTTTTTAATTTCATCAAAAACACATAAATTAAGCATTCTAACCATCATGAATCCGCTATATCATTCACTCATTACCTCCCCTCCTTTGGGGGGGGGGGGTGATAATTTTTTATTTTTTTTAAATAAATATCCTTTCCTCTTATCACACTTCTTTCCTTTTCAAATAATGGGATGTGTTGTTGGAGATCTAGGCACGAAATAGTATAAACTTAATTGGTAACATAACACTTTATTTCTAATCGAAAAGGAGTTATTCTTGAAAGTGTTATGCGTAATCTGCTATGAAACTTCTGACGTTTTCGGTACGAACTAACGCAGGAGAACTAACGGTAACGAACGAAGCATAACAGATAACATCCCAAAGTGTTATCTGTTGAAACCGCGCATCCTTTTGCTCTTGTTATGTAACTTTTGACAGTGTAGTATTTTTACCTACTGAAGGTGTTGTTGGAGGTCTAGGCACGAAATAGTATAAACTTAATTGGTCATAAGACTTTATTTTTAAGTGAAAAGGTGTTATCCTTGAAAGTGTTATACGCAATCTGTTATGAAACTTCTGACATTGCAGTAGCATGGTTTCATAAGGATCGCTTATCGGATATCAGCATCTCATCTGATTGTGAGCAATTGCCTGATTCTGCAGCGATAAAATCAGTCAAGTGTGCTCTTGATTGCTTTGGAGGGGGTGATTTAGATGACCACCGTTTTCGGTACGAACTAACGCAGCACCAAGTGACTCTTATCCCCGATCGATCCTCAAGGCAAGGAAGCAAAATACTTTATTAGCTAATGAACAATTCCCACGGGGAAAGATGTAGAAAGAGATATGGTAAAAACATCGAAGCTCCTCCAAAATGCCAGTCCACCCACTCAAAAATCCATTAGTGGTGGTAAAATTTATGCATCACGAAACGTAGTTTCCCCGGCAGTGTAAACAGCTGGAGCTCGTACGTAATGACAAGGATTGCAGAGCCTGTACCGAAACTTCAACCTATGACTGCTTCACATACTCAATATGAGCTTCGTTGTGTGGTCTTCGTGTTAAGTTGTTTAATGCAGGTTTGAATTTTTAGTCTGTAAAATAGTTATTAATTGTATATATTTTAATTTTGTGTATGTTATTTTTTGGCTCTTTGACTGACATCCCTGTTTATTTTATGCAACAAAAATTAATAATCGGCTCTGACCGTCGTTTGTTTTTTGAATAAAGTGAATTGAATTGAAAATTGAAATTGATTTGAATTGGAATAAGGACCGGATTTTAATAATGGATTTGAAAACCTGACAAATGATGATGATGATGATGATGATGATCTTATTAACGCACTTAAGAAGAAGAAAATAGTGCAGTATAGACAAACAAAAGGAAAAAGTAAACTGAGCTTTCAATAATGTAGTAAATGCAAGAGATAAACAAATAAACATTTAAAAAAAAAGAAAGAAAAGGGACTAATCGGGTCTAAAAAATCTTCTTCCTAGATGGAATGCGGAGAAATGGCTAAGAGCAGAAACGTGAAGGTCCTGGGCAATTGAAGGTAACTTTGAACAATGGCCAGAAGGGAAAAAAGTTGCAGTTATACGGGAATTCCTATAACGTCGAGGAAGGTACAAGGAAATTTACAATATTTGAAATATTAAGTCCTGATACGTTTTAAATCTTTTAGCCACAGAATACCAAAAATTCCGGAAAGGTTGCAGACAGAGGGAGAACAAAAACTATTATATAAACTACCAAGGGCTTTTCTGTTATACCTTCCTCGGCTTCCTCTATTTGGAACTATTTTTCCATATCTGACACGAATGGAATCGTGAATAGCCGAAACAGCGTTATCGCAGATTTTTTTTTAGAGACTGTGCCATGACCATGCCAAGCCATTTTACGGTAGGGGAATCGGGGAGTTTTTCATTTTGAAAAGAAATACCGGCATCTTTTGGGCTGTTGAATTTGAGATAATGACATTTCGAAATGTTAACAGAGAGGCCAATTTGAGAAACCCCCTGAAAAATCCTTTTAATGTTAGATTCTAACCCACTTTTAGTTCGACTTATATTAATCGAATGTCGTCTGCATAAGCTATGTAATTAACACTTAGGTCTCCAAGGAAAAATTTTGGCAATAAACCTGAGAGGCATTCATAAATGGCACTTTTAAAAACAAAAGGAGATAGGACTCTACCGTGTGGTACCCCCTTGCTCGCAGGAATGGATTCCGAAACCGCTCCTGACCATTTCGCCCGAACAATCGCGTTACGGTACCAAAACCTTAAAACGGAAACAATGGAAGCGTTAACACCCTGACGCAACAAAGAAAGTAGAGCCTACTACATTATTGAAAGCTCCAGAAATGTCGATTGCACAAAGATGAGAGGTAAATTCTCCAACTGTCGCCTCCTTGAGAATTGTAGATAGGACTCTATGAGCGTGGCTGCAACTGAGTCTTTTTTGAAAACCAAACTGAAAGTCGCCGAACTGGCACTTCAACGTAATTTCTGGCACTAAGAGATATTCAAAAATTTTGCTAAAGATACAAGACATTGGAATTGGCCGGAAAGAGCTGCACTGGTTTGGATTTTTTCCTGTTTTTTTATAATTGACGTAATAGTTCCAGAAAGAAAACTTTCTGGAACTATAGACGTTGCCAAAATCATCTGAAATAGCAGCTGTGTGTGGAAGATGAGTCCGGGAGAGCTGAACTTAAACTGGCTGGAGCAGAGACCGTCGCTGTCAACAGAAGTGCTTTTCAATCGGCGTATAGCAGACTCCATCTCAGGTGGCGGTGTAGACTTTTGTCTGTTTCATATTGTTCGGAAGAAGTTTTGAAAGGCGCTCGCCAAAAAAACGTTGAAGTAGGCCATCACTTGAGCTGCAAACAGAAGAATAGTGGTGCAACCAGTCCTTTATCTGAAGTGGCGACGAAGGGGAGGAGCGGTTTTGTCAGATCGCAGAACCGATGCCCAAGCCTTCTTATTAGTTGGGAAATCCAAACCATTAATGCGCATTGACCTGAGGGCCTTTTTGAAATTACGCTTCGTTTTTTGCTTGAGGTAAAAAACAGTCCCATGCATTGGGCGACCACAGGCATTCCATATTTGGTGCCAAGTCCGAGCACTGCTTTTAACTTTTTTGATCTCCGGGTCGATTTTCCATAAAGGTTTCCTTGTTCCTATCTTGACACGCTCAAGAGGGACAGCCATTTCTTCAGCTTGTTTTAGGCACCATACAATCTGATTGTAATTAGAGTTGATGTCGAGACGGGCTGACTGATGGGGTATCAGGGTCTGGAGCAAATGGAAGGGTATTGTTATTGTGGACAGAAGAGCAGCTAGGTACTGCAAAAATATCACTTTGCTGCACCTGTCCCAGTTGCGCTTTTCACACCATTTACTTATTCTGTTGGAGAGAAACGAACTTTGATCTGAAGCTGCACGAAATACACAAGTGGCCATCGTCAATATTTTCGGTATCCACATGACAAGGCCATCAACTGCATTATCTGACGAAGTGAGTATGTGGTCGATGTTTGACGTTGCACTGCCTATGTTCTGATATACGTGTAGTCGAGGTCTTTTGGTGCTATTTGGTATCCATCAGGTAGGCTATCCTGTAACAGCGTTGATCTAGGGGATTGTTTCCAGAATATCCTAGTTCAGATCACCGGCCAAGATCCATGGAGTTTGTTGATTTGAGATGCTTTTGAGAACCGTCTGTAGTTTTCTGCAAGCACTCGCAAAGGCATTCAAAGATTGCGAGTTGCGTCGATTGCACGGTAGATACACATTAATAACTGCGAAACGATCAGTCTAGACAGCAAGAATGTTATCAGAAGTAGAGATGTCGCAGCTAACAAATGTGGCTAAGCCTCCAGAAGGTCTACCCTTGGTTTTGCGTGCATCCCGAAGGAAAGTGAAGTGATTTTGCGATCGTTGGAGAACCTATGGACAGATCATCTACGAATTTGTAACGGTCATCATGGTAACTGAGCAGAGAGTTAATTACAGACAGGAAAATAATTCGAGCTAATTTCGTGCCTTGGGGTTCCCCGCAAGGAATATTTGACCAAGACGAATCCGAGTCGTTCTCGTGGAGAGCGAAGACTTCATGTTTGCGTCAAGTTAGAAAATCAAGCACAAGGCCAAGGGTGCGTCGTTTAGCGCCTATTTCCTGGAGGTTTAAACCTGCAGTCAGTTGGCGGATGAGGTCAAAAGCCTTTCTGAAATCCACTGCGCAAATGTCAACGAAACAGCAGCCTTTTTCGGACCATTGTAAGAACGTTCGTGTTGCTCAATAGGTGTTCTTGCAGAAATATTATATCATGTTTCGCCAATAGATCGTTTATTATCAGATCCTTGTCCTTAGTGCCACTGATGTTGAGAGAAGCTAGCCTGATAAGGTCGACTCCATTTAAGATAGAGATTTCTCGGCTGCTTTCCGTAAGATGGAGCACTTCATGCTGAAAGAGACGTGGTTGCCCTGGCAGTTGGCGCACAGCGGACTGTTTGAGCATGGATTGGATTTAGAGTGCATATGGTTTCCAGAACAACGAGCACACCTCACACTGTTGCAGTCGAGTTTGCACTCGTCCTGTCTGTTACCAGGAGACTCGCATTTGTTAAATCGTTACAAAGTAGAATAACCATAATTTTTTTAGAATAAAAACTTTTGCTTAGTGGAAAAGAACTGATTTGAATTGTCTCTGGGTGTGGGTTGGGGGGGGGGGGCATGTGCCGGCATGTGCAATCATAGTGCCGAAGCCTCTAATTAAAACTTAGAAGTCCTGCGAATTGAAAAATCTGGGAGAAACCATCACCAGTCAATAGGCATGATTATCTTGACAGCAACTGAACCCTACAAAATCCTAACACGACCAAGAATATTCACAAATAAAAAATGACTAAGCCGTTCAATGAAAACGGGTCCAACCCTTCCACGATTCAATTATTATCTAATTGGTTCGATAACATTCAATGAGCTTAATCGATAGAAATTTACTTCTTAAAACGATGGCCGGTCGACGTGCAGAAATCAGCATGGACACCTCAGGAAAAATTACTGAAAGACATAAATACTGACAAATATTTACTTTTTCTACTCAGAAACCATCTAAATACGTTTCGTTCCCTTTGACTGTATGCTTGGAGCTACTGGACAGCCTATTCGGTCAAGCGAGTTGCCATTGACTTTATCACTGGCTTACAACAACGCCTCGTCAGCGACTAAGGCACAAGAAATGACAAATAGTTATTAGGAAAGACGCAAAGCTGCCAGGGCGCTAATGGAGTCACAACAAACACCTCCTATCCCATGAGTGATTGATTCTCCACTTTATCTCCTGCCGAGAGAACAAAAAGATAAGAGTTATCAGGGATGTGGCCAAACCGTCCTGGCACAGATGCTCGCTAGGTCGTCGACGAAGTGAAATAAATGGGCTGAAACAGCGACCCGTGAACTTAACTTGCGACGTAAATTCCAATAGAGTGTGAGCGCATCATTGGATTAGGAGGAATCAATGACAAAGACTCTACGAAATAAAGGGCCACTCGAACCGTTTTATTGGCATCGTGACGTAATCGCTGAGGTATGCAGCAGAAAGCAAAGTTCAGTCCTATATTTTTACTAGGAATGAAACCATGGTTGTACAGTAGAGATAGGCTTTCTTTGAACGTTTGTAAACTATGAACAGTGCAGTTTTGGGCTAAATTGAAAAATGAAGATCGTAAAAGCAGGTTTGCCACACTAAAAATATTTAGAGAGTGACATTTTGCCCAAAACAGAGAGTGAATTGGGAGTGAAACTTATTTTCATGAAATGTTCACTTTTGGTCGGAATCGCCTCTATAAAAATGACACATCTTAATTTTACTTTCATGAAAAAACTTGAAATAGTCACTTCTGGTCGGAATCCCTGCTACAAAAATGAGACGTTTGGTCATTTTCTGAAATAGAGTGATTTTTATGTCCTACGTAGGACAAGAGTGACAAAAACAAAATAGAGTGACAATTCACACTATCGTGCGACCTGTGACAACCCTGCATAAAAGACCCATCCAGGGGTTCTTTGGAGCCTTTAATTAGCTACTTTGGCTGACTGGTGATTGACTTTTGTCACAGAAAGTAGATGAAATTTTACTCTTCATGGGAGCATACGTCTACTGGGTTAATGTCTTATATGATTTCCGAACAGTCATAATCGACGTCTTAAGACGTTTTAGTTTTAAACAGCATTCGTAAAATCTCTGTCCCTTATAAAAAGAGCCATCACTATGTCAAACTTCCATAATGCCGTAGAGAACTTTCCTCTTCCGGATCCAATCATCTGCGGGGGAGAAGGAAGGAAGCGTAACCCGCGATCTTATGACGCGGGTAATTCGCGAATGAGTGATCCGGTTTGAGTGAAACTGGGTAGTTAGATGGTGCAGATAGCGTAGATGTGTCATTTTTTGTGAACGAACCATATCTTGCGCCATGGTCTTGGATGTTTGAGGGCGGTCTCAAAAGTTTGTGATCCGCGGAGGAAACCAAACAGCTGGAACTTGGGCGGTACAAACTTCAGATGCCCTGGATTTGTCATTTTCGAGTTAGGATCCGACAAGCTGTAGTCTCTGTTCCTAGGCAACACGAACTGCAGTGATCCGAGTTCAACTCAATTCAATTATGTTCAAGAAAGCCATAACACGGACAAGCCGACTAGTAGGTTTCGTGTCACATCAACATAATACAACAAAATAAGAAACAGATATAAAAATTCAGCTGACAACAGCTCGGTCAGTAAATATGTCCACCTGCGATAGTTAAGCTTGGCATACTTGGCACTATTGCGCTCCTTCTATACTATTTCGTTCTGGCGTCACTCATGTTCTGCGAAAGTAGGAGACTAAAAAGACGAGACCAAGTTGTTTTAAATATGCGAAGCACCTGCTCCACTTGTCGAAATTATGTCATAACCATACATTGTCGGAGAAATTCAAAATTCAAGAGGCAAGTGTGACCCTGTTGGATGTTTCCTCATCGCTTTCCAAAATCAAGGACAACAGGGCCCAACCAGCGCACGACGTCGTCCACTGCTTCCTGACCGAATATTGAAAATTAAGAGTCTTTTTTTGCGTGTTAATGTTTTTTTTGCGGGTCATAAATAAATTACTTACTTACTTACTTACTTCAGCTTCAGTTTGGCTCAGTCATGGCTGTTATTGTAGTAATACACACAATGCGAAACATATTTAAGAGCAGTACTCAAATAATGCAGCGGAGTATGGCATGCTGGACTCACTGAGGACCAAGAAGCGAAGATTGAAAGACTCCAGAAGCGTGCTTGTAAAATAATACTCAGCAATGCATATGAGTGAGTGAATTTATTAAGTGATTTAGCCTTACGGCATTCCACAACTAACAAAGGAACTAAACTAAATATCTAAGATAAACTACAGATCACATAGTTTTGTAGAAACAACTAATCAAAAAAGAAAAAAAAAATAACATATTTAAAAAAAAGAAGAAAAAAAGCACATAGTTTTAAATCAAATCGTAATTCCAAATCCAAACATTTAGTTTTCCGAATATATTCCAACACAATATTTCTAACGTTCCTAAATTTAAAAACCAAATCAAGATGAAATGGAAACAGTATATTGATCCTATTAAGGTGAAATAACTAAGCGTTCACGAACAAAAATAGGGCACCCAAAAAGAAAATGGTAGCATGTTTCGTTTTCACCACAAAGGCACAACTCTGTATCAATTTTGTTTATTCTGTGAAGTAAAAAATTTAACCTACAATGACCCGTGATAATCTGCGTTAAATGGTAAGAGGGCTGAACTTTTGAAACCGCTAGTAAATATTCTTTTGAAGTAAAAAAGCGAATTGACCAAGAACTAACTTTATTCTTAAATTCTTCAAACCATCGACTATAATGGGTATTTCAGTGCCTTTCTATTTAGATGACAAGTTGACGCATGGATTTCTCCAACTGTCAAATGGCCTAAAGTGTCTACTAATGATTCATAGAAAGTACTATGATTGGACGAACATTTATTTATTTATTTTTTTTTTATTAATAGAAAAAGACGTTAAGCCGAAGCTTCTCTCTCTACAAGCACACAGATGTTTACTACATTTTTCAACACTGCACTACACACTTGACATATAACAAATATAAACTAAAAAGGGTTCACATACGCGCTATTGCAGAACGTTGTACCAGCAAGATGTTGTTTGAATGAAAGTAAATTTGGTTGGGAAACGGTCTCCTCCGATAAACCATTCCATGCCTGGCATGCACGGTAACAAAATGAACGTTGACCAATTTTCCGGTTTATTTTTGGTGGGTATAACCTCAAAGAATGCTGACGGGTTGACTGATATGAACTAAACTCAAAAAACTGTTTTTTGTCCAAATTATCTACCGAGTTGAGAATTCTGTAAGTGTTCAGGATGTCGTTACGATCCCGACGGAACTCCAATGAAGGTAGATTAAGATGTCTCATTCTGTAATCGTAGGTAGAGTACCGTAGGTATGGAATTAATTTTGTGGCCCGGCGCTGAACCCTCTCTACTCGGGACCGGTCTGTTTTGTTTACGGGATTCCAAACTGAAGAGTTATACTCGACTAATGGTCGCACCATTGTCTTATACAATGTCACAAAATTCCTTGTATTAAACTTAGAGAAACTCCGCTTTATCATCAGCAGACGGTGATTAGCGTTCCTTGAAGCAATACTAGCATGCTTATCAAACTTCAATCCTGTGTCGAAAACAACACCAAGGTCTTTAACTGACTCCTTCGACTTCAAAATATTACCAGCAATAAAATAATTATAACTCACTGACTGTTTTTGAAGGTAATGCAAAACTACGCACTTGTCACTGTTAATTACCATCGAGTTTTTGTTACACCAAACTAGTAACGAATTCAGATCTTCTTGAAGTAGCGCTACATCAACAGGGCAACGAATCGGGCGGTACAGTTTAACATCGTCCGCGAACATTTTTATGGAGGCATTCTTGATTACACTCGGTAAGTCGTTTATGAGGATACAGAACAAAATCGGGCCTAAACAACTACCCTGAGGAACCCCACTTGTGACAGCGACATACGACGATAGATAGTAAGGGGGAATTCAGGAGAAGTGAAATTTGGCCAGTAACTTGGGCGGCCTACATCGTATTATGAAAGTCTTTCATTCTTGAAAATGGGAACTCTAACCGAACGACGACACAATTCGCTGATGAAATTTGAGTACGAATGCCTCCATTCCGAAATGCACACACTGTAAAAGAAAATCTTGCAGAATTTGCTACTGGGATTAATCTTGTTTTTATTTAGACGGACAGACGGACGGACGGACGGAAAACTTAATCACATATATGTTACAATTTTAAAATTATAAACATTATATTTTCGTTCAAACATTATAACCATTATCCCTACAGCCTAAGTCACTGTTCAGATTCACAAGAAAGATCACTAGAGGCGTGTTCTCGCCGTTCCCCGAGGACTCCTCGGGGAATCAAAGGGAACGGTGAGAATAGAGGGAGTCACTCCACGCGGACTCGGCGGACAGAAACACCGAGAACACGGGGAATGCTCCAGCATCGATTTTGTTCGAAAAATAGATATGCAGTTGACAAAATTAGTCTGGAGCCACTTTATTTTTGGTTTTGTTTATTCTGATTATTTTTATTAAGTTTACATTGCACCACCACCAGCAAAAATTGATTCCCCTCCGAATCTGAAAGGGAGTTCTTTTTGATGATGGTGATGATAATCAGAGCATTCCCCGTCCGTGGGGACTCGCGAGAATACGGGGAGTGAGTCCCCTTGACAAACTAAAACGCGGGGACTCCTCAAGTGGAGTCCGCGGGGAACGGCAACTAATCCGTCACTCCAAAACTAGGTATTGAAATCAACGTTATAAAATCAAATTGTTCTCTATCCAGCAAGCAAATAAGAAAACCAATACAGTTCTTACAAATTTCTCTTCCGTCAACTAGAAACGATAGAAATAATGGGGACGGAATGTTACACAAGGGACTTGTATCTAGACAAATAAACCAGGAGTAAAATTTTAATTGAATTCGCCATATTCCATGCTCAGCGCTTCCAAGTGGACTAGTTTCTACTATAATCACCTATCACCATCAGTACTTCTGTAAGACACAGTAGAATACATTTACAAAAGAAATAGAAAACCGTGATTTTCGGGGGGGGGGGGGGGGGGGGTTGTTTCTGTTTTGTGGAAGATTTTATCCAAAGTGGTCAAACGTATAATGGATCTTTCGAGTGGGCCGTTTTCTGGGTGAAAGCTTCTGCGCTTTCCCAGACAGATGGTAAATCGTAAATATACACAGAGCTCAGAATTGTAAATAATCACAGATTTGTACATATACACTTTTAACACGCACATTTTATCTTTCGTTATTTTATTTTTATCTGCATCCGCACCGTTTTCTTCTAGTTTTTTAGTTACATCTCGTCTTATTGTCTATTGGTTCCGCATCGTTCTCCTGTTGTGATTGTGGTGGATTTTATGATTTAGTTTTGTTTTGTGTTTCGCTGAGGACGGTTAACCGGAAGTGCAACCGAAATATCCGAATTTTTATTTATCCCTCGCACATCATCCTAGAGGGATAATTAGATGATCAAGAAAAAACCCCGAAAATCACGGTTTTCTATTTCTTTCGTAATGAATGGTCAGCTTGGCTTCAAACCTTATAATAGAGTTATAGGTTAAGTGATATAGAAAAGGTGACAATATAGAAAATTTGACATACCTAGGGGGGAGGGGGGGGGGACGGCGTCGTCGCGGGCCCCCTTCGCATTGTGAGGTGTTCATTCTTGCGAAAGTGTGGATACAGTTTAGTGTGAGAAAGCCGAAGTTTCATGGGTTATAAAAAATAAAGGGGCTGTTAGATATAAAGAGTATCTTTACGGCAACCCTAAAATGATAAGGCTATGTTAGAACGAAAAACTGTCTTAAATCCCCATTTGATACCCTTCTCTACGGTGTTGCAAGTTCGTTCACCACAAATGAATAATAATGTAATCAAAGATAATAATCGATAATGCTTTGTTTCTATGTGCTTTTCCTCTAGCGCTCAATAAATTTACAAGAAGGGATTACGTATGCCTAATATCAGCCATAAATTCACCTTTATCTTATCAGTCCTCATACATAATTTCGACGATAAATCTTGGAAAAGGTACGACAAGGTCAATCTTCATTTTCGCTATTCATGCCCTCTCTTTCTGCTGATCAGAAGTATTTGTTCCTAGATTCGATCGAGGTGATGTTGATTTCGTTACGACTCTCCTCTAGTTTAGGAGAGATCGGTGCAATGGGAAGAAGAAGACGATGTCGATGTCAACTCAGCCAGTTTAAATACTGTAAACACCCTTGACACTTTGGGGAGGAGGTGCAGAAGCAAATCTGTCACAAAAGGTAAGCTGCTATTTCGATGATCATGATATCCCCCTATTTTTCTGTCAAGCTACAGGAAAGTTGTGCTTATTTGAGCTTCTCCTAATTTGAATAGTGCCCGAAGAACATGATGAAAGTTAAACAACGAATTAAATATGCACATGTCTAAGCAGACAAAGTAATTTGAGTAAAAGAAAATGTAGCGACAGTTTGTTATAGTTTGAGTCTTTTAAGCGATGAACTATTTATATCTTGAGTCTATCGATGTCCTTATGACCTATGAGGCCTACATATCATCACGTTATGTACTGAATGATCATTTAATTCATAATATCTTTAAAATGTATAAAACTATGGGTGTTAGTGTTTAAATACGTTCATAGATAACACTCATAAATAAAATACACCAATCAACAAAGACTGGTTAAAATTGCAATTAGTCAACTAGCTTAGAGGCCTTCCTCCGCGGTCCCATAAACTGTTAGTGGCACGAATGTGGCTCGATAACAGTTTTTCCGTGATCGTATGCATGGCCCACACGTGTGTTTCCGCGACCAACAAGGTTTCTGTGGCTCGATTTTGGAGTTAAAACCAGTTTACTACCAAGTCCAAGAAAGTCCAAAAAGTTTTCGACTTTATAAGCGAATAGACTTAAAACTGAGGATTCACCAATATTTTTGTGAAAAGACAGCATGGAATCAAAATTAGTTTATTAATAATAGTTTTTACCAATTGGGTATGGCTTCGCCTCTACTTTCGTCTATATCAATCAACTTCGTTCAGGGCTGAGCCCTGGATGCTCTGAGCCCTTGTTTTCTCCAGTTATCTTGTTTTTTGAGGAGCTGGCTCCATCGCCGTAATTCGTTTAAGTAATTAGACTCGAGAACTAACTTCACGAAAACAGAGGTTTAAAGTTTCTCCCGAAGTTCATGGCTGAGTCGAATTGCCGAAAGGAAAAAAAATAGGCAGCGAAGTGGAAAGAAAGATCTGGAAAGAGAAGTAGAAGAAAGAAGTTGACTTCATTAAACGGATACGTCAGCTCAGTTTTGTTTTGGCGATGTTTCATTCTTTCTTGGCAAGGTTTCTCTTTCGGCTCAATTTAGTAAATACCTGTGAAAAAGTAAATAAACATTCCCGTAATTGTAAATATCTGAGTTATGTGAGTTTCTTCTGAGGCATTGCTGGTAGTTAAAGTTGGTCCCCGATGTCGTAATGAGGTCTGTGTAGAAAAACATGAAGAAAGTAATGGTTTTAGGGGATAATCTTAAACCATAACGGGATATATCCGACATCGTAGTCTGTCGTGCAGTCTGTTACCATGTTAAAAGGAAATGACCAATTTTTGCTTTCCTAACCGTTGCGGACCTTCGTGTACTGATATCGTAAACTGATAGGCTCGACTTAAAAAAGGCATGGCACGGCAAGACATAGTGTAGGGGGCACGAGTACTAAAAAGAGGAACGAAAACTTAAAGGGCCCTTTCAGGCTTCACAGTGAGGGGTAGGAACAATGTTCTAACGTGCCTTCTTTTCGCCTCTGCATTTACGAACTCTCACTACTTATCTACTTCTACTACTTGCTAGTCTGTTTTGATTACTCGTGCCTCCTGCGTCATGCCGTGCCTCTTTTTGGTCGGTCCGTGTAAAGATTTGTTAAATTTGTGCGCAGTCAACATGGTTTAATAGTTTGTAATTATTCACTAGAAGAACTGACTACTAAACTGATTGACGCTCACGAAAGTTCTCGACAAATGTTGATGCCACATCCCGCACTTATCTTGGCTAATATTTATTTGCTCTGAAATACATCACTCCAGACACGGAAGGAGTCGAAATTGTCTTATTGAAGGCAACCTACGTGTTAAAACTCCTCACAAGAAAGGACATAAAACAAAGAATTAAGACCTTCTGCTAGATTTATCGGGTATATGTTGTACCACGATAACTAATGGGGTACACAGTGTCGGATTACCATGATTATTGTGGAATTTACCTACAGGTTCTTCTAGAACAAAAGAAAAAGGAATACAGTGAGTCAAAATTAAAAGATTTTAACAAGACAATAACTCGCCCTGATGAACGGAAAGATTTGTGGAATCCATCATGATGTAACTTGGTGGGAACAGCGAGCATCAGCCCTAATATTTCATTTAAAGAACATGATCGTTTCTGGGCACTGTGAGCTGGGTTCCTCAAGGGCCCATGATCGTTTTTGCCTCGAGAGCATTCGTAGTGCAAACATACTGACAGAAAAGTTTAAAATAAAGGGATGCACAACAGGGCTCAACCAGTGCACGACGTTATCCACTGCTTTCTGGCCGAAGATTGAAAAGTGTCTTTTTCTGTATGTGTATGTGTTTTACTTTTTTTTTTAAACTCCGCTTTTTCAAAATGGTGGGTAATAAATAAATTAATAAATTAATTACATATTTTTATGCCACTCGAAAAGGACAGTTTGACTGTTCAATTACTGGTCGAGATGGGCGGTTCCTGAAAATGTTGCGACACTGCATAAATTGACGGGTAGAATTATCGTATGCCTTGAGGAGTTGGAGGGGGTCTGGGAAGATCCATACGACCTTGCCAGCGCGAATCTTAGCCGATATACATGCTATAACCTAACCTTACAAATGCCATATGAGCTTAGACCTGTGGTTTAATTGTCTCGCGAGAGCAATTCCATTAGTCCCAAGTCTTATGGCACTTGCCCTTTGGCCAAGTGCCATATAGCGATCGCAATTTCTGTCCGTCCGTCGATCGGTCGGTCGGTCCAGGTTTTGCTAGTTCCGGCACTTCCACATAAGCTAGGGCGATGAAACTTGGCAGGCAGATCAGGGACTCTACAAGATTAAGTTGGAAAAAGTCACTTCCCCGATCCGAGCATCGTGGGGGAGTGGAGGGATGGGGAATCCGAATCTAGAGGTATTTATAAATTTTGAACAGATGATTTATAATGTTGATCAATTTATATCTGAACCGGATCCGGTGACTTTGGGGGGAGCTGGAGGGGAGAAACCGGAAATCATGAAACGGGATGAAACTTGGTTTAAAGAACAAGCACAATTCCTAGACACTTCGTTGACATAAGCGGACGGGATTCGGACTCTTTGGGGGGTCGAGGGGGGGGGGGGGGGTTGGGAATTTCGGTGATCCTGCTAGTTCGGTACTTCCCGATGTGCTAGGACGATGAAACTTGGAAAGCATGTCAGGGACCCGAACAGATTGACTTGATAATAGTCGATTCCTGGATCCGACCACCGTGGGGGGAGTGATGGGATGGGGAGCCCGGAATCTGGTGACATTCATAACTTCTGAACGGGTGATCGGAAATTAATGAAACTTGTCAAGTGGAAAGAGCTGTCTCGGATGTTCCATGTCAAGTCACAGTCGAATCAGATACTTGTGGGGGAGGATGAAGGGGGGACCGGAAATCTTGTGAAATGCTTATAGTTGAGGGATTGGGATGGAACTTGGTGAGAAGAACAAGCATTAGCCCTAGATACGTAATTGACAGAACCAGATCGTATCAGGGCTCTGTGGGGGGAGTTGGAGGGTGTTTCCCGGAATTCCGGTGATCGCCAGTTAGGATAGTTCCAGCTACTCTAAGAACGGTGAAGCTTTCAGGCCTATTAATGACTTAACGACCCGAAATAATGCCCTTGGAAAACTTGTATTACTGGATCCGACCATCTTTGGGGAGTTGATGGAAGAGGAATCCGGAAATCACTGGCTTCCGTAAGGTGCGAACGGGTGGTCCGATTCGAGTGAAACTTTATGGGTGATAAGAACTAATGACTGATGACGTAGACAAGCAAAACATGCCCCGAACCACATGCGGGCACGTTTAGGAGAGTTGGACGAGGGGGGGGGGGGATACAGAATGGGATGCAAGTTGGACAGAAAGTTCCGAGTTAATGCGGCCTTGATTTGTTATTTGGTGTCTGGATCGGATCTGGTGACGGTAAGGGAGGGGGGGGGGGGTGGAAGCGGAAATAATTGCAGATAGGCTATGCTCCGATTCCAGTCTAACTTGATTAGGAGATGTCAGAGATCCGACGTTTAGGTTCCCGATTCTTATTCAGCCACAGTGCAGGGGAGAGTTGGAAGGGGATTTTGGCTCGCATAGGAGTCAAACAAGAGGAGCGATTTCAATGAAACTTGGAATGTAGAGAGCTCACATGCCCTAGATGATATATTTTAGCGTCCGAACTGAATCCGACCACGATTGAGGAGGGGGGGGGGGTTAGAGTTACAGGAAGTTCCCAAAAAAGCTCTGATTTGAGTGAAACTTATAGGTGGTAAGAGAAAATGCTTCATATTTAGTAGGCCGAAGTCCGAACCGGATTTGGTTGAGTGAATCTAGATTTCGTATCTGTAGGTCCGAAACACATTCTTCGATGGCGTGGTATATTGGTTTATCGTCTACTTTTTAGGTACCACCTACTCTTATCAAGTGCCATATGAGCTCGTAGCTCTTGTTTTTTCTAGTACCCCAGTTTCAGGTTTTACTAGAGATTGGTAAGGTTCTAACATCTGTGGTTTTTACGGGAAGTGTGGTCCTTAGGCCGGATTGATGAATCTGACCTTACATTTTGGAAAGCTCCGTAGAGGTCTTGCCTGGGGCAAAAATTTTGTTGTTTGCTTGTCCTCGAGATAGAGCCTACGGTACGTGAAGTGAAGCGGAGTTGTATAGCCTATGTCAGAGAGGACTATCAGAAGCTGTGCAGCCAAGCTTTCGTTTCATTAATCCATGTTTCTACTTCCGGCCCTTCCGGGTGGAAAGCTCCGTTTTAGCAGGCAAGCTGGCAGGCACCAGTTTGAAACTGAAGACGGACTAGAATCTAAAAGTAGCCTACTAATATGTGAGGCAATTGCCCGGCCCTACAGACAGCATATCTTCTGTGAGCGATAAATAGAAAAATTCAGAGATACGAAGGTGTCATTTTCCCACGGGTCCGAAAATGCTGCGATCTGTTGTTTCTACCCATTTCTGTTCGTGGTTTCAGCTAAGTTCATCATTCCATTTTTTGCACTTGGGATCGCGGTAGAGAAATGGTATGAGATATGACTCTTAAACTTTAGAAGTTCTCTAGTTGCTAAGGAAACTAGAGCTGGTCCTTTGCTCCTTTCTAAGTGGTATTATGAGAAAGTTGGCCTACGGGAAAAAAAAGTCAACTTTTGAACTAACACATCTCGATTTTTTTTCTTTTAAACAGTAAAAAAACAGTTTAAACAGTTTCTTGGTACAAAAATTGCTTCATGAGAACTTCCGTAGAAAGTTACACACTGAAACCAAAATAGGCCGGTCCCAATTGTGAGACATGTAGGGACTTGAAGCAAATGATTCTCTGTTAGACCATAATCATCTTCGGCGATGAGGGGTTAGCAACTTTTGCTAGTTGGTGTACCTATAAATCTTATTATTTATTTCCTATTATTTCATCGTGAGAACAATTTGGTATCATGTCTATCACTGGGTGATGGACTTGTCAGTAAGAACCGGTTGCTAGAAGAGGTTTATGGAAGACTAGAAACTAGTGCAAAATTGGTGTGTATTTTATTTGATCTCTACAAATCTGAAGGTAAGAAAATTAGTCTCCGTCTGCTATAACTGTAACTTAGAATTTAAGTCTTTGGGGGGTTTACAACTTTAGTGGTAGGCTACACAATCCAAAAAAGGAACAGGTGGAACACAGCTGTGAGGCAAGTAAGGGGTAAGTAACAATCGGCTGTCATATCATAATCATCTTCGGCGGGTTTCCGAATTTGGTTTCCGGTGACTTTCGGTGATAAGAAAAGTATGCCTCATGTCATCGTTCAAGAATCAGTTGCTAAAGCATTGCCATTTTCATAAGATGCAAGTATAGTCTATGGTGATGGTCTATCACTGTAACCTAGAAGTAAGTATTAACGGATAATTCGTTGTGTGGCATCTACAGTATTTTGATCTTGAAAAGTTACGGATAACTTTATAATCCTAACTAAGTTGTATAAAATCATGTTCCAAGTTTTCACCAGTCACGGTGTCTACATTGAAAAAGATGACGTTCAACTGGCTGCAAAGTCAAATTAGTCCCTACTTCCAATGTGATGGTTTTTTTTCAACGCTGAGAGATAGCCATGTAATTAAAGATTCTGTCATAACTTCAGAAAATATTCCTTCTCGGATTGTGCATTCAACCGCTAGCGAAGAAACAAGACCAAAGTGTTACTTTCGCAACACTTTAGTCGACGAAGTAAACAAAAGTTGCTGCAAACTTCACGTTGCAGTTTTTTCACGAGATGTTTCGGGGAAGTAGCAACTGGCAACGCTGGATGATGCTAAAATCGCTCTGTATCTGTTTTATTACGAAATTTGGTGGTTATTTGGACTATTTGCTGAGCTGTGTGGTATCAGTCGATTGCAAAAATAACTCCGAATCTGACAGTGCTTGAATTGTGCATAACAATAGACTAGTTTTGACGTTTTTCACCAAAAACGACATCTGGAACAAGAAGCTATGTTTCGAGAGAAACAGCGTTGCGCTCGCACGGCCAAAAGTGCAGTTTTAATCACGTTTCGACTGCTAATACATCGATCCTGCAAAGTGTGCCGAGAATACCATTACTCTAACTGTTTCTTCCACAACTTCATTTAAAACTACTGACACTGGTGTGCTAAAAAGCAATATTTGTTGCAAGTTCTACGAAACAGGTTACTGCAGATTTGGAAAGAACTGTCGATTCCTGCATATTTGTGTATTGTTTAAATCTGGAAAATGCACGACTAGTAGCTGTAGCATTGACCACGTTAGGTTGTGTAGTAGGTTAAATTGTACTGACAAAAGTTGTGGATACGCGCATCCACCGAAGTCGACACCTGAAGTCCCAAAAAACGTGAAAAACTCGGTAATCACGAAAAGTTACGTGTGAAACGAGTTTCGAGACCGACAGTGGTTACTGGGACCCCAACCACATCCACTCCCCCCCCTCACTAATTCCCTACGCCCCACCACATGCCCCCCTTGAATTTCAGGGCCCCATCACACAACTTCTACCTCCTGTCGGATCAGTCCCAATTCCCTCCCCTCCCAACCCCTTACCGCGAAAAAATCCTGTGAAAGTAAAAATTGCAAATAAAAAGTTTTCGGATAAGAGTTACAGTTTCCCCTGTTTTCTTTATTGTAATGCAGAGAGTCTAAACTTGGAAAAAATGGCGGAGTTGGAGACGACTGCAAAAATTCTTGATTCAAATGTTATTTGTATGTCTGAGGTGCATAGACAGGATAAAAACCTTTTAAATATAAATGGATTCCAGCAATTTATATAACTACCTCCCGATGATCATCCCCTTGGAAAAAAAAGGCGGAGGTGTTATGTTGCTGGCTCATGAAAGTTTAAGCCCAAAGCAGATGGATATCCTTTTTTAAACCAAAATGATGAAATTCTGTGGAAAATAATTAGGCCAAAACGACTCCCTCGGCCGTATTTGGGGGTTGCAATTTGCAACGTGCTGTTGTAAAACAAGAGTTTTGGGAAAAGATTCAAGCATCTGCGGATTTTATTCATAAAAAATATCCACTTTTAGCGCTAAGTATTTTTGAATGATGGAAATGAGTTAAATACACGTTCCCTTGCATCGTCATTAAACCTAAAAAGCCTTGTAAATTTCTTTACTACGAAGGGTGATACGCGTCTCGATGTGATTTCATCTGATCTAAAAGATTATTGCTAAGCGCCAGAAGCTCTACCAGCACTGGGTGAAAGCTATCATTTTATGATGCTATGGAAGCCTCTTGATCAAATAAAAAGTGACGTACTCGATGACAGAAGTGGTTACTCGTCAAATTATGGATAGAGTTTTGCTTGCGTTTGGTGATTGGATTACGCGTGAGCCTTGGACTGAAGTTTTGGCGTCCCCAACTTCTGATGAAAAAGCTGAGATTTTTCACGAAAAAATAAAAACATGTTTTGATGAAAGTTTTCCTGAAAAAAAGGTGAAATTTTGTTTTTCAGATAAGCCTTATGTTACGAAAGAGATTAAAAATTTTATTGAAAAGAAATTATTTTTGTTCCGAGCGGGTGACCGACAACAAGCTAATAAGCTGCGGTATAAAATAAAAAATAAATTGAAGAGAGCGGAGGAACTGTATGGTCGTAAAGTGGATGATCTATGTGAATTAAAACCTCAAAAATATTACCAGAAAATAAAAAGCATGAATGGAAAATCACATAAAAATATTGATTTTAATGTTAATGAGCCCCCAGAACAAACGGCAAATGCCCTTAATGCTCACCTGATAGCTATAGTACAAACTTACCCACCTTTAAGACCCACACCTGAAAGTACTCCAGAAGATGAAAGTGAAGGTTCTGGCTTGTCAGTTCCAGAGCTAACAAAGGCTGAGATTGCTTCAAAAATAAATAAAAAATGAAAAAAAATCAATTACACCTTTTGAAAACCCAGTTCAACTCATAAAAGCTTTCCCAGAGGAGTTAGCTGTACCTCTCCAGAGCGTTTATAATATGATTTCTAAAACTGGCCAGTATCCAAATAAATGGAAGCATGGTTTTGCCACCCCAATCCCAAAAAAAGGATATCGAAATGATTTTACGTGAGTGAGACCAATTACTATGACTTCAATTTTCAGCAAGATTTATGAATCATTTGTTGCAACATGGCTGAAAAAACACCTCCTTTCAATGATTGATTAAAAACAATTTGGGAATTTACCAAAAACTTCGACAACGTATTACCTAGTTAGCTTGATTGATTTTATTTTGAAAAATCTGGATTCCCCAGGAAAGTGGTTAAATTTGATTGCAATAGATTTTAAAAAAGCTTTTGATATAGTTGATCATAATATTTTACTGGAAAAACTGAGACAGAAAAATATTCCGGATTTCATTATAAGACTTATGCGTGGTTTTCTAACGGAAAGGCAGCAAGTTGTAAAATATAAAGGCCTTCATTCATCTACTAGTGCTATATCCTGTGGTGTCCCGCAAGGAACCGTGTTGGAACCACTTTGTTTTTTTATTATGATAAATGATATTGCTATTGATGCTGATGAGAGATGGAAGCACGTGGACGATTTGTCGCTTGTGGAAGTACTGCATCGATCTTTTAAAGCCAAGCATTGGCAATAGTCCAAGATGTAGCAACGGAAGGAAAAAACTCAAATATGGTCGCAAATGCGGAAAAACAACAGTTTTGACCTTTTCTTTTTTATCTGATGAGCCAAGTTTCCACCCTGAGTTAGATGATGGCCTCCTCTCGGAGGAAATTAATCTCCTTGAGTGGTCGTTTCGTCTGATCTTTCGTGGACAAAAAACACTGATAGCATGATTAGAAAAGCTAATGCGTCTATTGTTATGTTAAAACACTAACTAAATTTAAGGTCCCTGAAAAAAAGGTGTTGCGTCTGTATTCTAAGTTTGTTGATCCTCTTGTGGAGTATGCTTGTCCGGTTTGGCACTATGGTATTACGAAGGATGAATCTGATCGTATAGAGAATATTCAGAAACGTGCCCTAAGAATTGTGAACAGGGGCCCTACAATCCCGTACTCTGGCCTTCTTTCTTTATTTGGACTGGATGCGCTGTCTAATAGGAGGCAGAAGTTGAGTCACAATTTTGGACTAAAACTCCCTGAACACCTAACTCTCCGATCCCTTTTACCCCCTGATTTTGAGGTTGGACGCCCAAGGCCACCAAAGCAAGTATCCATCACAGTCCCGAAGCTCATGCCGATCGCATGTAACCTGGAAAGATATTGTAATAGCTTCATTCGAAATTTTTGGATTTTTACAATAATGTTGTTTTGTCGCAGTTATTTTGTTATAAATTTTATTTCGGGTGTTGACCTTTTTTTTTTTATTACGAATTTGATTTTAACAATTGTTGTATATATTACCTGACAAAGGTCAAACAATTTGGTTGGACAACCACGAAGTTTTGTACCTGAATTATACAATAAATCAGAATCAAAATCAATCACTTCAAATCAGATAAGAAAACCTTGAACTTTTGTTTGTTTCTGAATGAATTCTTTCTTATTTCGCTCCTGATTCTGACTCAAATTAGCCTACCAGGAAATGAGACTGAGCCAGTCCGTAGCTAACACCCTTATTCCTGGAGATCCCGGCGGATTTGTCTTTCATTTTATGGTACCCTGGGGCAATCTTCCAGAAATGTTCCGTTAGAGATTAAATTAACGTTGTTAGCCTTTTAGAATTGATGGGGGGAAATGCTTAATTTCTCGCGCGAAGGAGGCCGTAAAAAGAAATTGCAAAGGGAGCGGCTTGCATAAAAGGTTTGTTTGATTTTAATAGCAATGGCGTCATTTTCAGGTCGCTCAGGTTCAGATTCATTTTTGTATGGCACATGGAGCTTTTGGATCAAATGAAATATAGCGATTGTAATAGTGGCGCTTTGTAGATACCATGGTATCTGATGTCACGGTCAGAAGTCATTTTTGCAACTATCGTGGTATCTGATATTCAGATACCTCGGTCCGACCGTGGTAACTCACCGTAGTATCTGAAAAAGTCATCTCACTTTCTTCAGTTTCTGTCAAATTGGTGGGAAAGAAGTTTGGCACTTAGTGATGTGACTGAATATCAGTTTTTCTTTTGGGATGACTTCGAAAAGCGCAATTTCGGCAATTTTCAGATTCAGATTCAGATAATCAGATACCACGGTAACTACAAAAACGACTAATTGCAGATCCAATTACCGTGGTAATAGATACCATGGTCTCTGCATAAACTCAATTCATGCGTCGTTATGCCACTTCGTCCAACTTTTGTTCGTTCGGGCACTTCCAGATAAGCTAAAATGACTAAATTTGGCACGCGTATAAGGACCTAATGGGGACCCTACTTTTCCCAGACCCGGTCATTGGTGGGGGTGGGGGGTGGGGAGGAGGAGTGTCTTTTATCTTGTGAGATGAGAATATTGCAAATGGTGGACCCAGTTTGAGACAAACTTGATGGGTGGTATTAGCGGATGCCCTAGATGATCTATTTCCATGTCTGAACCGGTGGGAGGGTTGGAAAGGGGTCACAGGATTTGTGTGGCACGACCAGCTGGATCAATCCAGTGGAGAGATTGTGATGAAACTTTGAATGTAAAAACTTAAATGCCCTATGGATGATCAGTTTGGGTTTCGGCCAGATCTGACTTTGGTGGAGGTAGGGGGGGGGGGGGGGGTAGAGGGATTATCGGACATTTCCAGAAATTCTCAAGGGAACCTTAACGGGTCGATCCGGCCAAAGTGGAGAAAGTTTGAGGGGGAGGGGGCTGACATTTGTTTGCACGCTTACGTATCAGTAAGTGGAGTGATCTGATTGTAGTGAAACCCTGAAAATTCCAATTTTACACGACCTAGACGGTCTATTTCAGGGTCCCTGACGGCTCTGATCTCGGTGTGAGAGTTGGCGGTAGGGCCACCTGAACATTGTCCGGAAATTATGAGATTCTTTAGGCCGAGGTAGGAGGAGTTAGCGGTGAGGAGAGTCCACGGAAATGTGGCACAACTAGGAATCAAGCTTGTCGGGCGATTGAGATGAAACTCGGAAGGTACGAAAGTCATATGTCATAAAAGATGATTTTGGGGTCCTGGTCGGATTTGGCCTAGGTGGGGGACTTGAAGGGGGTCCGGAAATTTCTCGGAAATGTTCAGATTTGGAAGAAAAGCTACGAGCAGATACCACATGTCGTCTTTCTAGGCCCAGTCCGCATCCTGTGACGATTGAGGAGATCGAAGAGGATTCCGGTAACGTCCTTATTTTTATTCTTGTATCATCTCGTAGCGCTGGTCTTAAAGAACCCACCATAAAAGTTTACAAACTTCCGACAGGGAAGCCGGACCATTACTACGTTAGAATATAAATTTTAAAACTGCAGGCCAATTTTGTACTAATGTAAGTTTTTCAGAAATAAAAAAATATTTTTGATAAATGTCAAATGAATCGGAAATGGAAAAATCGGAACCATGCCCAAAAATCTAAGCTGCACAACTTTCCGCTGCACAACTTTCTTCAGCTGCACAACTTTCCACAATGAAAACATAGCTTTGCCCAGTTCCAATAGCACAATATTGGTCCAAACCTCGAAGCAACTACCCCAGATTTCAGTGTTTGTCTTCTTATATTTTCTCTTTTGATTTTATTCTTAAGAGGCAGCAGGGGCGTCACGTATGGGGGAGGGGGGGGGGGGGGCTTCCGATGCCTAGCATCTCATAACATCGTAAATGACGGAGCGATTTGAAAGATGATTTTAATTAGCTGATTTTAATTTGATTTTAATTAGCTCCAAAGTGCGAATTAAGCTAATAATTAACTGTTGAACGTTGAGTTTATTAAAGTTGAGTTTATCGTTGGATATATTCGTGTTAAACTGCATGTTTAACCCCTTTCTTTATTTTTTCTCATTCTCTATTGGAGGCTACTTCGTACAGTTTTGGCAAGCAATGCATCCATATCATATTATTTCATAAGTAAACAAAAAATACCGACTTCTAAGTTTCAGAAAGAACTGAAACCTCGCTCACCAATTACATGTCTTCGCGAACAAGGAACCTTATTGAACATTTTCATCGAATCACTTACTTCCAATCAACTCCTTTACAAAAGACGGCATTAGAGGGGTGATACTATAAGTGGAGAAGAGAGAAACCGGAGCCAGAAGTCCGGGGGGGGGGGGGGGGCTAAAAATAAACCAATTACCAAAGTATTGTCGGAAGCAGGAGTAACTAGAAGATATGCTAGTTGATAATGACATGGGTTGGTGACTCAAATCTGAAAGTCAGCCGCTTGAATTATGATGCAAGGGTATCGACGTCTACAGCAGGACAATGGCGGACGGAGGGAATGGGGCTAAGGTAGATTCTTATGTCACGGCCAACCCACAACTTCATGGGAGATACAACTTGCTCCCTTTGATGCTGTAGACAAACTGTCTCATAAGTTGGCAGGAGAACCTTCAGACCACCTCTGGAATTCTGGGTCTTTTGTTATGTTGTTTAGTTCTGTTATTTTAGTTGCTTATTCAAATATTTAATCGATTGGTTAGTAGATAACTAATTACTTTGTACGTTAAGCTACTGTGAATGAATGAATGAATCTTTTTATTTACCCACTTATATAAAATAACAAGAGCTGAGAGCTCATACGGCACTTGTAAGAACAGTTAGAATGTTTGTCGGGTACGGTGTGCAGTTGTCAAGCCTGCATCTCTCTCCCGAAATTCATTTCATCAGAAAATCGGCTTGATCTACTAAATTTGAAATGGTTATTCCACTCACTGATAATTGTTTCTCCCACAACGATGATCGGATCGGGAGAGGGACTTTTTTAATCCAATCTGACAGTCCCTAACATGCCTGCCAAGTTTCATGGTCATTGCACAGACTGACAAGTTTCATGGTCATAGCACATTTGGAAGTACCCCAGCTCGTGATGACCAGAATTTTGGAAAACCCTCTCAAACCCCCCCATCTGTGACAAGATCCTGTCCTGTTTTGTCAATGTTGTCTCGTATTGTCTCTAAGGCTTATGCTTGTTCTTTCCTCCATTTCCCATCCCGATATTCCGAACCTAAGCGTTTCAGAAGAATTCTGGTCCCCCCTCTACCCCCACCCCGAGATATCGGATTCGGGCCAGATTTGAAATTGAGAATCTGAGACATTTGTTCTTCATAATTGTCAAGTTTCATGCATGTCCGATTACCCGTTCCAAAGTTATGTATGATTCTAGTTTCCGGATTCCCCATTCCTCCACTCCCCCCGCTATGGCTGGATCGGGGAAGTGATTATTTCCAAGTTAACCTGGTCGGTTCCCTCATATGACTTCCAAGTTTTATTGTCCTAGCTTATGTGGAAGCGTTTAAGAAAATGTCTGATGCCCCCTCCAGCCCCCCCCCCCCCCCACAGGTATCGAATCTGGTCCGGATTTGAAACTGAACATCCGAAACACTTGTTCTTGACATATGTCAAGTTTCACGCATGTCCGATTACCCTCTCCAAAGTTATGCATGTTAATAGTTTCCGGATTACTAATCCCTCCACTCCCCCCACTATGATCGGATCTGGAAAGTGACTATTTCCAAGTTAATCTGGTCGGTTCCCTGATATGCCTGCCCAGTTTCATTGTCCTAGCTTATGTGGAAGTGTTTCACGAGATTTGTTTAGTTTAAGTTTAGTTAGCATCAGAGCAAAATAGCTCTAGTTATTTTGCTCTGGTTAGCATTGACTTAAGTCTTACTTTAATCTTTAAACCATATGTGTTCCCGCATTCGCTTCTACATACATCAAGTAGTAGCTTAGTGGTAGAGCACTGGAATTACGACACAGAGGTCCACGGATCAATACCGCATTTGAGCAGCGCTCTTTTTGCTTCCTTTTGCTCCCCTTTTGCCACCGTTGTTCCTAGTATCCGGACTCCCGGATCCGGGGAAAATCGGATTGGTGAAGTGATTTTCTGTTAGTTAATCTGGTCGGGTCCCTGATTTTCATGGTTCTAGCACCCCCTAATCTATCTCAACCCCTACTAAGGTTCAACAACATATTATACCAACCCCTTCGATTGCTCTAGCTCTCTCCGAACGAGTTTAAGCAAAGAATGACTGATCCACGAGCAGAGCTATACTAGTGGTGAAGAAAGAATGACTCATCCATGTGCAGAGCTATACTAGTGTGAAGAAAGGGGTAGGGGTTTGACAAAAACCGCAAAAACTGTTTCAAGAGATTTCGGGTGTCCCCCTCCAACCCCCTCCCAGTTATCGGATCCGATCCGAATTTGACAATGAACATCCAAGACACTTGTTCTTGATACCTGTCAAGTTTGATGCACGCCCGACTATCCGTTCCAAAGTTATGAATGTTACTAATTTCCGGTTTCCCCATCTTGCCCCCCCCCCCATTGATGGTCAGATCGGGGAAGTGATTACTTCCAAGTTAATCTGGTTAGCTCACTGATATGCGTGCCAAGTTTTATCGTCCTAGGTCATGTGGAAGTGCTCAAACTAGCAAAACGCGGACAGACCGACAGACAGACTTTACTATCGCCATATGGCCGTAAAAATAGTGGAGTACATAGAGAAGTGAAAGAACACAACTTAAATTAGAATACAAATTTACACTTCAAAAAGATTACACTTCAAACAAAAGGACAAGACCATGATGCGGAAAATTACCGCCACCGACGGATTCCTATGCAGCTCGTCAAGTTCCCCAGTTATATTTGTGACCGAAAATGTATTTATAATTTGTATACCAAATTGGCAGGTAGAGGAGGAATTTACAATAGCGGAAGTATCAAGAACTGCTTGCTGTCGAATACCCATGTTTTGGTAAACTACTTTTTATGGCACTTGCAGTTCCGCTCAAGTGCCATATACCGATTACATTTCGGTCGGCCGATCGGTCTGTCGGTCGGTCGGTCTGTCTGTCGGAAGGTCTGTCTGTTGGTCGGTCGGTTGGTCCACTGTTCTCGAATTAGGGTTCTTCCAGAAGGGCTAGGACGATGCAACTTGGCAGGCAAATCTGAGACCCGACCAAACTGCTTTGGAAATAGTCACTTCCCCAAACCGACCACTGTGGGGGAGTGGAAGGAAGGGATCTTGAGGAATTTATAACTCTGGAACGGGGAATTGGATCACAATGAAACTCGATATTTGGAAAGACCTCGTGTCTCAGATGTGGCATTTCTAGTCAAGAATGGATCTGGTGACTTTGGGGGAGTTGGAGGGGGAACCGGAAATCGTGTGACATGTTCAGAGTGGACGGATCTGGATGAAACTTGGTGGAAGAACAAGCACAAGCCAGAAATACATACCTGACAAGAAAGGATCGAATTCCAGCACTGTGGGGGTAGTTGGAAGGAGGGTTCCGAAATTCAGGCGATTCCGACTTCAAGATCTTCACACATATGTTAGGAATTTATAACTCTGGAACGGGGAATTGGATCACAATGAAACTCGATATTTGGAAAGACCTCGTGTCTCAGATGTGGCATTTCTAGTCAAGAATGGATCTGGTGACTTTGGGGGAGTTGGAGGGGGAACCGGAAATCGTGTGACATGTTCAGAGTGGACGGATCTGGATGAAACTTGGTGGAAGAACAAGCACAAGCCAGAAATACATAGCTGACAAGAAAGGATCGAATTCCAGCACTGTGGGGGGAGTTGGAAGGAGGGTTCCGAAATTCAGGCGATTCCGACTTCAAGATCTTTACACATATGTTAGGACGATGAAACTTGGCAGGCAAATTAGGGACCTAATCAAACGAACCTGGAATCGTGTGACACATTCAGAGTGCACGGATCGGGATGAAACTTGATGGGAAGAACAAGCACAAACCCTACATACATAGCTGACAAGACACGAGAGGATCCAAGCACTGTGGGGGGAGCTGGAGAGGGTTCTGGAATTCCGGTGACCTTACGCTTGCCCATGTGCGGACGATGAAACTTGGCAAGCGTTATAGGGACCCGACCAAACTAACTAGGAAATAGTCACTTCCGTATAGTTCACCCCGTCCCGACCACCGTGGGGGAGTGGAAGGAGCGAGAATCCGGAATATTGACATATTTATAACTTTCGAATGGGGAATCGGATCTTAATGAAACTTGATACATGGAAAGATCTCATGTCTCAGATATTGCAACTGAAGTCTGGAATGGATTCGTTGACTTGGGGGGAGTTGTAGGGGGGGATCAGAAATTGTGTGACATGTTCAGAGTGGACGGATCGGAACGAAACTTAGTGGGAAGAACAAGCAAAAAGCCCTAGATACTTAGTTGTCAAGAGTGGACAGGATCAGAATACTGTGCTGAGAGTTGGTGAGAGGGTTCCGGAATTCTGGTGATCCCGACTTAAGATGCTTACACATGTGCTTGGACGATGAAACATGGCAGGCATATCAGCGACTCCATAATTTGAACTGAGGAACAGTCGTTTCTGCGATTTGACCATCGTGGGGGGAGTGGAGGGAGGTAATCTGGAATCTTGAGCTATATCCAACGTTTGAACGGGGAATAGGATGTTAAACTGTTAATGAAAGTCTCAGATGTCCATTTCAAGTGCGGAGATGATCCGATCAATGTGGGAGAGTCGACGGGGGGGGGGGGGGGCGAAATTTCGTGACACGTTTAGAAAATATACCGATTGGGACTACACTTGGTGGGAAGATCAAGCGTTAGCCCAGGATACATCATTGACAGAACCGGACCGAATTCGCTCACTCGGGGGGGGGGGGGGGAGAGGGGGGGGAGGGTACAGAGCGATCCCCGTGAGCCCATAATCTTTTTTGCCTCAAGTGTTCTGCTTAGAAATGAATTTCTAGCACCCTTAAAGTTCGCATCTTAACTGAAAAGTAAAAAAAAAATTTTGTTGAACAAACGATCTATTTCCTGATCCTAATAGGCTGAGGATCAGTTTTGCCTTAAGGGTTTGGATTACAGAGTAATTTCTAGTGTCCTTAGAATTTCTAGCGCCTGAAGTGCGTATCATAACAACCAAGTGCAAAAAGCCCTTGTTTTAAGTTATAATGTTTATTTGTTCTCTTTGATAGGTGAGGAATAAATCAATATTATAATTATGAAGTTGTTAACACCTAATACCTAAGTAATAAGTCTTACTTAGAAGATTATTTGACTCATCATTTAATACCGACATTTGTCTTGACTCTGGCTCCTCTGGTGTTTTGATCCCAGTTCTCATTTCGAAGCTTTGCCATGGAAACTTTTTCAAGTGGAGACGTTTTACTATAAGGACGTTCTTCTGCGGAACGTCCTTATAGTTACCTCCTACTTCTTCTGTAGGAGCTATTCTGATAGTGCTATGCCGTGTACCCTGCACTATATCTTCAACGGAGGTCAGGGTTGTCACTTCATTTGAACAAGATCCACTATCCAAGTAGCAAAAATAAGTACTGCAAAATACGAAGCTACCACAAGGAAGGCAGAGATCTACTCCAAAAAAAAAAAATCTTGGTAGAGAAATTTAGAAATCACTAAAGTCTGCTTATTTTTTTTAGCTCGACGCATTGTTTCCTACCGCTCAGAAAGCTGGCAATCTGTCTGACAAGGAACTTTCGGGCTTTCACCTCAGCTACTCGATTGACGACTATGTAATGTCTGAGAGATCGAAGGCCTTGACCATGTCTGCTATATCCAAGTAGCAAAAAGGTACTACAAAATATGAAGCTACCAGAAAGAAGGCCGACATGACCGCAAAATCGCTCTACCAAGAAAACGACAAGGTAGTCTTGAAAAGAAAGCAGTTTGGCTCAGGAAGCCACTAGGGGTTTGATTCTAAGACTGTCTGACGATTGAAAAATCAGATGGTAGGAAAACAAAGCAGCACAATTACCCTTGTTCAGGGTAACCTTTTTTGTTTCCCTGAAGACTATAATAATAAACAATAAGCCCCGCCCATTGTCAGGCCTTATGTTAGGTCTTATGGTGGGGTCATAAAGAGTTAATGGTGTTTTTATTTTGTATGAATAAACTGAAACTGAACTGAACAAGGACGAAAACAGAGTAATCCCATCAGATCTAGGAAAAATCTACGAGAGATGTGCTTCTCATTTAAAAAATCTTTCGAAGAGACCGAGAACCTGTGAACGACGAAATGTACCTGATATCCCTTTTTTACAATTAGAAATACAGATCCTCCGACTGCCGAGGAAATGATGCATGCAGCAATGAAGCGGGTACTGATGGCATTTTAGCTGAAACGCTCAAGTACTCAGTTAGTACCTGCTTATCTATTTTGCTCGCCCTCTTCACAAAGATATGGACCCAAGGGAAGGTCCCAAGAGGTTTTAGCAAAGGCACTCTAGTCTAGCTCTTCAGAAAGGGAGACACAGTTAACTGCAATAACTGGAGAAGTATCAAACTTCTCCTTGCGCAATCCAAACTATTGACGTCCGTCATCTTGTATTTAGCATCTGTAAAAAGTACTAGACGACAATCTGCGAGAAGAGCAGCATGGTTTTAGAACTGGGAGATCATATTCTGATCTAATATTTGTACTGAGAATGCTTGTCGAAGAATCAAAATAATGGGACAAGTAATGTGTCCGCGATTTGCGGAAATCGATTGTAAAGATTTCTGAAATATTATGAAATTCCGAAGAAAATAGTAGATATGATCATAGCACGTTCTGAAGAATCGGAACGTTGCGGAAAGCCCGAACACGGTACAACCAGATTTTCAAGATCATGTCTGGTGTCCGTCAAGGATGTGTACTTTTCCCCATGCAAAATCATAAAGGATTATGCCCTGAGATTCGCATCGGGTACGGTGTAAAAGTAAGCAACAAGCAACTCTTCGACCTGGAGTTTGCGGACGAAGTTGTCCTTCTCGAAGAGTCTAAAGAACGGTTGCAGCAGCTAGTTTACATTATCACTGAGCATGCAGATGATGTCCGGCTAAAGATTGACGTCGAACAATCGAAGAGCATGGTCATAGCAGGCTCGCCACTTGTTCTCCATTGCAACAAGACCAAAGATGTGGGATCGACTAAAACCAGGAAGGGAAGGGAACGCGAGAAAAGCAGGAAGGCATACTAAAACGAGGAAGGGTATGCTAAAACGAGTAAGGGCATCCTAAAACGAGGAAGGGTATGCTAAAACGAGTAAGGGCATCCTAAAACGAGGAAGGCTGTCGCCAGATTTTGCGGCACCGATCCCTTCCTCCATTTAGTATTATTCGAGGGGTCGGCAACTTTTCAAATTCGAAGTTCACCATCCATTCCTTGTTTTAGTATCCTGACATGGGTAGGAATTAAGTTCAGTGAGGGGTCGGCAGCTATAAAAATTGTAATTCATCTTTTCATTTCTCGTTCTGAAGGTAGGCGACTAACCAGGAAGGGCATACTAAAACGAGGAAGGTATGGTGAAGTTTGAATTTGAAAAGTTGCCGACCCCTCAAATAATACTAAATAGAGGAAGGGAACGGTGCGGCGAATTCTGGCGACAGCCTTCCTCGTTTTAGTATGCCCTTCCTCGTTTTAGTATGCCTTTCCTGCTTTTCTCGCATTCCCTTCCCTTCCTGGTTTTAGTCGATCCCCAAAGATGTCGATGGGATCAGAATTCCGAGCGAACTACTAGTCCGGCAAAAAAAAAAAATCACGAACGAACCAAGAGTATCTCCTAAATAAAACTTTGACTTTATGATTGACATATACAGACTCGGCCTCTCTTCTTACCCCTAAATATGTCATCTAATCAACTTCAGATAAAAGTCTGCTTTTAACAAATTTTCCGTTTTTGGCTGGATTCCGGGCGAACTAGTTGTCCGGCGAGAAGATCGTTTTCACAATCGTGTTCAGTCCCTGAAATCGGACATTTAATCAACTTTTCATGAAACCTTTACTTTTAACCAACTTTCCGGTTTTTGCCGGATTCCGGACGAACTACTTATCCGGCGAGCAATTACTTTTCACATAAGTGTTCAGCATGTTTTCTTACCCCTAAATCGAACACTTAATCAACTTAAAATGAAACTTTTACTTTTAACCAACTTTCCGGGTTATGCTGGATTCCGGACGAACTACTTGTCCGGTGAGAAAATGGTTTTTACCATCATACCACATTAGCTGTTTAAAAATATTTTATTTGTCCCTGAATTTCAACCCCCACCCCTAAATGTAAGGCTACAAAGCCCATCTACGAATCTGATCTTACCCTTAGCACCAAGTTTCATCAAAATATCTCATTCCCTTCGAGAGGTATCGTGCTAACAGACGGACAGATGGACAACTTTTGTGATGTCAACAAGGATCTAGAACCTGTCCAGGAGTTCGAGTACCTGGGTAGCTGGGTTCATTGTGATGGAGATCTTGACCGAGATCTGCAATGAGGAAGCTACGACTCTTCAGTAGCAATGTGCTTTCAGTACTCTTTTACGCTGGTGAAAGTTGGTAAATCAACAAACAGCTTGATTCTCGTATTTGAAAATATGAGCCTCAGAAGAATCTTGAAAGTAGCTGGTAACAAAAAGTCACCAATTTATGAAACGTTCCCGTGACAAAACGTCCCCGTGGCGAAACGTCCCCAAGTATAAAGTTCGCGTCGATCTTCAAGGTATGACCGAGGTAACAAGTTCAGAGTGTGCTTCACAGATGTGGGAACATTCATTATAAGCAGGTAAGACCGGACATGGGACCGGTTGCTTCTTAATTGTATTGTTTCAAATTAAAATATTTAGTGTAATATGCCTTGCAATAGACTTGAAACTGATCAATTCTAGCCTTCTAGGTCGTTTGAAGCAACATGCACAATCTGGAGAGCACCAGTGTTCTCTTCAGAGAAAGGGGAAGCCCGCTGTGGCTCAAAGAGAGTAAAACAAGGAGAACGCATTAGCATAGTGCCGTTATGGTGGATAAAAATGACGAGGGAAGCGAGGAAACTAAAGCGGATGGAACGATTAGTTAGGTAGAGAGACACAGTAAATCTAGGTAAGACGGGTTTGATCCTTGAATAAAATCCTTTAAGATAAACATCTGACAAAAGAGAGATCAATCAGTTATATCACAGCGTAAGCTAACACACTAATAAACCAATTAAATAAAGGAGACCTCAAGTGTTTCTATCTTTGACGTGACAGTGCTATTCGTTTTCGGATAATCACGGCTAATTCATAAACTTGATTGATTGATTGAGAAAACGAAAACCGACAAACAAATCATTCCGTTTTTTTTCAGAAATGACTATAGCCGGGAGCAACACTTTGGTTTGTTACTTCACTATCTGTTAAATAATAAAGTAGTCAAACCATCGTTGTTTTCAAAACGTCATATTCCAAAAACTTTTTTTTTGTCTGAACTGATGACGCAATTAGTAATCTCACAGGCTAGCTATCCCTCAGCGATGAAAAAAATAAATCCATAGCTGGGGACGTTTCGCCATGGGGACGTTTCGCCAGGGGACGTTTCGCCAGGGGACGTTTCGCCATGGGGACGTTTCGCCAGAGGACGGTTCGATTGGGGACGTTTTGCATGGGGCGCTTTGTTGTGGGGACGTTTTTTCATGGGGACGTTTTGTCCCGGGGCTATTCGTTGGGGACGTTTCGAGTAGGGACGTTTAGCCGACAACCCGAGTATACTTCAACGCGTGCAGCTTTAGCACGACTCTACTATTACCTATTTCCACAAACATCCTGCCCTGTCAGCCACGAAATTATTGGCCAGTTTTTCAGTCCTGAACCATTTAATGTGCTTGTTACTGTGTCACTATTTAGTGTATTTTTTAGACTATATGAAAATAATGTAGTCATGTTTATGTACATTGTTTTGTTAAGTGTTTTAATTTGTGTATTTGACTCATACCCCGCTGTAATGCAAAAAGCTGGTCACAAATAAATACATAAATAAAAATAAATAAATATGTGACGAAATGCTGAAATAAATGGCAGGGCACCGGCAAGCGTACTGTCATCCCCTCCCCTTCAGTGTCGGCTAGCGACGCCCAGTGACACCCCTGCTTCTCACATAGCAATGCCGTTGAACTGACGCATCTGGCTGGATAACCATCGTCTTGAATGGAATCGCTCAATCAAGATTTGTTCCAAGCTTGCTTTGAATTCCATCCCACGGACACTTCACATAAACTCTGTCATTTCTCTGCCACCACTGTAGATTAATGATACGACAGGTCGTGACCTGGATCGGGAGAAATTGGAACTGAGGGGTTTGAGAAGAAGAGCTTACGTCAATTCACAGACTACTTTTGGATCCCTAAACGTTATTGACGGGATACCTTTGACTTCGTAGAAGTTGCCCGACACTCCGTCTGTCAGCACGATAACTCTCGAAATGGTTGAGATATTTTGATAGTTTGTTCAAACTTGGTGTGAGGAGCAACTGATGCGAAGTACAGGTAAAGTTCGTAGATGGGCCATGTAGCCCTAGATTCAGGGGATGAAATTAAGGGATGAAAAATTATTTTTTCAAGCTAATTTGACAGTTGATTTAGGGGCAAGGAGACATGCTGAGTCCAGAACTGAACTTAATCTTCTGGTCGTACAAATAGTTCGCCCGAAATCACGGACAAACCGTAGATTTCGTAAAAATAACGATTTATCTAGATTTTAAGACGTGGTGGATAGGGTACAGAGAGATATTGAATCTTTTTTTATGACACTTGTCCTTCGGCCAACTGCCATATACCCATCGCAGTTTCTGTCCCTCCGTCGGTCTGTCGGCCGGTCCTGGTTTTGCTAGTTCACCACACAATCTAGGACGATGAAACTTGGCAGGCGCATCAGGGACCCCAAATGATCAAGTTGGAAACAACCATTTTCCCGATCCGAATAGTGATAGCGTGGGGGGAGTTGAGGGAGGGGGTATCCGGAATATTGAGGATTTTAACCTTTAAACGTTTGGTTGGATCTTAATGAAACTTGATATCTGGAAAGACCTCGTGTCTCAGGCGACCCACTTCGAATCCGAACCGGATCCGGTGACTTTGAGGGGAGCTGGAGGGAGGGAACCGTAAATAGAGTGGAGGGATTGTGATTAAATTTGGTGGACACAAGTCCTAGATACATCATTAACACAACCGGAGAGTTTAAGATCCGAATTCGGGCACTGTGGGGAGTTGGGGGGGGGGAGGGATTCGGGTGATCCAGCGAGTTTGGTATTTCCCGATAGATTAGGATGATGGAGCTCGGCAGAATTGTGAGGGATCCAAATAGACCGACTTGAGAATAGTCGGTTCAAACATCGTGGGGGGAGTGGAAGTATGGAGAATACGGAATCTAGTAGCATTTCTAACTTTTGAACGGGCTATCGGATTTGAATGAAACTTGGCAAGTGGAAAAAGCTATTTTCTCGATGTTTCATGTCAAGTCCGGACCGGATCCGATACTTGGCGGGGGGGGGGGGAGTTGGAAGGGCGCACAAGAGTTTTTGTGAACAAGCAGGAGCATTAGATACGTTTTTGATAGAACCAGATCATATCGGGGTTGTTTGGGGTTGTATACTTCCAGGGTCCTTAAGGACCCGACACAATGTCCTAGAAAGACTTACGTTCCTGGATCAGACCATTTTTCGGGGAGTTTAGGGAGGGGGAGTCCAGAAATTACTGACTTCCGTAGGGTTATGCTAACAAATGCTCCAGTTGAAGTGAAACTTTATGGGTGATAAGAACTGATGGCCTAGATATGCAAAGCATTTGTTCGAGCCCCATGGGGCCATGGTTGGAGGGGGGGGGGGGTCAAAATCTTTGCAACATGCACAAAAATCACATGGATGTGCCGAATGGGATGCAAGTTGGAGAATACCAAGTTTATGCGGCCTAGATTTGTCATTTGGCGTCTGAATCGGATCCGACCAAAATAGGAGGAGGATGAAGCGGGAATCAGAAATTCGAAAATATGCTCCGACTCGACTTAAACTTCATGGACAGAAAGAGGAGATGGTAGAGATGCGACATTTATGCGTCCGAGTCGTATTCGGCCACAGGGGGGCGAGTTGGAAATGGCGAGGCGAGTCCCGAAAATGTTGTGGCTCGCATAGGTGATAACGAGTGGGCTGATTTGAATGAAGCTTGGGAAGTAGAAAGATCGTATGCCTTAGATGGGTCCGGACCGGATCCGAGCACGGTGGGGAGGGGTACGAGAATTTCCGGAAAAATGCTCAGATTTACTTTCTCATTACTCACACCACCTACTCGTAACAAGTGCCATATGAGCTCGTAGTTCTTGTTGAACTTTCTTTTTCGCCCGACAAGTAGTTTGCCAGGAATCCGGTGAAAATCGGTAAGAGAGTGTTAGTCTTATCTGAAGTTGTTTAAAAGTTAAACGTGGGTAGGTTTGTGTCAAGTAGAACTGAAGATTAAATTGTGATTAATGTTTGCAGCTTTGGAAACGGAATTTAAGCCAGAAGCCTTGTATAGTTCTGGGCAGAAGTCTGAGAAGTCCTTCAGTTTCTGACACGGACTTTAACCCAGAAGTCTTTGGGAACATGACACCAGGGATTGCAAATCCCAGTGATCATTTGCCATCTTCATATTCTCATTTTCCAGATTTCAGAAGTAGATAGGTGCGATTTTTGTTTCAGGTGGTACTGTATATTCAAACACCGAAACTTGTCTAAACTTGTCTTGTGTAATTACATGGAATGGACTTATCGACCGCAGTCACCGATAAAATGATAACAAGTTCGAATGAGTCTCGTTTTAGTTCGATTAGGAAAAACAAACAGAAGTTATATTAACGGTGTCCGAGCAATGGACGTCTAACTATATGAATTATATACCTTCGGTGTGTCCATTTTTTCACTGTTTCTGTAGTAAACATTTTACTGCGTTCCAATAAACAGGTTAGCGCGAAATTATTCCTCAGCATCAAGTTTCAAACTTAAAGAGCTGCGTCGTCAAAACAGCAACAGAGGAAGGACTAGTGGTGAGGCTGCAATTGACCGGTTACCGGTTAAAGCCAGGCTTCACTAAGTTTCAAACTTACTTCTTCCGGATTCCAGACAGCCGTTCTAGATGGATCTGGAAGATAGGGGTAAGAATACTGGCTGAGCAAACTTTTAAAATTTGTTCTTTTGCTGGACAAGTAGCTCGCCCGGAATCCAGCCAGAACCAAACATAGAGTAGAAGTATGAGTTTTTGCTGAAGTCGATGAGAGATTTCACAAAAGGGTAAGAAGCAATGCTGAATCCGCATTTCTCAAATTTAAATTTCTTGGCGGATAAGCAGTCCTCCCGTTAACCCTTGGTTCACACTGGTGCTTCGTGTGCGACACGATTTTTTCTTTGATGTTCCCTCAGGTGTAAAACATCCATTTCATCTTCAACCACATTTTCCAACTGGTTACTCGTATACGCGTCAAAGTCACCTGCTGCAATAATTTCATGATTAGGGAAAGTACGACTAAACACACTTTCTTCGATTCCAGGATAGACCATACATCTTCTCTTCCACATGCGCTTGCTTGCGGAGGTATGGACACACCACCAAATATGAACCGGTTATTATAACTCCAAAATTCTTCCCAAACTATGTTTTCAGACTTGCTTCCTAACTTGTGATACGCCTTAAATACACCACATCTTATAAGTACCGCTACTCCCCCATAAACACAACCATTTTTTGATTTCCGGTGTGACACGAAAAAACACTCATAACCGTCTAAAGTGATGCATTTTTCCTGCCACGTTTCCCCTAGGCCTACTACATCCCAATCTCTTTCTTTAACTAACTCGCTCAGTTTGCTTTCCGAGTATCCTTGAATATTCCATTAGCACATTTGTAGTTGATGACTCACATGGCCCTCACTCCCCTATGGTAACTTTTGGTCATTATTTTGACCCTGGTCCAAAAAAACTGCTCCCCCAGGAAATAATTGGTGGCCCTGGCGGGACTTGGATCCTTTCTCTTCTCTTAGTAGCACCTCCAAATCACTATTTTAATTTCCTTCCTCCTACGCGCAAAACTAGTACTCGGTTGTGAGAGGGCATCGTTAGGGCTCACATCTTGGTCACTGCCCCTGTTCTCTCATGTTGATTCCTGCAACTACCCCGGCCCCTGAGGGGGCTCCGTAAGTATGATATTGTCAAAGGTGTCATAATATTCAGACCCGCTGCGGCTGCGACCTTTCGTGATAGGGGGTACAGCGTTTGGGATGGGTCTATTTGACGGGGTCTCCCCCCTTGCATTATGAACTACCTCATCGTTGTTTGACACTTCCATTATCTCAAACCTTGATGGAGGCTGTTCTACGGTTGTGGGGTTGATACGACCTTTGTTCTGGCTTTCATCCGCACGCTCTCCCTGTCCTTGTACCACTTCCTTAATACTTTTCGTTTCTGTATCGTAATAGAATGCGGGAATTCCCACAACAAGTCTCACACCCCTCAAACTGACGTCATTTCGCCCTCACTTTCGAGCGTCATCTAAAAGCGGCTTTAACTTGTTTCTTGCTTCCGCCTCAAGGTCAGTGAACTCAGCTGACGCGACGATCGCATAACGTTCGAGCAAGGGGTTACCTCTCAGCTCAGCACACAATTTCGCTGGTCTTTGCTTGACAGCTTTATCAGTACTGGGGCTACACCTCTGCTACACCTTTGCTTGCTTTGATGCGGAAAACGTGTCTCGACTTGATAGGTTCATTCCAGAAATCACACTCTTTAGGCAGTTAAGAATGTCTTTGTGAAGATTTGGGCCTCTCATGCGCGGGTTGAAGTTGTGCAAAATTACGTTACATGACTTCCTCTCAGCTTCTAGCCGATCGAGTTTCGTACGGGTAAGACGTATGTCGTAACTTGAAAAACTCACCGAGATACCGGAAGAAAAATCTGACATGTTCTTTCCTAGCTGATCCACCTACGACGGAACCAAATCAAGGCTTCTTTAGTTCTCGCAACTCTGTAAGAACCAAATTAGCGATCTTCATTCATGTTGCTAATAAAACAATGACAGAGCGAGACTTATCTTTAAGTGGGCAGGCCCACGCTTTGCTATGGCGATCACCGTTTTGGTTGGTGGCCCAGTGGAACGTGGAAGTCCTGCTTATTTGATTCCAACATCCAAAAAACTCCGCGTGCTCAGTGGCCACTTAATCCTATTGTGGCTAATCCTATTTCTTTCGAAAATTTATCGCTAATCCAATTCAAAGTCTGTTTATGGTTCCAAACATCATTATCATATCACAGGCAAGATTTTGTATTTGGGCAAACGCTAGCGTTGTTACCAGGTCAAGTGCTGAATCAGTACGAATCAGAATCTGACATAATCTAGTTGGTATGATAAAGCTATCCGTAACTTTTCAGGATTAAAATACAATAGATGACACTAATAATTAATCTGAAACTACCTCATTGTTTTACATTTTCGTTTGTACCCGTTGCATAAACGGTTAATCCTAGGTTACATCGATAGACCATCGACACAAACTTTCTTATACTGTCAGATTTATAGAAATCGAATACAAGGTGCACCCATTTGCAAAAATTTCTAGCCCCTCGTGAACCGATCCCTACTTACAAGTCCCTCGCCCGTGATAACCGAAAACAAATAATGGGTACACCAGCTAGCAATAGTTGCAAACCCCATATCGCCGAAGATGATTGTAGCATAACAGCCGATTATTACTTACAAGTCCCCTACATGTCTCACAACTGGTATCGCCTATTTTTGGTTTCAATGCTGAAGTTGTCAACCCCTTGAAATTTTCAAACTGGTGTATCTCATGAAGGAATTTTTGTACCAAAAAATGGATGATATATACTTTGATCAGCTTATCAACGGCTATCGATTGCCGTCGAAGTCTTAGTTCAAAAGTTGACTTTTTTGCCGTAGGCCAACTTCCAACTTTCTAACGTCACCACTTAGAAAGGAACAAAGGATAAGCTCCAGTTTCTTTAGCAATGATAGAAGTTCAAAAGTTTAAGAGGCACATCTGATACCGTTTCTCTGCCGCAAACCCAAGTGCAAAAAAACGAACGATAAACTCAGCTGAAATCGCGAACAGAAATGGATAGAAACAATATATGGCAGCACTTTCGGAACCGTGGGAAAAGCCACTTTTTTGTTTCTGTAGATTTTTCTATTTATCACTCAAAGAAGATATGTTGTCTGTGGGGCCGGGTAACTGCCGCATATATTGAACACTTATTGATTTAGTCCATCTTCAATTTGAAACTGGTGGCTGCCTGCTTGCGTGCTAGAACGGAGCTTTCCACTCGAAAGCAGAAACATGATTTGATGAACCGAAAGGTTGGCTGCACAACTTCAGATAGTCCTCTCTGACATGGGCTATATAACTCCACTTCACTTCGCACACCGTAGGCTCTGGCTCGAGGACAAGCAAAAACCATCCTTTTTGGCCCCAGGCAAGAGTTATACGGAGCTTTCCAAAATGTACTGTCATATTCATCAATCCGGCCTAAGGTCCACACTTTCCGTAAAAATCCCACAGGTTAGACCCTAACCAGTTACCAGGAATACAATGAAATCGGAGTCATAGGAAAAAAAAAAGAAAAACGAGGACAAAACCAAAGTGTTGCTCTGGCAACACAATAAGTTGCTGGAATGCCCCAGTATTTGAGCTGTTGAGTTTGAGTCTTTAGTGGGACGTTTTTCTCGTTCTTCCTGAGGATCACTGGCGTATTTTGGACTTCGTCATATACAGTACTATCTGATTTGTTTTACTACCTGGCAGAAAAGATGCGACGGTTTTAGGACGAAAGCACGCATTGTGAGGCCCTCCTTAAGTATTTATAACAGTTTAGCCCTAACTTTGCACGACTGCCTTACGGACGGAAATGTCAACCTCAAAAGTCTCAAAGAAGTCGTCGACCACGACTGGAAGAAATCTTCAGGGAAGGGAGGAAAAAGGCCCCCCAAAGCAATTTTGAATATCCCGCCAAGACTTTCCATTGATTCACAAATTATGCGAACAGCAGTTACCCTTCTATCTGTCGTAGCCAAGTACTATTCAGAGACAAATTATTTTGATAGCTAGGATTTCATGAGAAGCTCTTGGGAACTGTTGTCCAAGGGATTTCAAGGGAGTGAATTGATACGGTGTGAAAGAGTGGAAACCATTGTGATCTGTCGACAGGGATCTATTTTAAACGCTGCTATACCCTTTCTACTTACATTGATTTAAGGTTGGAGCTACTCCAGAGACAGACAGACGACAAGGAGTCGCTAAATGGTCTGATGGTTGGTAGATCATTTACTACTATTACAAACCTGGCAGTGTTTGTCCAGGTGGGACTAAACCATTGTCCTAATAGGTGTAATAAGGTGAATAGCGCTATACGCGATGTCTACGTCTTAACACACACGCCTGTTCAAATACAACCCAAGAGGTTCTTATCAATGCGGCTTCCGGTGTTGCCAAGGTATTACAATTTTTCGAGCTCTAAAAATATCCGAAAAGGTTCTTGGTACTACTTGAAGTACACGAGTTCAATATAACGCAAATTATACTGTAAAAAACCTATTAAAATAACGGATGGATAGCATTGGTCCTCGAACTGACGAAAAGCCGTCGTAATAGAACAAAAACGTGTTTTTGTTAAGAAAAGTTGTTTCTTTAGCTTCCAACAAAGTAGAACTGTTGTGCTGTCCTTGGCAACCCTGACGACGCTGCACCTCTCCTCGGCCCGCTGGCGAACCAACCAAGCGATCTGATTGGCCCTGCATAAGCCAGAATAGAACGCTAGTCTATTCTCTTTATTCACCTTATTACAGCGCGCTCCGAGGAAAAGAGGAATCTGTAATAAGTCTTATACGCGGTAATACACCTTATTACACCAATTAGGACAATGCTTAAGACACAGGTCTTTGTTCTTTTGATGTATTTTAATTGTGTAGTTAGTTTTCTTTGTTTTGTCTTCAGGAAGTGTGTTGAATTTGTAGTTAGTATCTGATTTGCATAATATTTTTGCACCACGGCCCGTTGGTCTTTCCATGTACAATACATACATACATCAAAATGAGTCGACTTTTATGACAATGGTCCGTCACTTCCGCCCCCTCGTGAGTTATTCCTTAGTTGCGTTTCAGACCCGCATTCTCCTTGCGATTCTCCTCGCAATTCTTCTATTTCGCGTTTTTGGATTATTCAGATAAAGCGAATTCTCTTTTTCTTGCAGAATCGAGAACGGGGAAAGCATCGCGATTCTGTAGAATTAAGTTGCTCCTATGGTGAATTCTCGATTCTCCTCTCTCCGTTATCCTCCCTGATTGGTTAACAGAGTGCGGGTGTCCAATATGCATAAACACGGATACCGGGTTGCGGACGAGCTTCAAATTAGTGCGGGGTTTTCAAAAGCGGTAATGAAGAAGTCAGAGGAGCAAAAACGGTAATTTCTACTAGAACCGAGAATTCATAGGCGAGAATGGAGAGCTGAGAATTCAAATAAAAAACACATCTACTGGTAGCTTAAAGCCAGGCTTTACCAACCAGATTCCCCGGTGTCCAAGGATTCTGCATAGTGAAGCCAACCCTTAAAGATTTTCATGATCATGGTGGCAGCTAATTTTGCTATCCTTCAACATTTCCTAGATGTCCTCTTCGCACTTCCAATGTCTCTTACATCGCAGTAACAACTGTCAATCACTTTTCCGTTTTTTTCCTACAGTTGCATATTTGTTGTGTCTCTCGGACCGAAGGGGTTGCCTCTATGGCCCCTTCCAGATATCCGGAATCTGGGGTGTCCAACACCCCGGACTTCCCGACATTTTTGGACTGGCTTCCCCTTCCAGATCCGTCTTGACAAAAATATTGTATGGAATCCGGAATGTGAAGCCTGGCTTTTAGTGGATATAGCCTACCTTTTTTATTGGTTGAGTTTGGCAAAATGACATAAGAACCTCAAAACATATGTCTCTCAAAAAGACTGTCTCTCATGCAAACTCTGTCCTTGGCCTCCTTAAAAGAACCATATCCAGTAGATCCCCTCACGTGTTCCTGAAGTTGTACAAGGCCCTTGTCAGACCAGTGGTTGATTTTGGAATGTGCTTAGCATCACCAGGGTTCAAGGGTGACGTAAAGCTCCTAGAAGGAGTGCAAAGGAGAGCCACAAGGATAATAACAAACATGAAAGATAAATCCTATGAACAACGTCTGAAGGAGCTGAAACTAACTACACTTGTTTTTCGACAACGGCGAGCTGACATACTTATGACATATAAGCTGACCTCTCAAGAACAACCCCCAATTTGTATGCCCATTGTCCAGAGCGTTGGCGCAGATAGAAGGGGACACTCTAAAAAGCTGTTTAAGCCTTCTGTCAGAACCCGACAACGACAACAGTTCTTCTCGTGTCGAGTTGTCAACACATGGAACAGCCTGACCGACGACACGGTATTAGCAGCCAACGAGGAAGCTTTCAAAAAGTTGCTAGATGAAGAGTGGAATGATGTGCCTTGGAAATACAACTGGGATGCATCTGATGCCTAACAAATCATCACATCATCAATGACGGAGCGATTCAACAGATCAAGACTGATCTTAATTCGCTCCGAAGTGCGAATTAAGGTAATTAATTAAGGTAAATATTCCTTTGAGATATAAACAATACCAAATACTTGGCTGTAAATTTTACTTTTTATCCACATACCTAAATCTGTTTTCTTTGGTCTGGCTTTCTCACTGGAGATCTGGATGGACCTCCAATTGGCCACGTGGGTGGATCCAGATCGCGCCGCTTGATGATTCAACAGTCGTTAGCGATCTAAACGTGGCTAGAAAATTTCTGACACGGGGGCAATCGTAAGGGCTGTCTTAACTGCACTCGTCCTGCCGTGCTCTCATTGGCTGAAAATGGCCAAAGGGACCTACGATAGCTTCTGGCAGTTAGATTGCCAGTGGAGACTTCAACTAGTTATGTCTGAGACCTGCTTATCTATTCGAACCAGAAAGTCGCCGACCCCTCCAAAGTCGGACTTACGGAGCAGCACGACTGAGTGGATGATTGCGGGATGTATTTTCGTCGGGAAAAGCAATTCTAGCAAGAAAACACTTCTGCTGACTACAAATATCTGGGACAGTAATAGAATAAAAATAGTGCTAAGCCAACAATTAGACCGTCCAGATAGCGACAGAGCTGATGGCCAGGCAGTAAGTCTTTCTTTTTCGTGTCGAATGACTGTCCCGGCAAGCTTCCAAATTATTACTATTCGATAAGCCGTAATGGTAGATTCTTTCTGCTGATGTGAGACTTCGATAATTTGTAATCTACGTCTCAGCCAATCTGAGCAAGCGATGATGTTCGTTTTCAAAAGGGTCGATTGTGGCTAATGAAAGTTAGTTCTTGTCTAGAGAAAGTTTTTAGTTTTCAACATAAAGAAGACGCTTTGTATGGCGTTCATCCCACGGAACTTGAAGCTGAAACATATTCCCGATGCCCTTCTGTCTGGAGTACCTTTGGCTTTCGTCAGTTCCTTCAAATACCTTGGTTACACTTTTACTTCAACCATGAGTGACGAAACGCACGTTGCTGCTGTCTCCAGGTCTCTGTGCTCCAGAGCAAACATACTTATTCATGAATTCGGGAAATGTGAGCCTGCAGTTAAAGATTTCCTTTTCAGGTCATACTGCACACTTTTGTACTGCCTTGCGTTTGTGCAGAGTATACCCTATAAATTCGAGAACAGGTTTCGGGTCCTATATAACAATTCCTTCCGATGGCTTCATGGTCTTCCCTGGAAGTGCAGTGCCTCTGGTATGTTTGCTGGTGGTGGTCTACCTTCGTTTGGGGAGCTTAAGAGGAAAGCTGTGTTTTCGGTTCAGTCTAGGATCCTCAGCTCGACTAATCCGCTCCTTTTGGTGCTTTCTGGGCCTTACCTTAGGCTCTCTCTTCCGCTGTGGAAGGAGTGGACACATGTGCTTTATGCGGTCCCGGCGGAGAGCTAATTCTTTGCTGTTGTTTTTGCTATGTTGTTGTTGTCGTTATTTTTGTGTGTATGGCCCTTGTTGGTCGTTGAAGAAATAAAAATAAATAAATAAATGCCATACAAAGGTTAAGGTTTCGAAATTAAAACGAGCTGAGTTTGGTACGAGTCTCGTCAAACTATGGGCAGATGGATGGCTGCACTGAGAAAAACGCATCTTTGATAGCTCCAATTGACTTTAAAGTACTTTCTTTTTTCGGATTTCCGTTCTTTGCCGGGTTCCCGGCGAACTTATGTGCAAAATCTGGATCTGGATCTAGAATCAAACATCCGAAATCGAAATGGTCCGAAATGCCGGTGGTGCAAGTGCCGACAGTTCAAAATTGTCACAGGAGATGCTAATATCTTCTTGGTTCAAAATGCCGACGGCCGGAACTGTCCACAGGGGAGGCCAAAATCATCCTGGGACAACGGATTGCGAGCTTATAAAGGATATGATTAACCACGGAAAGGTTTGGCTAAGTGCGAGTTCTACCTTTCCACCCAAAACTTGGAATAAGCATGACAATGACGGACCTCAGACCGCGAACCTTGTTGAGGGCTTGAGGCCCGGCATAGATTGCTCAAAAGACGCATTACAGCCTGACCACGTTTCTTTCGGCTTCTGCGAGAAATTGGTGCTGGAGTCGTTCGGAGTCAGAAGTCGCAGAATAATCTGAAAAGACCATCAAGTCAAAGCTCTTAAAAAAAAGTTCCGAGTGGGTTGCTTATCACTCAGAGGCCTTCTGAAGAACGTACAGCGCCATTGCGGCATCTAGCCGGCAATACATATTTTTCTTGTTAATATTTTACCACATATTGTATTATAACTGAAATTTAACAGTTCAGGATACGATTATCGTCATACTGATGTCCACTCCTCCCGTTCTAGCTCCCATATTCTAGTTCTGACACCTGAAAAAATCCAATCGTGGGTATGAATGAATGAATGAATTTATTCCCAATAAAGCCCAAGAGTCATGGCGGGAAACATAACACAATCACAAAAACAAAATATCAGACACTCCAACAACAAACCAAAAAATCAACTTCTATAAAAACAGTTCACGGTGGCAGGAATCTACCCTTCGGATCTCACCAAAACACTTGCTTCCCATACTTGAAACCAAATCCCTTTCCTACCAAGCCTCCCGACCAAACACTTCCTTTCTTAATTCTTTCAGCTCCTCGCAATAACATATCGAATGTACCACATCCTCTCCTTCAATACCACACATTGGGCAAAAATAAGGACCAGTACCCTTCCTATCTCTACCAATATAATTTCTTTGCATCCCCACCGGAAGAGCGTCCGCCCTAAGAATCACCATCCACTTCAATTCTGCCCCGCCCCCCCCCCCCCCCCAATCCCAACTTAAAATATAATTCTTCTCCCCATGTCTCTTTGGCCATACCATACAACTTCAGAGATTGGTGCTCTGATACACCCTCATGCCACCTCTGAATCTCTTGATCTCTTAGCCTTTCTTTCACTAACTTACCTTACCTACCTTACCTGTTGAACCGTGGGAATTTTGAGTTTTGGGTATTTTTAACCGTGGGCATTTTTAGCCGTGGATGTTTTGAGGTGTTGGCATTTTTAGTGGGCTTTTGAATCGTGGTCAATTTGAGTGTCAGCAGCCAGGATACTCCCTTCAAAGAAGAAACAGAGACAAAACAAGAGCTGTAAACTCATATGCACTTGCAAGCGTAAGTAGTAGGTAAGGGTAACAGCCGAGATTTGTGATGTGCTGAGGCACAGAAAATTATTAAGATACGCACATTAAGCTGGTTAGAAATGAATTTGCAAGCAAATATTTCGGGAACAAACCATCATGGGCCCTTGGGATCTTAAAAAATGTATCGTATCTTAAAACCGTTTTTTGCACATATCGGATCCTGTCCGCCCTTGAAATGGAACATCTAAGAGATATGACTTCTTTCCGAATATCAAGTTGCATTAAGATCCGATCACCCGTTCAAAAGTTGGACACAGCTCGAGATTTCGGATTCCCCCTACCTCCACTCCCCCGTGATGGTCAAATCGGAGAAACGTATGTTCTTAAATTAAAATTGTGAAGTTTCTGATATGCCTGCCAAGTCTCATCGTCCTCGCACATGTGTAAGCATCTTAAGTCGGGATCACCGGAATTCCGGAACCCTCCATCCAACTCCCCCCGCAGTGCTCGGATCTGGTCCGGTCTTGTCAACTATGTATCCAGGGCTTGTGCATATTGCATGCAAACGAATCCGCAAACTTCACGCAAGGACTGGAGCAAGACCTTCTCGAACCGGATCGTCAACCTCTGTAACAACCTCAAGGAAGACACTGTTGCTGCTAGATCGACCGATGCATTATAACGCCATTTGGATGCTGAGTCGAGTTATTTAAGGTAATTTAAGGTCATTCTTCCCACCAAGTTTCATCCCAATCCGCCCACTCTTAACATGTCACGGGATTTCCGGTCCCCCTCCAACTTCCAAAGTAACCGGATCGAATCTGGACCCAAAGTGTGACATCTGAGACACGAGCTCTTTCCGAATTTCAAGTTTCATTAAGATTCGATCACCGGTTCAGAAGTTGGACATATCTCAAGATTTCGCATTCCCACTCCCTCCACTCCCAAAAAGATGGTCAATCGGAAAAATGACTGTTCTCGAGTAAAATTTTTCGAGTCCGCGATATGCTTGCCAAGTTTCATCGTCCTAGCACATGTAAAAGCATCTTAACTGGGGATCACCGGAATTCCGCATCCCCCCACATTGCACGAATCCGGTCCAGTCCTGTCAATGATGTACCAAGGGCTTGTGCTTGTTCTTCCCACGATGTTTCATCCCGGTCGCTTCATTCTAACCGTGACACAAGATTTTTGCTTCCCCCTCCCCCCCCCCCATATTAATTGGATTCGGTCTGGACTTGGAAATGGACATCTGAAACATGAAGTCTTTCCAGATACCAAGTTTCATTAAAATCCGATCACCTGTTTCAAAGTTCTGCGTGCCTCGAAATTCCGGATTTCGCGGTCTCCCCTCCCCCCACGATGATCGGATCGGGCAAACTACTATTTCCAAGTTAGTTTGGTCCGGTCCCTGATATGCCTGCCAAGTCTAATCGTCCTAGCACTTCTGAAAGTATCCTAACTCGAGAACTGACCGACCAACAAGTGATGGGTATATGGCACTTGAAGGGAACAAGTGCCATAAAAATAAAAAGTAGCATTTTCCCGGATCTGAAATTGCTGCCATTTACTGTTACCATGATTTCTGTAGTTTCTCAATCCATTTTCCGCACTTGGGATTAATTACCCTAAATTACCTTCATTCGCACTTGCCAGCGAAAGGTAGTCCTGTCGTCCTCGCTGCTGAAGAAATTGGAGCTTACCATTAACTTTCTCAGTGGTAATATTGGAAAGTTGGCCTTCGGTAGAATTTCAAGCAGATGGAATTCTGATGAGCTGAACCGAGTATAGTTTAGCAGTCCGAGGAGTACAGGAAAAAGATTCCTTCTGAGAAATACCATTTCATTAAGTGTCGAGGGGTTGACAACTTCAGTGTTAACATAAACAATTCAGGGACTTGTAAGTAACAATTGGCTTTTACACGATAGTTATCTTCTGCTAAACACTGTTGCTAGTTCGTGCACCTATTACCGGTTTCGACGTATTGTATGGTCAAAAAGTTCCACATCTGTCACGGAGACTTGACTTGACTGTACTTGAGTTGCTTTGTTTACTACTAATTACAAGATAAACTATATAAACACAAAACTGTCTTGGGAAGGCTCAAACAGCTTGATGATGGACGGCGGCAATCCTCTGATTCTAAACCTATAACAAATTCCATAAAAAAAGACAAGAACACTCTCACTCAACTAACCTTTTATACGCCAGCAAAAACGTAGGTTTTTCCATTAGTGCAGTAGATGTAAATACAGAAGAGTTAAACTGTGTTTATTAATAAAATAAGTATCCTATCCTAAGTATACTACCAGAATCTAAAAAAAAAAATCTAAAAAAAGAAAGAAAACTAACTCCCCTCTCCCAATAAATGTTTTTTAAGTGTTACTTTAAACGACCCAATGTGTTCAGCCTCCCGAATAAGAATCTGTCGTTAAGAACGCCCATCTTCAAAGATAGGGGTTAGAAACTTGCCAGTGTACCTCTAACTTCTTTTTTTTTATACATTTGGGAGGAAGACAATTCGTTTCCATTACCTGTCACTGGAGCCTGAAACCCCAAAATCGGGGTCGGAGCCGGGTTCGTTTATAGGTTAGTCCCAAGCCCCTCAACAATTCCGGCTCCGTCTCTCGGACTCTGCAGTTGTATACGCAAGCACACTTCAGTGTAAATGCAACCAATAACAAATAATCAGGTAGAACCTCTGTCTTTGGTACCATGCAGCGACTTTCAACACCCAACAAAAATGAGCGGACCTAAAGGTATTTACTGTAGCTTTTTACCCGTCTATTCTAGTTCCGGCTCCGCCGTTGTTGATCGCGGAGAAAGAAAATGCAGGAGGCGTATTCTGCGCGCTAAACCACTCTTGAGCGCGTCCAAAGAACCAATCAGCTTTTCTTCTACTTTTTTTTCAAGGGGGTTTCAGAGCGATATAGCTAATTGTAGAGTTAACGAAACGTGATGCTACTTACCTTCAAAGTGGTGTTTTTGGCTACTAAGTTTGTGCCGTTATCAAGCTGTTCTTAACGCTCTCAAGGTATCGGAAGGTCTGTTTTATGGTACTTGAGCATACTCAAGTGCCATATAGCGGTCATAATTTCTGTCGGTCTGTCTGGCTGTCTTTCTGTCGGTCTGTACCGGTTTTGCTTCTGCATAAGCTAGGACGATGAAACTTGGCAGGCATATCAGAGACGACCAGATTAACTTACAAAAAATCACTTCCCCGATCCGACTTTCGCCGGATTCGGGAGTCCAGAAACTAGGAACAAGGGTAGCAAAAGGGGAGCAAAAGGGCAATGTCCAGAAGTGTTATCGGTCCAACGTCCTCTTTGGGGGAAGCCTCGCCCACTAGCATACACCGCTGTACTTGCTTGTATTTAGAGTCGAATGCAGGAACACGTACAGTTTAAAGCCGCTTTCACAATGACGTGCAGAGCCTTTCACACTAAAGTAGCGTTTAAATGGACAAGAAATCCCGTCGAGTAGAATGGATTTCCTGTACACTCGAAAGGATTCCGTTCGTGAAGACGACTAGAAAAAAAGTCTGGTGGGACGAGAATCCTTACATGATGAAAGGAATTCTGGTCTACTTCAAAGGAATGTCGTCGGCGGGACTGGTAAAAATACTAAAAAAAGGTCTAGCTAGCTTTCGAGAGCAGCAGACATCAGTACTGATGTCATAAATGCTCTCAAAACTTTTCTGGTTTGAAGAATTTATTTTCCCTGGTTTAAAACATAATCTTGTCACCAGGATCGGATTCTGTTCTAGCTTTCCTGTACTTGTAAACGCTGCATAACAGCATAAGCTACGCAACCTCTGTGTCAGGGTTGCGGCGAAATAACGCAGAGCTTACGCAGACAAATAAAGCGCAACACATCAGATTTTTCAGTGAAAATTGGAAGCTTTTCATAGTCCGACCGCCAGGTCCTGAAAATGTGACACCCCTCTAACCCAAATGTACAGTAGGTTTAAAAGTGGATTCCGACCAAATCGAACACGCTGATTCCGAATATGCCGGGAACTGGTTCCGGAAACGACGGCTTAAAGTAACAAGACCAAAGGTTTCGATAGGATCCAAAAAATGTAATATTTACAGACAATCGGGTCTTGTAGCGGTCCAGTGGTAATCATCGGAGAAGACGAAGTTCAAATATGGATTCAGCATGTGAGTTTACCCCTATAGCCTGCGTCAAGTCTACTTTGACGAAAGTTCCTGCCTTATATTTATTCAAACAAATTTGTATTCAAACAATATTTGTTCCTGCCTTACTTCTGCCAAATTTCCCGTTTCAGCCGGATTCCGGGCGAAATACTTGTCTTGCAAAAACATTGAAGTTCAAAAACACATTCAGCGTATCCATTCCATCAATATCTCCATAATCAACTTCACATAAAACTTCAACTTTTAACAAATTTTCCGATTTCAGCAGGATTCGTGGTGAAATGTTTCCAGGTATAAAATGATTGTCATACACGAATTCAGCACGCCTTCTCACCCATAAATCGAACACCTAATGAAATTCATATAAAACTCTTACTTTTAACAGATTTTCTGGTTAAGGCCGGATTCTGGGAGATCTACTTGTCTGGCGATAAAATAATTTTCATATTCGGGTTCAGCATGTTTCACTGTCCTTGAATCGAACCTCTAATCAACTTCAGATTAATCTTTAATTTCTGACAAACTTTCCGGTTTTGGCCGGATTCCGGCCGATCTACTTGTCCGACAAGAAAATCATTTTCATATATTCGGATTCAGCATGTCTCCTTACCTCTAAATCGGATATCTAATCAACTTCAAATAAAACTTTTACTTTTAACAAACTTTCCGGTTTTAGCCGGATTCCGGGTGAGCTACTTGTCCGACGAGAAAATGGTTTTCATATTCGTATTCAGCATCTCGTCTTACCCCGTAATCGACTATCTCATTAGCTTTTTAAAAAACAAAATTTTCGCCTCTTAATTTGAAACCCCTCCCCTAAATATGCAGCTATCGGGCCCATCTACGAACTCGATCTTTCCCTTGAAATGCCAGAGAGGTAAAGACAAGGGATAACAAGAAAACGGCCGATTTTCGTAGCGCCTTCTAAAGGAAGTCGGAAATGTTTATTTGTGAAGCATTTAATACAAAGTAAAGCATTAGAAGTATTCATTGTGCTTTAACGAAACTCATCTGCTACTCCTTAAACACGTCGAGAAAACTCCTCCGAATCCTCTTATGCCGAAAGTATCCGCGAACATGCATAACGCTGTCGCACTGCCGCATGTTCTTTATATCGCGCCGTTTTGGAATTTGTTAAACCGAGACCCAAACACGTAAGCTCCGGTCCCTTTACTTCACGTTTGATTACACAAAGTTTCTGCTGCGTTGTCCCTTATGGACGGGGAACACTTACATGCTGAAAAACACCAGAGCCTCGTTTTTGTTGCAATAGCGCTGCCGCATCGCTGCTGCAGCACTTCTGTGCTTTTGCATAATATGCGTTTTTGGATTCACTTTCTTCTTGGTTGAAGCGGCAGCACTGCAGCATCTTGCAGGGAAGCACGGACTTGGTCGGGGAGCAAGTCCGTGATTCTCGAGAAGCGCTGCCGTCTTCCTCGGAAGTGCTGCACTGCAAAAACGGATGTAGAAAGAATCAGTCCGGAATCGGCCTAGAAGTGGACCTGCAGCATGCAACAAAAACGAGGCTCAGATTGCGGACCCTACTATAGCAGTGAATCGAGTAATCTCTAATTTCTAGGGGAAATGGAACCACCCCTGGCTAAAACACTTGTATAGCTCTTGATTGCGTAACTCTTATGCAAAATATCATGTGTCTGTATCTGTGATGTGCCTTATACTTCCCTTCTTTTTCTTTTTCATTGATTTTCTTCTTTACCCAGTTATTTGTAACTGACAAATACGGGTAATAATTACTTTACTTACTTACTTACTTGCTTCTTAACATTTAACAGTTTACATTTATATTCAGACAATGGACAAAACGGGTACTCTGCCAAAGTATCTTAGCTGACGTATCCATTATATCCATTGTGTCCGTATCCTGGAATATCTTTTTATCGTTGTTAAAGCATCAGAATTGACGTCCTTTTACCCATTGCTTGAATATACGTTTCCCGGTCTCAAGGAGTTTTTACAGTTAATATTTATTTATTCAAATCCTAAATATATTCTCAGCCTCCAGAAAGGCTCTTTTTCTGTACATCCAATCTTTGAAAAGTCCCCCCTTCGAATTTCCCTACTGAGTATCTTGAAGAGGACCATACTCTTTTCAAAGCATCTCTTTTCAATTTGCTTCCACTCTTTCATCTCAAAACGTTTGGCATTCAATAGGATTTTCCATGCGTCAGACCAACATCTTTTATGACACTCTTACGTAACAGGATCAGATGGAAAGCGCGAGGGGACAATGGCGGGCGATTTTATATTTAAATCTCTCGGATTTTCGCTCCTTCCAATTCCAAGAAAATGTCGGTTTCTGATTCGAATATTATTCCATTTATCGCAGCCTGAAACCTTGTTGGGAACATAAATTTCGGCGTCGGGATCGAGCTGAAATGACCTAATTTAGCAGAGACGAGGAAACAAACGTGAAGGCAATTCGAGAAGGAAACCTATTACGGAAGATGACGATTTTGTGGACTGGATTCGGGGAGAATTAAGTACCTTTAAGCACCCTGATAAACTGATCAACAAATAAGAACTGAGATAGGGGAATGCCTGCACACTAAAAATCGTTAGGGATAGAAATTGATACGGGCTACAAAGGAGAACAGTACCTGGAGCAATATTGAGAAAATGCACCCGCCTAATTTTCGTTTCTTCTTCCGCAGCATCATGATATTTAAAAATAAAAATAAAAAATAAATCGGAAGCATTTTAGCATGTGTAATATCTAGATCGACCCTTCTAGAGTTTAACCAAATAAAACTGAGATCAGGGTTGCCACATCAAAAATATTTAGAGAGTGATCTTTGGGACGAAACAGAGAGTGAATTAGTAGTGCAATATTATTTTCATGAGAAAACGTGAAATGGTCACTTTTGGTCGGAATCGCCTCTGCAAAAATTACACATCTTAGTTTTATTTTATGGACAGAACTTGAAATAGTCACTTATGGTCCGAATCGCTGCTGCATAAATGGCACATTTGGACAATTTTTGAAATAGAGTGATTTGCATGTCCTATGTAGGACAAGAGTGACAAAAACAAAATAGAGTGACGATTCACACTATCGTGTGACAGGTGGCAGCCTTGGCTTTGATACGCCAGTCTAGCTGTCCACGACTTGTTCAGATCCAGTCTATCGACCAGAGGCGTTACCAGCCAAAATGTTTAGGGGGGGACAAGGCATTTACCGACTAGCTAGTATTTTTTACCGGCTTTTTCTGCAGAAAAAACGACTGTTTTCAACACCAAAAATGACATCTAAAAAAAATCAACTGATTTTCAGAAAAATCCACTGATTGTCAGAAAAAAAACGACTATTTTGACGGAAAATCGACAAATTTTCGGAAAAACCGACTGTTTTCTTGAAAAAAATCCAGTCTGTTGTTGAAAAATCTTGGCGCTCCGCGCCGACACGGTTATTTTTTTACCGACTGGCCGACATCATTGGGGGGCGCCCCCCCCCTCCTACTCGTGACGTCCCTGCTATGGACTGTACTAAGAGCAGTGTTGCCAAGTGTGCCACTTTTGGTGATTTTTGACACTTTATGTCTATGTGTGACACCGTGACACTTTTTCTCTATTGCATTATCTGTTGAAATCGCGCATCCTCGTGTTATCTGTTATGAAACTTCTGACAGTGTGCAGCTTCAGAAATTTCTTGCCTCTTAACTGGTACCAACCACCCGAAGAAACAGCAAATATCCTGTCACTGAGCCAATGTAAGAGTCAAATTTGCACTCAGTAAAACCTTACATGTTTAAAAAGAATTGTTTTACAGTATCTTATCATTAGAACAGCTTAGTATGAGACTTTAGTTGGTGCCGGATTACAAAATAAGACGAAGGACTACTCGATTTCAGCATAATAACAACGGACTTCTAATAGATCCTCAAAGATTTCACCATAAAAAACTATGAATTTTGTAACATTCAAAATTACATTTTTAGTTTCACTACATTTAATTTATTTTTTTTTAAATTCTTGGTCGGTAAGATTTATACCAGTTTAGGAAATAACTTGCGAGGGACCCAACAGTTTCAATTGCCTACTGGCATCCTGGGGGTCAGAGCAAACTAACTCTAGAGAGTAATGCGAAGACCTTCCCATGCATCAAAAATGGGCCTCCGTCGCAGCGCCGCCCGGTTCGCTTCGCAAGAGAAGCTTCAGCAAACTGTTCGTAGTTTGTTCTGGATCAGAGCCAGCGCTCGTTGACGATTGGTCGAATTTCAATAGGGATGTTCCTGTCCGTTAGTGGAGCTAGTGTCGCTGCGATTTGACGGTGTGTCACTTTTTCAAAGTTCGCGCATTACTTTCTAGAGTTATTTTGCTCTGCGGGGGGTTTAACGTTGGACTGCGTGCCTATCGATGAGATCTGCGGTCAATGAGGATGGCTTGTCACACCAGAGAGATAGTCTTCCTGCTGAAGAAGGATCAACAGGAAGCAAAAGACTCAGTGCCGCTGATTGATAGGAGTTAGGGATGTGGAGGGTCATTCCGATAGAGACTTACTTGACGTATCGTGGTCGGTGAAACAGATTTATCGCACAAAGCCTTACTTACCACACCATCAAAAGACGAATGGTCTCGCTGCATTTTGTGTTGGGAGAATTTTGAGAAGATTCGGAAATACTCCGCAGTTACCCATTACTCACAGTTTCTCAACTAATGAGGGTGACGCTGAATTGACATGAAAGAATAACAAGAGATTTTTGAAAAGACCCCCCCCCCCCCCCCTGCAGGCTGGAATTATGCGAGAAAAGATGCAAATTTCCTAGGTATAGAGACTTACTTGACGTATCGTTGTCGGTGAAACAGATTCAGCGCACAAAGTCTTACACTACCACAGAATCAAAAGACGAATGGTCGCGCTCCAATTTGTGTTGGAGAATTCTGAGAAGATTCGGAAATACTCCGCAGTTACTCATGTAATGAAGGTGTCAGTTTCTCAACTAATGAGGGTTACGCTGTACTGACATGAAAGAATAACGAAATTCTTGAGAGATTCTTGCAAAGACCCCCCCCCCCCACACACACACACACATCCACGGGCGGAAAGTATGCGAGAAAAGATCCAAATTTCATTGATTAGTCAATGATCTATACAGAAAGGTAACAAGACCAAAGGTGTCAATGGGATCTCGATAATTGAATATTTATCGGACTTCTTGATCCAGACAATCGCGTCATGTAGGTTTCAGGTCTTTGCCATACCCTTTAGCGTGTTACTATTAATCCCTGACCAACCCTTGAAAATGTTCAACAAATGATACCGAAAATACGTCAGAGCAGTGAATACCTCTCTCGCAAACCGCCGTTTGGATATTTCGAAAACCCGGGACCTTCTGTCTGAAGGAAATTTAAAATGCCCGCTCGAGTCACTCTGTCCATTCATTCTTATCTCCACCCTCGTTGTTTATTTCGCAAATTTCATTTTTTACATGTACACTATTTAAATCTTACATTAATATTAATTAAAATATTGCATCCGTCTTTCTGTCACTCATTTTCTTCGTAAAATATTTGGCAGTCAACACTGCGATTTTTGTTTGGCATTCAGATTTGGTTCAGTTGTTCAATGTCCTTACATAAGCTCTTAATATTGATTCTGCCTTTTTGTTTTTTTTTATCAAATTATTTAGCTTTAAATGTGGAAAAAGTTTGGTGCAGGGTTTTCTCCTGGTCTGGTCAGTTTCAACTCCTGTTAAACATGACCTTTTGGATCTTCGGTTTTAAAATATGTTGGCCTTTCCTTGACGAATAACTCTCTTTCAAACAGCACACCGATACTTTGGCTCCGAACCTGATCCAAAATCTTCTACCACAAACATTTTCTTCCATAAAACATCCTTCGGCTGATTTGTTTCGCCGGGCTCATTCGCATACCAATTCTCTTTATATCAATAATATAGTTCATTATTTGAAGGACAAATTTATTGTTAGGACTCGGGGCGTGACTCGGTCTCGAGATGACTCCGACACCCTTTTTTCGCGGACTCTGTTTCGAATGATTTTTGTCCAAGACTCGGACTCATCTTGGCTCGTCAACGTGTCTTCTGTCTTGGACTCGGACACTGGACTCTGTAACAGCTCTGGCATGCAGAGTGAAAGAGCTGCTGACATGAGGCGAACCAAGATACTTTTGATCCAAATTTCCCGGTTCTGGCAAATTTCGTCAGACTTACATAATCACGACAAAATAAATTCAGGGATTGATTCATCCAGTGTTGTTACCGCCGGTGTGAACCTCTAAACGAATTGAGAATGATCTTTTGTTTTTACCAAATTCCAGATTCGGCCGGAATCAGGGTAAACTTCTTGTCCGGCGAGAAGATTAATTTCAGATCTGTATTCAGCATGTCTCTTCATGCTGTATCGACTATCTCATTGGGTTTTAAAACTTCTTGGCAGATTAGGCCTACCGGCTTCGGCCGGATTCCGGGCGAACTACTTGCCCGGCAAGAAAGTATAGTTCAAATACAAATTCATCATGTCTCATTACCCCTAAATCGAATCTCTAATCAACTTCAGAAAACAACTTTTACTTTTAACAAATTTTTTGGTTTGGGCCGGATTCCGGGTGAACTACTTACCAGGCAAAAAAAGAAGTTTCATATTCGGATTCAGTCTGTCTCCTTACCTCTAAACCGACCAGCCCATTAGTTTTTAAAATTAGTTTAGTTCGCACCTGAACCTGAAACCCCCTCCTCACCCCTACTGATAGAGGCACAGACCAACCTACGAACTTGACCTGTACTTTGACCCAAAGAGTCCTCATACCAAGTTTGAACAAAATACTTCAACCCGAACGACAGTTATCGTGCTCACAGACGAACAGACGGACGGGCAGGCGGACGGACAGACAGACAGACAGACGGACAGACGGACGACAGACAGACGGACAGACAGACGGACAGACAGACAGACAGATGGAAAAACAGACAGACAGACAGACGGACAGACAGACAGACGGACAGACGGACAGACGGACAGACGGACAGACGGACAGACGGACAGACGGACGACAGACAGACGGACAGACAGACGGACAGACAGACGGACAGACAGACAGAGAGATGGAAAGACAGACGGACAGACGGACAGATGGGACAGACAGACAGACGGGACAGACAGACAGACGGGACAGACAGACAGACAGACAGACAGACAGACAGACAGACAGACAGACAGACGGGACAAACTGACAGACAGACGGGACAGACAGACAGACAGACATACAGACGGACAGACAGACAGACGGGACAGACAGACAGACGGGACAGACAGACAGACGGGACAGACAGACAGACAGACGGTCAGACAGACGGACAGACGGGACAGACAGATAGACGGAACAAATTTTTTGGTTTGGGCCGGATTTCGGGTGAACTACTTACCAGGCAAGAAAATAAGTTTCATATCGGATTCAGCCTGTCTCCTTACGTCTAAACCGACCAGCCCATTAGCTTTTTAAAATTAGTTTGTTCACACCTGAAGCTCAAACCCCCTCCTCACCCCTACTGATAGAGGCACAGAGCCACCTACAAACTTGACCGTTACTTTGACCCAAAGAGTCTTTGAACAAAATACTTCAAAACGCTCGAGAGTCATCTTGCTCACAGACGGACAGAGGGACGGACGGACGGACGGACGGACAGACAGACAGACAGACAGACAGACAGACAGACAGACAGACAGACAGACAGACAGACAGACAGACAGACAGACAGACAGACAGACAGACAGACAGACAGACAGACGGACAGACAGACATACGGACAGACGGGACAGACAGACAGACAGACAGACGGACAAACGGACAGACAGACGAGACAGACGGACAGACGGACAGACATACGGACAGACGGGACAGACAGACAGACGGACAGACGGGAAAGACAGACAGACGGGACAGACAGACAGACAGACAGACCGGACAGAAAGACGGGACAGACAGACAGACAGACAGAGGGGACAGACAGACAGACATACAGACAAACGGGACAGACACACAGACGGGACAGACAAACAGACAGACAGACAGACGGGACAGACAGACAGACAGACGGTACAGACAGACAGACGGACAGACAGACGGAACAGAAGGACAGACGGGACGGACAGACAGACGGACAGACAGACAGACAGACAGACAGACAGACAGACAGACAGACAGACAGACAGACAGACAGACAGACAGACAGACAGACAGACAGACAGACAGACAGACAGACAGACAGACAGACAGACAGACAGACAGACGGGACAGACAGACGGGACAGACAGACGGGACAGACAGACAGACGGACAGACAGACAGACGGGACCGACAGACAGACGGGATAGACGGACAGACGGGACAGACAAACCGACGGGACAGACAGTCAGGCAGACAGACAGACAGGACAGACAGACAGACGGGACAGACGGACAGACAGACGGAACAGAAGGACAAACGGGACGTACAGACGGGACGGACAGACAGACGGACAGACAGACGGGACAGACAGACAGACAGACAGACAGACGGGACAGACAGACAGACAGACAGGGACAGACGGGACAGACAGACAGACGGGACAGACAGACAGACAGACAGACAGACGGGACAGACAGACAGACAGACAGACGGGACGGACAGACAGACAGACAGACAGACGGGACAGACAGACAGACGGACAGACAGACAGACGGGACCGACAGACAGACGGGACAGACGGACAGACGGGACAGACAAACTGACGGGACAGACAGTCAGGCAGAGAGACGGGACAGACAGACAGGCAGACGGACGGGACAAACAGACAGACGGGACAGACAGACAGACAGATAGACAGACGGGACAGACAGACAGACGGGACAGACAGACAGACAGACAGACAGACGGGACAGACGGGACAGACGGGACAGACAGACAGACGGTACTGACAGACAGACGGGACAGAAAGACAGACAGACGGGACAGACAGACAGACAGACCAACGGGCCAGACAGACAGACAGACAGACGGGACAGACATACAGACAGACAGACGGGACAGACAGACATACAGACAGACAGACAGACAAACAGACAGACGGGACAGACGGGACAGACAGACAGACGGACGGGACAGACAGACAGACTTGACAGACAGACAGACGGGACAGACAGACAGACGGGACAGACAGACAGACGAGACAACAGACAGACGGGACAGACAGACAGACGGAACAGACAGACAGACGGGACAGACAGACAGACGGGACAGACAGACAGACGGGACAGACAGACAGATGGGACAGACAGATAGACAGACAGACGGGACAGACTGACAGACAGACAGACAGGACAGACAGACAGACGGGACAGACAGACAGACGGGACAGACAGACAGACGGGACAGACTGACAGACAGACAGACAGGACAGACAGACAGACGGGACAGACAGACAGACAGACAGACAGACAGACAGACGCGACAGACAGACAGACCGAACAGAGAGAACAGACGGGACAGACGGGAAAGACAGACAGACGGGACAGACAGACAGATGAGACAGACGGGAAAGACAGACAGACGGGACAGACAGACAGGACAGACAGACAGACGGGACAGACAGACAGTCAGACAGACGGGACAGACAGACAGACAGAACAGACGGGACAGACAGACAGACTGGACAGACGGGACAGACAGACAGACGAGACAGACGGGACAGACAGACGGGACAGGACAGACAGACAGACGGGACAGACAGACAGACGGGACAGACAGACAGACGGGACAGACAGACAGACGGGACAGACAGATCGACGGGAAAGACGGGACAGACAGACAGACGGGACAGACTTACAGACAGACAGACGGGACAGACAGACGGGACATACGGGACAGACAGACAGACGGGACAGACTTACAGACAGACATACAGACATACAGACGGGACAGACAGATAGACAGACGGGACAGACAGACAGACAGACAGACGGGACAGACAGACGGGACAGAAAGACAAAAGGGACAGACACACAGACAGACAGACAGACAGACAGACAGACAGACAGACAGACAGATAGACAGACAGACAGACAGACAGACAGACAGACAGACAGACAGACAGACGGGACAGACGGGACAGACAGACAGACGGGACAGACAGACAGACGGGACAGACAGACAGACGGGAAAGACTGACAGACAGACAGACAGGACAGACAGACAGACGGGACAGACAGACAGACAGACAGACAGACCGAACAGAGAGAACAGACGGGACAGACGGGAAAGACAGACAGACGGGACAGACAGACAGACGAGACAGACGTGACAGACAGACAGACGGGACAGACAGACAGACAGACGGGACAGACAGACAGACAGACAGACAGACGGGACAGACAGACAGACAGAACAGACAGGACAGACGGACAGACAGACGGAACAGAAGGACAGACGGGACGGACAGACTTGACGGACAGACGGGACGGACAGACGGGACAGACGGACAGACGGGACAGACGGGACAGAAAAACCGGACAGACAGACTGGACAGACAGACAGACGGGACAGACAGACAGACGGGACAGACAGACAGACGAGACGACAGACAGACGGGACAGACAGACAGACGGAACAGACAGACAGACGGGACAGACAGACAGACAGGACAGACAGACAGATGGGACAGACAGATAGACAGACAGACGGGACAGACTGACAGACAGACAGACAGGACAGACAGACAGACGGGACAGACAGACAGACGGGACAGACGGGACCGACAGACAGACGGGACAGACTTACAGACGGGACAGACAGACAGACGGGACATACTGAAAGACAGACAGACAGACAGACAGGACAGACAGACAGACGGGACAGACAGACAGACAGACAGACCGAACAGAGAGAACAGACGGGACAGACGGGAAAGACAGACAGACGGGACAGACGGGACAGACAGACAGACGAGACAGACGGGACAGACAGACAGACGGGTCAGACAGACAGACAGACAGACAGACGGGACAGACAGACAGACAGACAGACGGGACAGACAGACAGACAGAACAGACGGGACAGACGGACAGACAGACGGAACAGAAGGACAGATGGGACAGACAGACAGACAGACAGACGGGACTGACAGACAGACGGGACAGAAAGACAGACAGACGGGACAGACAGACAGACAGACCGACGGGCCAGACAGACAGACAGACAGACAGACGGGACAGACAGACATACAGACAGACAGACAGACAAACAGACAGACGGGACAGACAGACAGACGGACGGGACAGACTGACGGGACAGACAGACAGACAGGACAGACAGACAGACGAGACGACAGACAGACGGGACTGACAGACAGACGGGACAGAAAGACAGACAGACGGGACAGACAGACAGACAGACCGACGGGCCAGACAGACAGACGGGACAGACAGACAGACAGAACAGACGGGACAGACCGACGGGACAGACCGACGGGACAGACAGACAGACAGACATACAGACATACAGACGGGACAGACAGACAGACTGGACAGACAGACAGACGGGACAGACAGACAGACGAGACGACAGACAGACGGGACTGACATACAGACGGGACAGAAAGACAGACAGACGGGACAGACAGACAGACAGACCGACGGGCCAGACAGACAGACAGACAGACGGGACAGACAGACAGACAGAACAGACGGGACAGACAGACGGGACAGACAGACGGGACAGACAGACAGACAGACATACAGACATACAGACGGGACAGACAGACAGGACAGACAGACGGGACAGACAGACGGGACAGACAGACGGGACAGACAGACAGACGGACGGGACAGACTGACGGGACAGACAGACAGACGGGGCAGACAGACAGACGGGACAGAAAGACAAACGGGACAGACAGACAGACAGACAGACAGACAGACAGACGGGACAGACGGGACAGACAGACAGACGGGACAGAAAGACAGACGGGACAGACAGACAGAAGGGACAGACAGACAGACGGGACAGACTGAAAGACAGACCGACAGACAGACAGGACAGACAGACAGACGGGACAGACAGACAGACAGACAGACCGAACAGAGAGAACAGACGGGACAGACGGGAAAGACAGACAGACGGGACAGACGGGACAGACAGACAGACGAGACAGACGGGACAGACAGACAGACGGGACAGACAGACAGACAGACAGACGGGACAGACAGACAGACAGACAGACGGGACAGACAGACAGACAGAACAGACGGGACAGACGGACAGACAGACGGAACAGAAGGACAGACGGGACGGACAGACGGGACGGACAGATGGGACGGACAGACGGGACGGACAGACAGACGGGACAGACAGACAGACAGACAGACAGACAGACAGACAGACAGACAGACAGACAGGGACAGACGGGACAGACAGACAGACGGGACAGGCAGACAGACAGACCGACAGACGGGACAGACAGACAGACAGACAGACGGGACGGATAGACAGACAGACGGGACAGACAGACAGACGGACAGACAGACAGACAGACAGACTGGACCGACAGACAGACGGGACAGACGGACAGACCGGACAGACGGGACAGACAAACCGACGGGACAGACAGTCAGGCAGACAGACGGGACAGACAGACAGGCAGACGGACGGGACAGACAGACAGACAGATAGACAGACGGGACAGACGGACGGAACCGACAGACAGACGGGACAGACAGACAGACGGGACAGAAAGACAGACGGGACAGACAGACAGACGGGACAGACAGACAGACGGGACAGACTGAAAGACAGACAGATAGACAGACAGGACAGACAGACAGACGGGACAGACAGACAGACAGACAGACGGGACAGACAGACAGACAGACGGGACAGAAAGACAAACGGGACAGACAGACAGACAGACAGACAGACAGACAGATAGACAGACAGACAGACAGACAGACAGACAGACAGACAGACAGACAGACGGGACAGACAGACAGACGGGACAGACAGACAGACGGGACAGACTGACAGACAGACAGACAGACAGACAGGACAGACAGACAGACGGGATAGACAGACAGACAGACAGACGGGACAGACAGACAGAACGAACAGAGAGAACAGACGGGACAGACGGGAAAGACAGACAGACGGGACAGACAGACAGACGGGACAGACAGACAGACAGACAGACGGGACAGACAGACAGACAGACAGACGGGACAGACAGACAGACAGAACAGACGGGACAGACGGGACAGACAGACAGACGGGACAGACGGGACAGACAGACAGACGGGACAGACGGGACAGACAGACAGACGAGACAGACGGGACAGACAGACAGACGAGACAGACGGGACAGACAGACAGACGGGACAGACAGACAGACAGGACAGACAGACAGACGGGACAGACAGACAGACGGGACAGACAGATCGACGGGACAGACAAACAGACGGGACAGACGGGACAGACTTACAGACAGACAGACAGGACAGACAGACAGACGGGACAGACAGACGGGACAGACAGACGGGACAGACAGACGGTACAGACAGACGGGACAGACAGACAGACAGACAGACGGGACAGACAGACAGACGGGACAGACAGACGGGACATACAGACGGGACACACAGACAGACAGAACAGACAGACAGACGGGACAGACAGACAGACGGGATAGACAGACAGACGGGACAGACAGACAGACGGGACAGACAGACAGACGGGACAGACATACAGACGGGACAGACAGACAGACAGACGGGACAGACAGACAGACGGGACAGACCAACAGACAGACAGACAGGACAGACAGACAGACAGACGACAGACAGACAGACAGACGGATTGACAAATTTACGAAGTCATAGGTATCCCATCACTGACGTTCTGGGATCGTAAAAACGGAACATTATTGTTTTTTTATTTTGTTAATTGTCTTTAGTCTATCAATCAATCTTTCAATCTTTGTCTATTTTTGTCATTCTTGTTTACAGACTTAATCACTGTAGCCGTGCCTTTGACTTGCTCTCGGTAGATTCAGGATTGATTGACTGGGTATGATTCGTTATGTTGACATTATTTTTCGTTTGTTTATTTTTTCGTGTGCGCTCGACATCTACTCTCAGCAGCGAATTTTTAAAGACATGTTTACTTTTTAACAAACACATCCTTGGAAACCTTGTCAACTATGTAATTCAGGTTCCGGTTTTGTTTTAGTTCAATTGAATTCATTTTAGTTTTAACATTCTTTGAACAAAACGACAAACATAACGCTCCCGAGAACGCCACAACCGAGGCCTGTGCTGGAGTGCAAACCTTTTAATCACCTATTACAAACAATGACACACATTGCTCGTCTTTATCTTCTCATTTATTTCCCTTTAACCCCCCCCCCCCCCCACCCAACCCAACCCTCATTCACTAATAATAAGAATGAAATACTCAAATTACAAATTAAACTGTCCCCGGAAATTTAAAATCATACCAACTGTAAAAAAGCTCTTGGACTCCGACATTATCCCTGGGTTATTCGAGAGCTCCCAATCAAAGTCGACCAGAGGCCATTCCAAGAAGCTCCGACTGACCAGCTGTAAACGACGCGAGCGGCACAGCTTTTTCTCTGTACGTAGTGTACCACTCTGGAACAGCCTTTCCGAAAAAAAATGTCAACGCTGCTACCCTGGATGGCTTCAAAAAGGTGTGGACGAGGACTGGCGAAATGCTGAATATCGGCTGCACTGGGATACCGGTGATCCGATGCGACGACAATCTACCAACTAAAGAAATTCGGCTACAGTGGAGTGCCAGTGAACCGATGAAACAACAACGCCAACCAGCGAGAGACTCTACAGGAGGATCACACCACCTTATATCTCCCTGGAAGTACGATTTAAGGTAATTTAAGGTAGTTTTAGATTATATTGGAATAACACAAACCAAGAATAAGGGAAGGTTCCTCCAAGGCAGTCCCTCCTACACAGGGGGAAGTATGTGAACTACGCAAGAATATGTTCAAATTTTGCAGGTCAATGCCACTTGTTTGCGCTGAGTCAGGTCTTCAGTTATTTATTACAGGTTTGTTTCCTTCCCCGAAGTTGATCCTGAAGATCGACAGCCTGACGAGGACCCTGCTTGCCAAGAAGGGCTGATGAAGCATCGTAGCTGACGTATCCGTTGTATACATTATTTGAACAAATGTTTCAAAGTCAGCTTGGTCTCATGGAATATTTACGTCAATACATCAATTTCTGACAAAAATTGACAAATTGAACGCTTCCAGTTCAGTCACTGTGTGATCCTCCCAGCACTTTAGCATTTGTCGTAATTACAGCATCAAGACACATTTTGAAATGAAGAACACGTCCGCTGTCTTTGAAGATTTATATGCAAGAATATGTTCAAATTTTGCAGGTCAATGCCACTTTTTTGCGCAAAGTTGCATGTCAAAACATTAATTAGTGACGAAAACTGAAAAATTTAACGCTTCCGGTTCAGCCACTGTGTAATCCTCCCCACAATTTAGCCTCCCCGACTATACATCCAGAAACATTTTTTGATGTACCTTTCTCGTTCATGCCGTAACCACAAATTAGTTCAGAAGTTCGGAGTCCAAGATGTGATTCGTTCACTCGAGAAAACGTCAGCGTCACGACTATGTACATCTTGTCATCCTGGTCATCGAGTACATGACGTCTTTCATGAATTTTTGAGGCCCAGTTACAAAGTCTAAATCGTGTCTGTTTATACTGTTATTTATCTCGTGTTTTTTTTTCGTAATTATCTTTACTCCGCTACCACCTTGTGTATTTTGGGGGTTACATAAAATATATATATATGTCGTAATTACAGCATCGCCAAGACACATTTTGAAATGAAGCTGTCTTCGAAGATTTCAAGAAGTACAATATGCCGTCCCCCTTAGTTCAAATCCCATGAGTCTAAGCTGTCACAAGATCTCGACCTGAAAATTCCAATTTGGGACGAGGCCATTAAAATGAATCAATATTTTCCAAGCATTATTTGAGGATCTAAACACTGACGAAGTTTTATCTCCATGGGAATTTTTGGAGTCCCGCTCTCAAGGGGGGCGGGGAGGGCGTGGTTACTCGATGTACGAAGAGGGAAACCAACCCCTGGCCTTCGACTTTTGGAGTTTAGCCGCTCTCTTAAGGGTGGGGAAGTGTTATGCCTAGCACTACTTTTGTCTTTCTTGCGATTTGAAGAAGGCACTAGACCCTCGCGCTTTCCGTCGTGACTCACTGTTCAGGGTTGCCAAGTGCTCAAGTCATAAAAGTATCACAATTCGAATTTTTGTTGTGCATTCCACTGCAAAACGCGCAAGATGCGAATAATTGGAAATAACTGAATTTGTAACCATATTTTTCAAAACATCTCTTAACTGTTACATCACAGTTTCGTACCAAATTTTTTATCGGGAATAAGCTTTATTTAAAGCTTCAAACTGTCTCTGTGTACATAAAGTAGGCCTAGATGTTTCGGCAGTGTTTTGGGGGCGGTAACCCGTCAGTTTAGTAAAGTAAATGAAAAGTGCTTTTCAGACCTAAAAAGTGTCATTCGTAAAAAAAGTTTCAATTTCAGAGAAAAAGAGTCGGTATCACCCAAATGCAAAAAGCGTCAGAAAGCATCAAAAGTGTCACACTTGGCAACCCTGTCACTGTTCTCGATTGACTAGTCAGTGTAATTTATTCCGGTTTGTTTTAGTCGCGGACCGGCGAGCGATCTGGCAATAATAATGCCGATCGCTGGCCCCGGAGTCGTTTGTAAATATGTTGTATTCGCGACTCAATAGTTTGTGTGCTTCGTATTCTTAATAAGCTGGAATGATTTTGAAACCACTCTCGACCAACTAAGGGACACAAACCTAACAACCCACTGTGCCCCTGAAGGGTTTTAGAAATAAATGACACTGTCAAAAGTTTCATAACAGATGACACAAAGATTCGCAACACTTTATGTCTGCAAAAAGATCCAAAACACCGCTAACAAAAACATCGCTGATCTGATAGTCATCATGATATCGGTAATTCAGTAGTTAAAATTTTTGGCGGGTTCGGCTCTCCCTGGCAGCGCTTCTTATGCATAACGTTTGTAAAATCAGAACAGATAACATCTCAAGTGGTATCTGTTGAAACTGAGCATCCTTTTGTTATCGGTTATGAAACTTCTGACAGTGACTATCTAACCTGCCAGATCTTTACAAGCAGATCGGTTATAGTCCTAAAGGTTGTTATGGTCCACAGTGAATTATTTCTATAGATATTTTCGGTTCATTTTCTTTTTCTTTGTTCGAGCGTTTTATCTTTAATTGTCATTTTTCCCGCCAAGGCCCATTATGGGCTTTAGGTACTAAATTAGTTCATTGATCCTCGTATTCGCTTATATTAATGAGGCCCAGAGGCGTTACTAGCCAAAATGTTTTTGGGGGGGGACGATGAATTTACCGACTGGCTGGAAATTTTTACCGACTTTTCTGCCGAAAAAACGACTGTTTTCAACAACAAAAATGACATTTTTGAAAAAAATCAACTAATTTTCAGAAAAATCCACTGATTTTCAGAAAAACCGATTATTTTGACGAAAAATCGACCAATTTTCAGAAAAACCGACTATTTTCTTGAAAAAAATCAACTTTTGTGACGAAAAATCGTGGCGCTTCGCGCCGACTCGTTATTTTTTACCGATTGGCCGACAGCATTGGGGGGGGCGTCCCCCCCTCCCCCCCCAGTCGTGACGCCCCTGATGAGGCCCCCTTGCCATTTTTTCTTCTTCTTAAGATTCTAACAACAGCGTCTTAAGTTCGCTAACTAGAAATTCGCGAAATACCTCCGTGCCGCCATGGTTAAGAAAGTCCAGAGTAATAGAAAATGATTTTCTTGTGGGAAATCCTTCTTATTACACCGGAACTCTCGTAGCTCATCTGTCAGCTCCCTTCAGTGTCCCAGTTATGCAGAAAGAATTGTAAATATTTCCAAATGCTAGATGGTGTCGATGGGATCCCAAAAATCTAAGATTTGATCCAGACAATTGGGTCTTGTCGCCAGATCCAGTCTTCGTTAGGCTAATCATCAGAGAAAACCGAGTCCAGATATTCAATCTATCTATCTATCTATACCTCTATAAGCCATTTCTATTTTGACGATACTGACCGAAACTTCCTGCTTTCCTTCTGTCAAATTTGCGGTTTCGCCCGAATTCCCAGCGAACTACTAGACCAGCCAAAAAAGAAAATTCAGAAACGAATCCAGCGTATCTCCTTTATCCCTATAGAGAACATCTAATCAACTTTAAAGAAAACTTTGACTTGAAAAAAATGCAGGTACAACCGGATTCCGGACTAATTATATGTCCGGGTAAAAATGATTGTCATATACGGACTCAGCGTCTCTTCTTACCCCTAAATCTATCATCTAATCAACTTTCGCTTTTAACATATTTTCCGGTTTTGGCCGGGTTCCAGGCAAACTAGTTGTCCGGCGAGAAAATGGTTTTCACCACCGTGTTCAGCATGTCCTCTTACTGCTAAATCAAACATTTAATCAACTTCAAATAATACTTTAACTTTTAACAAACTTTCCGGCTTTTGCCGGATTCCGCACGAATTACTTGTCCGGCGAGAAAATGATTTTCACCATCATGCTCAGCATGTCTTCTTACCCCTAAATCAAACATTTAATCAACTTCAAATGAAACTTTTTCTTTTAACCGACTTTCCGGTTTTTCCCGGATTCCGGACGAACTACATGTCCAGCGAGAAAATGGTTTTCACTATCGTCTTCAGCATGTCTTCTTACACCTAAATCAAACATTTAATCAACTTCAAATGAAACTTTTACTTTTAACAAACTTTCCGGTTTTGGCCGGATTCCAGACGAACTAATTGTCCGACAAGAAAATGATCTCCACCATCGTGCTCAGCATGTCCTCTTACCCCATTATCGACTATCTCAATAGCTTTCAAACAAAAATTTGTGTCCTTTAATTTGAAACCCCTCCCCCACTCTCAAATATAGGGTTACAGAGCCCATCTTCGAACTTGACCTGTAATTTGACCCAAAGGATCCTCCCACCAAGTTTCATCAAAATATCCCAATCCGTTCGAGAGTTATCGTGCGGACAGACGGACGGACAACTTTTCCCTCCACTTACGTTTTGGGATCCCAAAAAGTGGGAAAACTAAGCAAATAAAAGGGCTAACACTCAAAATGCCCACGATCAGAATGCCAACGACTCAAAATGCCCACTAAAAATGCCAAGAACTCAAAACGCCCACGGCTCAAAATGCCCACGACTCAAAATGCCCACGACTCGAAATGCCCACGATTGGATAAATTTGAGGTTTTGAGTGACGGGAGGAGTAGACGGAGTATCAGAATGACGATAATCGTTTGATGAACTTGTATAATCTCAATTATAAATATAACACTGGTTTATTATTATTTACAAGAAACATTTGTAGCCTATTGCGTCGTGGTTAGTCGGAGTCGGAGGGGGTAACCACAGATCTTGTGACACGCTTAGAGTGGAGCGATTGGGATGAAACTTGGTGGGAAGGACAAGCAGAAGACCTAGATACGTGAGTGATAGAACCGGATTGGATTTGGCACTGTGGGAAGAGTCTGGAATTCCGGTCATCGCGAATTAAGGTATTTCCAGATGTGCTAGGACGATGAAACTTAGCTTGGACATTAGAGACTTGACAGGATTGGCTTAGAAATAGTCAGTTTCCCGACTCAATCATCGTGGCGGAGTGGAGGAAGAGGGGATTCTAGAATCTTGAGGTATGTATAACTTTTGAACGAGTGGTCGGATCTTAACAAAACTTGATATTTGGAATTACCTCGTGTCTCGGATGTCCCATTTTAAGTCCGGACCGAATCCAATCAATGTGTGGGGGTGGAGAATCTTGTGACACGCTTAGAGTGGAGTGACTGGGAAAAACTTGTTGGGAAGAACAAGGACAAGAACTATATACATCAGTGACAAAACTGGGCCGGGTTCGGGCACTGTGAGGGGAGTTGGTGGGGTGGGAGAATTCCTGTGATAGCGTATTAAGGTACTTCCAGATGTGCTCGGGCAATGAAACTTTGCTTGAACATAACATACAAGATTTGCTTACAAATTGTCACTTCTCAGATCCGAAGTACTAAGGTACTAAAAGTACTAATCCTAACCACAAAGTACAAACAAATATTAAACAAAGTAGACGTTTCATCATTATGAAACGCGTCATGCTAGTGACTTCGTTGTCCCGCATAGAAGTGGAACCAGGGCCGGCTTCCCAACTGGATTTTCAGGGCCTAATGTGTGGAACTCTGTTCCGGAGAGCATTCGGGCGGCTGAGCACCTGGGGCTGTTTAAAAATAAATTGAAAAAGTATTTGTTAGGCCAAGGTTCATAGTTTTTTCTTCTTGTTTTTCTTATTATTTTTCTTTTTTCTCATTATTATTATTAAATGAGTTGATTAGAGATTGGTTATTATTTCTTGTTTTAGTGCTCTTTTCTGGTATGTTTTGTTTCTAGTTAATTATTAGTTAGGAAATGAGTTTTATGAACCCGCCCAACTGCAAATGCTTTTTTGTACCTTTCTTGGAGCGGGTACTGGCAACATAGTTAAATGTATTTGGGTCGTAATAAATAAATTGAACTAAACTGAACTGAACTTTTAACTCAAGAGTTTTGCTCAAAACTTTCTGTCGGCATTTTAGGCCACCGGCATTTCGTGGTCATTTTGAGTCGTGGGCATTTTGAGTCGTGGGCATTTTGAGTCGTGGACATTTTGAACAGTGGGCATTTTAATCGTGGGTATTCTGAGCGTGGGCATTGTGAGAGTGGGCAAAAAGATCGTGGTGATTTTGGGAACCACCCAATAAAAGAAGTAACAAACAGAAGATTATCATCCTGTGTAAAAGAGCTGGCAGCGGACGTTGAAGATTCCGGCTAACTTTTCTTTCTGTGACGGAAAACTCGGCAAGGCCGAAGAAGTGCTAAAAATTCGTAGTTACGAAACGAAACGATGGAGAAAGGTGGGGATTTCAGAAGGGGATTTCCCCATACTAGGTATACTATAAAAGTCAGAATAAGCAAGAGGGGTCCTTTAATAGGCGTCATTTTTTTTTAATTTAGGGGTTGCTAGTCCGCAAAACTTTTTTCCTGAAAAAGTCTAGTTCTGGTGATGGTTTGAAAGGATTAACTGCAGATTCTTAGTGGCTTATAATAATAAAATAATTTTATTTGTCCCCCATCAAAAAGCACATGGCATAGACGGAGTATGAATAAAGAAAGAAAAGAAGAAGGAAACACTATAATAAAGAAACTCTATAACAAGAGGAAACAAAAGACAACATAGAGACTACGACAATATTATACTATCTATAAAACTATCCTATTGTAGAAGAACGCTCTCCCATTGATGCTTAATCTTATTGTTGTAATTCTGTATAAGTTGTCCAACTGCTTTAAGTGGGTCAGTGATGTTGTAAGTAGTGACGATTTTACTATTTCGGATCCAAGGAGGGAGGCGGAGCAGGAATTTACAGACACGAAAATAAATAGAGCGATGTTTATGTCATGTTTGCTTGAACTTGCCACTTAAATTTAAAAAAAAATTTATTCGCAACTCGCATTCCACAAGCCTGATCACATCCCTTCGAGGAAGCCTGTTCAGCCAAATTTCGCGTCTAATAAGTTTGAAGGCAGAATTCGGTATATAAGAATGATTGCTACAGAAGGAACCGTTAATAATGCTAGCAGAATTCTCGACTCCCTTGACTACCCTTAACGATTTTTCTAAGCGGATCAGCTAAGCGGAAAGGTGGGAGAAACCGAAAGCGGGCGAGATAATGAAAAGCCTGACGAAAAGCTGAATGGAGAGCGTTTCCCATCTTCTCCAAAAATCAAAGGGGGTCCTTTAAAGTTTTACTGAAAAGTAATTTTTTTGTGTGGCTTGTATAGAAATAAAATGAATAATCTTGACTCTGTTGAGGGATTTTATTTTACACAGTTTGTGACACTGAGAACCTGGTACGAAAATCAAACGTAGACCACGCGTTTTGAGTTTCATTGAGGATGTGGTGAGATAGAGATCGACATAAAAATCAAAGACATTGCTGTTTGCCTATTTATAAATTAATTGTCCAGAAAAGTTCCAGTGCTAGCCGAATAGAGCGTGTTTTTTCATTGACAGCAGTCGCTTTGATTCCGCTAAATATTTGAAATAGCTCAAGACTACCAGGAGTAGTAGTACCACGACCTTTCACAAAATCCGCAAAATCGTTCTTTCCGACATCGAGGTAGCGTTCCAGTGAAGTTATAACAAGTTACGGGGATCAACTAAAGCCAGGTAGGGAAGGGAACGCGAGAAAAGCAGGAAGGCATACTAAAACGAGGAAGGGCATACTAAAGCGAGGAAGGCTGTCGCCGGAATTCGCCGTACAGTTCCCTTCCTCTATTTATTATTATTTGAGGGGTTGGAAGTTCACCATCCCTTCCTCGTTTTAGTATCCTGACACGGTTAGGTATCAAGTTCAGTGAGAGGTCGGCAACTATACAAACTGTAATTCACCTTTTCATTTCTCGTTCTGACGGTAAGCGACTAAAATCCTCCGAGGCCAGCGAGGGGTCGGCAACTAAGATATTTCAAGTCCGCCATTTCCTTCTTCGTTTGAGCATCTTGAAAGTACTAAATTGAGGAAGGAAATGGTGGACTTAATCCTAGTTGCCGACACCTCCAATCACTTGGAAGATCTGAATCGCCTACCGTCAGAACCAGAGATGAAAAGGTGAATTACAATTTTTATAGTTGCGGACCCCTGGCTGGATTCGGAGGATTTTAGTTGTAACGAATTTATAATTCGATAGTTGCCGACGTGCAAAGAAGAATAATTTAAAATTTCCTTCCTCGTTTTAATACTTTACAAGGTAGTAAAACGAGGAAGGAAATGGTGGACTTGAAATATCCTAGCTGCCGACCCCTAACTGGACAGAGAATCCTAGTTGACGAACCCTCAAAGAAGAATAATTTAAAATTTCCGACTTCCTTCCTCGTTTTAGTACTTTCAAGATACTAAAACGAGGAAGGAAATGGTGGACTTGAAATATCTTAGTTGCCGACCCCTCGGTAGCCTCGGAGGATTTTAATCGCTTACCGTCAGAACAAGAAATGAAAAGATGCATTACAATTTTTAGAGTTGCCGACCCCTCACTGAACTTGATGCCTACCCATGTCAGTATACTAAAACGAGGAAGGTGAACTTTGAATTTGAAAAGTTGCCGACCCCTCAAATAATACTAAATAGAGGAAGGGAACGGTGAGGCGAATTCTGGCGACAGCCTTCTTCGTTTTAGTATGCCCTTCCCCGTTTTAGTATCCCTTCCTGCTTTTCTCGCGTTCCCTTCCCTTCCTGGTTTTAGTCGATCCCGAAAATTCCCCAGGTTACGATGCGAGCGATTAGCTAGATTTTTCACGATTTTTCTAAGCAGATCAGCTAAGCGGAAAGGTGGGAGAAATGGAAAGCGGTCGAGATGACGAAAAGCCTGAGGAAAAGCTGGATGGCGAGCGTTTCCCATCTTCTGCAAAAATCAAAAAGGGTCCTTTAAAGTTTAATCACTCTTACGGGAGTTCCTGCAGAACCGATATTTATTATCATGTATAATGCTCGCGACCATCACAAGTAAATTGTAGCGATCGTACCAGTCGTGGAACGAAAATAATAAGTGGGAGGAGGAGCCAATTTACTTATTACGGCGGGCTCGGGTACGGCAATAAAAACAAGGATAGCAACAATCGTAACTAATAATAAGTTGCTGAAACTCTACCCGAGTTTGGCCTCTATGCAGCAATTGAAGAATATTTACAGAAATAGTGTATTTTTTTATTTTATTTTTTGAATTGTGTATCGCCAGTAAAATTGTGTCGTGTGTGCTGTTCTTTGTTCTACTTTCTTTATTTCTTTTCTTTCACTCCATCAGTGACATTTTCTTTAAAGATGGGTAATAAACATATTCATTCATTCATTCATATCGGAAAATAACACCGAGACCGAGGGTGTGCCTCCTAGCCGAGGGCACGGTAGGTTATGAAAAATATCTACCGAGCCCAATGAGGTTGATGTTTTTAAATGGCCGTCGAGGGTGGCTTGATGTGGTTCGGACCTAAAAATAAGTAATTAATTTATTTCTGACCCGCCATATGATAAGTGGAGTCCCTAAAATGAAATAAGAGAATTAACTAAAACTCAAGAAATTCGTTATAAACTTGTCATCCGTTGTCCAGAAAATAATGTAGAGTGTCATGTGCTGGCTGGACCCTGTTGTCCGTCATTTTTGACGATGTCTTTCAACGAAATTTCCAGAAGCGTGATGCTTGCATCTTTAACTTGGAAACGCTCCATTAGCATGGGGCTGTGTTATAACTTTGGCAAATAAAGCAGGTGCTTCGCATACTTAAAATACAACCTCTCATCTCCTGCAACTCCTTCTTCCGTACAACATATGCGACACCTGAACGAAATAAAATGGATGGAGCACAAAAAGAACTGTATAAATTTCAAAATGAGACATGTAGGACTCAAATCCTGTCGGATCTAAGCACTGCCGGGAGATGTCGAGTACCAACACTCCAACTTCCCTTCACCAAGGTGGGATTTAGCCAGGACCTAAAAATGGATCTTCTAGAGCATATAACCGACTAAGTTTCATCCAAATCGCTACACTCATTTTGTCCCCAGAGTCTTACATATTACAACCACCGTGCCCATATTCGGCTCGGACTCATAGATGGTATATTAGAGGGATTTTCTGTTAGCAACCATCAAATTTCACTAGTCTCTGAGCGTTTTCGCGAAGTTTCCGGTACCCTCTCGGACTCCCCCACCCTGCCACCGAAGCCGAATCCGGCCCGAAATCCAAAATGGGCAATCTAGGACATATGAGCTTTTTAGTCTGGCAATAACTGCCACTCTGAATCCTTCTTAAATTTTCGACTAGCTGAATCTGCTACATCGTTCAAACTGCCCGGATCGGCTGATATCCGTCCTGAATTACTAAGGACTTGTAAGTTTTGTCTTATTCGTTTAATCACTAGAGAAGCTAAAAAAAATTCCGAGACCCCTTCTAACTACCCCAACGAGAACAGAGTGCAGTTTGGAGACAAAAATGGATCATTTAGGGCGTCGACCCTTACCATCCATCAAGCTTCACTTCAGTCGAATGAACCGTTCGGGAATTCGATATGCCACAAAGTACCGAATTCCCCCTCCCTCCACCCAACCCCACGGAGGATCGAATGCGAAAACGAAAGTTTCCCACAGCGTTGGGTAGGTTTTTATTGCACTTGCCCTTCGGCCAAGTACCATATAGCGATCGCACTTTTTGTCCGATGTCGGTCTGTCGGTCTGTTGGTCTGTCGGTCGGCCGTTCGGTCGGTTGGTCTGTCTGTCCGGTTTTGCTAGTTCGGGCACTTCCAGATAAGCTAGGATGATGAAAGTTGGCAGGCATATCAGGGACCGGACCAGATTGAATTATCTGGTCCGGTCCCCTATATGTGGATGGTCTCAACCTGCGTTTGGCTCAAACTAAGGTTGGTTGTTTCATTGGAGGTGTTTGCTTTAATAACCTGAGTTATGCTGATGACCTGGTTATTTTAGCTCCTACAGTGGCTGCACTTAACCATCTACTTTCAATTTGTGATGAGTTTGCGTCAGCTAATGATATCGTGTTTAACACGGCCAAGACCCAGTGTATGGCGTTCATTCCTCGCGGGACCCCTCTGAAACACATCCCTATGGCATTGCTTTCTGGAGTGGCGCTGTCTTTCGTTGAGTCCTACAAATATCTTGGATTCACGGTGGCTCCCTCCCTGAGTGACGAGCTCCATGTTAAAGCACTTTCACGTTCGCTGTGCTGCAGGGCTAACTTACTTATTCGTAAGTTCGGGAAATGCGACCCTGCCGTGAGGTGTTTTCTTTTCAGAGCTTATTGCACCCCGTTGTACGGTCTTGCTTTTGTGCAATCTGTATCTGTTAAGTGTGAGAACTCTCTTCGGGTTCTGTATAACAATTCTTTTCGGTGGCTTCTTGGTCTTTCCCTTAACTGTAGTGCTTCCGGAATGTTTGTTGGTGGTGGCCTCCCTTCTTTTCCTGAACTTCGTAGGAGATCATCTCTTTCGATCCAGACAAGGATTCTTGCTTCGGACAATCCGCTCCTTCGGGTGCTTTCGGGGCCGCTTTTTCGGCTATCTCTGCCACTTTGGCGGACATGGTTTGGTGAGATCTATACACAACGAACCTGATGCTCAAGCACCTTTTTTGTTGTTTGTGTTTTTCTCTCTTATTTTGTTATTGTTTAATATGTTGTTGTTGTTGTTTTTTTGTATGTTTTTGAGTGGCCCTAGTTGGTCCTTAGTTCAATGAAAATAAATAAATAAAATAAAAAAAATTATAAATAGTCACTTCGCCGATCCGACCATCTGGGGGTGAGTGGAGGGAGGGGGAATCAGGAAAAATTAAGTATTTTTAACTTTCGAACGGGGGGTCGGATCTTAATGAAACTTGATATATGGAACGAACTTGTGTCACAGACCTCCCATTTTAAATCCAGACCGGATCCGGTGACGCTGGGGGGAGTTAGAGGGGGAAACCGAAAATTTTGGAAAACGCTTAGAGTGGAGAGATCGGAATGAAACTTGGTGAAAGAACAAGCACAAGTCATAGATACGTGATTGACGTAACCGGGCCGGATCCGCTCACTTTGGAGAGTTTGGGGGGGGGGGGGGGGCAAGTTTCTATTGATCCCAGGAGTTCGGTACTTCCTGTTGTGCTAGCACGATGAAGCTTGGTACGCTTATCAGGTAACCAAATAGATTGACTTGAGAATGTCGTTTCCCCGATCCGACCATCGTGGGTGTGTCTAGGGATGGGGAATCCGGAATCTAGTGGCAAGCTCAGCTATTGAGCTGGTTATCGAATTTAAATGAAACTTGATATTTAGAAAGACCTCGTGCCTCAAATGTCCCATTGTAAATCCAGACCGGATCTGGTGACACATGGAGGAGTTGGAGGAGGGAAACGGAAATCTTTGGATACACTTAGAGTGGAGGGACCGGGATGAAACTTGGTGGGAAGAACAAGCGCAAGTCCTAGATACATTGTTGACACAACCGGACCAGATTCGGACACTGTGGGGGAGTTCGGGGGGAGGGGCTTAATTCCGGCGATCCCGCAAGTTCGGAAGGTCCTGATGTTGTAAGAAGATAAAACTTGGAAGACATGTCAGGGACCCGAACAGACTGACTTGAGAATAGTCGTTTGCCCGATCCGACCATCATGGGGTTTGCGGAAAGATTTGCCATGCACAAAAACCAAATGGATAGACAAAATAGCATGCAAATTGGACACTGTCGAGCTTATGCGACCTTTGGCGTCCTGACAGGATCCGGCCAAGGGGGGGGGGGGGGGTGGGGGGGTAGGGGGAGCGGTAGTCGGATATTTGCTGATAGGCTCTGCTACGATTCCAGTCAAACTTTATGGACGTGACCAGGATAAGTCAGAGATGCGACATTTATGTTTCCGAGTGGTATTCAGCCACGGTAGGCGGAGCTGGAAGGGGAGTCCCGGAAATTTTGTGGCTCGCATAAGGGTCCAACAAGTGGAGTGATTTGAATGAAACTTGAAAGGTACAGAGATCACATGCCTCAGATGAAATATTTTAGGTTCAAACAGGATCCGACCACGGTGGGGGGGGGGGGGGGACATTTACCGGAAGTTTCCCAGAAATGCTCAGATTCAAGTGAAGGATAGGTGGTAAGAGACAATGCTTCAGATGATCCAGTTAGGAGCCCCTACCAGTTTTGGTCGCGGTGTATGGGGGGTTGGAAGGGGGTAACGGAAACCTTGGGCACGTCTAGGGACATAGCGAGTGGATTTCTTGGGTTGAAACTTGGAAGGTTGGCGATGGCTTGGAGGTGATGTCGGAAATTTTCAGAGTTGAGTGAAACTAGATATCCTAATTCTGTGTCCGAACTGCACTTGTGGATGGCGGGTTGTTTTGTGAAGTTCTCTTCTAATTTCTAGTACCACCTACTCTTAACAAGTGCCATATGAACTCGTAGGCCTCGTAGCTCTTGTTTTTTTTTCTATAAGCAAGCAAACTGTAACCCTGGTCGCTCATGTGGAAGTGATTCTCTAAAAAGTGTAACCGACAGACTGACCAACCGACGGACAAAATTACAATTCATTTTGTTTTCAAAACCGGTACGACGGTCACGCCGATTTGGTGGTTCTGCACTATATAATTCTAGTTTGGAAGACACACATAATACAAAATGTTCAAATCTATATAGAATTAATGATGCGAGTTAAAAAGGTTGACGAAGGCGGGAACAAAACTTCTTAGGTAAGTAAGTAAGTACTTTATTTATGACCCACCATTTTGAAAAGGCGGAGTAAATGAAGAAAATAAAGAAAATACACTTAATTTTCCAACGGTCAGGAAGCAGTGGGAGACGTCGTGTGCTGGTTGGGCCCTGTTGTCGATGATTTTCGAAAGCGATGAGGAAACATCCAAAAGGGTAAGACAATTGCATCTTGAATTTTGAATTTCTCCGTCAGGTTATGACATAATTTCGACAAGTGGAACAGGTGCTTCGCATATTTAAAATAACATGATCTCATCTTTTTAATCTCCTTCTTTCGCAGAACATGATTGACGAAATAGTATAGAAGGAGCGCAGAAGGTGCTGTACAAATTTCCTAAAGCTTTACGTGTAAAGCGTAACGAGTCGTTGTGTGTTTAATTTGCTGCAATTTGGGTATTGGCTGGCTACCTCAGGCCTTACTCTTACCGCTGAAAATCTAGGGGGAGGATATCATGTAATCGCTAAACAAGTCTTGAGCCGGATCTAAGGTTTAAGGTTTAATGGAAGAATTGCCACAATAGAAAAAGCTAAATAATAGGCAACAAACAGAAAATAAATAAACACACATTAATAACTGACATCTCTAAATAATATTCCATCAACAACAAAACTTAAGACAAAACACAGAAACAAATCAAGAACCGAACAGGCACAAATGAACAACAAACGTGAAATTATATTGGTTATTAGAATAATTAGTAAGAAGGGGGGAGAATGAGTGGAGCCGACGTGCGGTACTTGATGCTGGAAACGGCTTGAGAAAATTTGAGTGTCTCGTTGCGTAAGTCGGTTCAGGGAGTTGTTCGGGAAGGAGGTAGTGGAATCTGTTTGACTGCAAAATTTTCTTACCGAAATCTGTTGTTAAATTTAGGCGTCTTTTCTTTAATGGTTCAAGCCGGGGAGCTTTAAGCGTCTGGTCATAATTAGTGTATTCGTGAGAAAGTATGATTTTAACCCCCCGCTTCTGGATTGTTTCAATTAAATCATGCATTTCAGACGTAAGTACGGGGTGCCAGGCGGCACTATCGTATTCAGTGTGAGGGATTACCTATGTCTTATAACAGCAAACTAGACTTTCAAAATCTAGTAACTTCTGAGGTCCTCTTCATGAATTTGGAAGGCCCAGAGGTCATTGACGTCATCAGACCCATATATTGCAAGAACAAACTTGCCCAGGTGTTCCCCTGTCAGCAAACGATAGCAAACTTTCGTCCCTCGAGGAAACTAATGACAGCCATTGAAGAAATGCTCGTCCAGGAAAGCCCTTTGTCTGAAGTTTCACACATTCGTGAGATACTAAAACGGTAGTAACCAGATACCTATGACGCAAATTGAGTATGTCCGTCCGTCTGTTCCCACGATATCTCTCGAAGGAGAGAGACATTTTGTTCAAACCGAATGTGAGGATCGTTTTAGACCGAAGTGCAGGTGAAGTTTATAAGATGGGGAATGTTGCACTACATTCAAGGGTGGCGCAGGGGGTTTCAAAATAAGGGGTGGAAAAAGTGTTCTTATTTAGCTGATCTGATATCAAAGTTGATTCAGAGGTAAGGAGACATCTTGAATCCATATCTGAAACTTATATTCTCGCCAGAAAAGTCCGGAATCTTGCAGGTAGAAATAAGATTTAAATTTTTATACTCAAGTCGATTAGAGCTTCAAATTCCGGGTGAGAATGCATGCTAAATCAATTTCTGAGTTTTATTTTCTTGCTGGACGCAATCCGGTGAAAATCGGAAATTCTATAAGCTTCGATACTACGGACGCAATCCGGTGAAAATCGGAAATTCTCTGGGCTGTTGTGTCTTTATAAGATGTTTTGAATTTCAATTTTAGGGCAAGACGAAATAGAGCGTCTTCCATCCTACTTACCGTACTTACTACGCATGACGTCACGAATTCTGGCTTTTTGCCGTCAAGGCTGGAACGATTTTTCTATTTTCCAGCAGAATATCATGCCACGGGCGAACCTGACCAATCACGTTACAGAGATCCATAGTTACTACGCCTACTACGCTCCCGAGTGGGCTAAGCAAATAGTTACTGTAGGCCAACTTTCTAATGTCACCGCTTCGTAGCACTTTTGGTGTGCTTCACAGCACTTTTGGTCGTGCTTCACAGCAATTTTGGTGGTGCTTCAAAGTACTTCAGGTCGTGCTTCACAGCACTTCAGGTCGTGCTTCACAGCACTTTTGACGTGCTTCACAGCACTTTTGACGTGCTTCACAGCACTTTAGGTCGTGCTTCATGGCACTTCAGGCCGTGCTTCACAGCACTTTTGCTGTGCCACAGCACTTTTGGTCGTGCTTTACAACACTTCAGAGCGTGCTTCGCAGCACTTTTGGACGTGCTTCACAGCACTTTTAGTGTGCTTCACAGCACCTTTGGTCGGTCGTGCTTCACAGCACTTTTGGACGTGCTTCACAAGCACTTTTGGTCGTGCTTTACAGCACTTCTGGTTGCGCTTTATAGCACATTTTGGGTCTCGCTTTACAGCATTGTAGCCGTGCTTCACAGCGCGCTTCAAAAACGACCCAAAGAAGAACATGGAAGTTGCCAAAGTGAATGAGCAACAAGAAGCAACCGCAACCACTTGAAGAATCAACAGGCGTCGTAACAAGAGCCAGTGCAGCAAAAGAACGTTGCGAAGCCGAGATGAATCAACAAGAGCTCGTCGAACTACTGAAAAGCAGCATACAAATCAACCTGGCCGCCATAAAACAGGAAATGGCGGCTGAGAGGGAAGCCAATAGAGTGCAACACGAAGCATTAACCTCGCAGATTAGGTCGCTGGTTCAGACAGTTCAAAACCCTAAAAACGAAACGGGGGATCACAAGGAGAGGCAGTCAGCGATGAAGTACCCAACCGAGAGGGAGATGGGAGAAAATGACATTTTCCATAGAACTGGAGACCGAGTTACGCGATTCTAAGACAAAGAAATCTCGTAGAGAGAAACATATTGAGAAAAGCAACCGAAGTACTGAGATGAAGGAAGATGAGGACCAAGAACGTCACTTGCAGACGGTTTCGACCAACAATCTGGCAGCGCTCCAGAAGGGAGATACCACCCTAAAGAAATGTTGGGATTTGGCGAAGCAACAGCGGGGCTTCATAGTCTCAAAGGACCTCCTGTATCGAAAAGCTGTTTCGAGATTGGATGGAGAGAAGGAGTTGTAGCTAGTGCTACCAAAAAAATGTCGGTCGAGCACGTTATATCTGGCCCATGACAAGCCAATGAGTGGCCACATGAGAAGGAGACGCAAGGCGGATCGTCTATTGCAACGGTTCTTTTGGCCGTGGCCCGTTACATACAGACGTGCAATGACTGCCAGTTAACTGCGAGGGCAAAACCGAAGGAGAGAGTGCCCATGGTGAAAACGCCAATCATTTTTGAGCCCTTTCGCAGGATCGCAATGAACATTGTTGGTCCATTGGCGCCGTCGAAGTCTGGCTACAAGTTTCTTCTTGTGATGTCAGACCATGGAACACGATACGCAGAGACATTCCCAATGAGGGCCACAGGAGCACCAAAAATTGAGGAGGCTCTGGAGCAGTGTTTTTGCCACTCGGGAATACCTGACGAGGTTCTCACAGACCAGGGCAGCAACTTTCTTAGCAAAGGATTGAAGAACCTTTATCAGATGCTCGGAATAAATGCCATCAAAACCAGTCCGTACCACCCACTGACTGACGGCCTGGTCGAGAATCTGAACGGTACTCTCGTCACCATGCTAAAGAAGTTCACCTTGGAAAACACGAAAGATTGGGACCGACTGTTGCCGTATGTCTTGTTCACGTACCGGGAGACATCCCTGGCATCTACTGGCTTCAGCCCTTTTGAGATGTTATACGGCCAAAGATCCCGTGGACCACTCGACCTACTGAAGGAACAGTGGGAACGCAATCAAGCAGACGAAGATAAGAATGATCATCAGACAACGCCGGTTGCCCATCTACTAGAAATCAGGGAACGCTTGAACTCAATCACAGAAACAGCTCACGAAAAATTTGGCAAGGGCCCAAGCTGGGCAGAAGAATTACTACGACCACAAAACGAAGCCTCGACACCTTGAACCGGGAGATGAAGTACTAGTACTTCTTCCAACTGGTCAGCATAAGCTTGAGACTCGCTGGAGAGGTCCCTTCTAAGTCCTAAGAAGTGTCAATCTCGCAGACTATCAGATAGAGATTTCCGACAGCCGTAAACCAAAAAGGATTCTTCATGTTAACCTGCTGAGAAAGTTTGAAAGGGAGCCAGATTTCGCTTTGTTTTCCCGCCAGCCTGAGTACCCTAATGTCGACGAAGAGGTTGACGCAAATCAGTTGTTAGCCGAGTCCGTAGCTCATCTTCCAGTCGAGCAGAAAGGTAAACTTGTCAGCCTGATAGTGAAGTTTAAGGATACGCTGTCGTCGAAACCAGGGAGAACAAATGTAGTCGAACACGTGATCAACACGAGGAACTGTCGACCTGTGCATCAGAGACCTTACAGAATACGGCAGGCACGGCAAGAAGCCGTAGAGAAGGAGGTCAACGAAATGCTAAAGATGGGAGTGATTAGACCTTGAAATAGCCCATTGTCAAATCCAATGGTCACAGTCCCGAAGCCAGATAGTTCTGTGCGATTCTGTCTGGATCTGCAGAAGTTGAACAGCGTGTCAGGATTTGATTCCTATCCACTTCCAAGAATAGATGATATGGAAGAGACTGTAGGAAAAGCAAAATATACCATAATTTTGGACATGACGAAAGGCTACTGGCAGATTGCATTGGCCCAGGAGAGCTGTCCAAAAACAAACTTTCAGACTCAGTTAGGACTATATGAATTTGTGGTAATGCCTTTTGGCCTTCGTGGTGCGCCGGCTACCCTTCAACGCCTAATGAACACCATCCTAAGGAACCATCGAAGGTACGCAAGAGCCTATCTGGACGATGTCGTCATCTTCAGCTGTGGTACCTTCGAGGAGCATCTACATAACCTTGAAGCCGTTCTCCGAGAGATTGGTATCGCAGGATTGACGATCGATCCGAGGAAATGCAAGTTCGCCCAGCCAGAAGCGACGTATCTCGGTTTTCGAGTGGGTAGTGGGAGAATTTGCCCAGTGGATAGCAAAGTTCAAGGCGTCGAAGTTTTTCCAACCCTTAGAACCAAAAACGAGGTGCGAACGTTCTTAGGAATGGTGGGATACTATCAAAAATTTATCAGAGAGTTTGCCACCGTCGAAGCGCCTCTTACAAACCTGTTGAAGAAATCAGCAAAGATAATTAAAATGGATTCCAGAGTGCGAGTTCACTTTTTCGAAGCTCAAAGAGCGTCTGAAAAGAACCCTCTCCTTCATAACCCGGCTTTCGAACGACCCTTTGTATTACAAACGGACGCTTCCAACGTGGGAGTAGGAGCTGTGCTGACACAGATCTTGGAAGACGGTGAGCCCCCCTTGGCATACAAGAGCAGAAAGCTCAATCCTGCTGAGACACGGTACTCCACAATCAAGAGGGAAGCCTTAGCCCTTAAGTGGGGGATTGAGGCCTTCCACTATTACCTGACCGGAAGAGAGTTCGTGGTACAGACAGACCACCACCCCCTACAGTGGCTCAATGTCTCACGAATGGCCAACGCCGGGTTGACCAGAAGAGACCTTTTCCTACAAGAGTACCGTTTCACGATCAGACCGCGAGCGGGAAGCAGTAATGGCAACGCGGACGCCCTTTCACGCCTGTGTTAGCCTACTCTTATGTATATTGTTACGAACAGCCTGGTGACTTAAACAATTTTTCCCACAGATGCCACTGAAGAACTACCAGCATGCATCAGAGGCATTTTGTAAACAAAGACCAGCGTGGCAAGCCGTCTTGGGAGCTGAAGCACAGCCAGAAAGGAGACTCGGAGCTTACCCCTCTCTTCAATCTCCAGGTCATGGATCAAGAAGACGCGAAAGGCACGTCCTATATCCTCCGTGACGGTGCACTATACCGTCGTCGTAAAACGATCACCGGAAGTACCGTCCATTTGCAACTAGTCCTTCTCACAAATTTTAGAAGAAGGGTCACGGAGGCTGCCCATCGTATGCCAGATGAGCATGGGAGGTCACGGGAGCGTGGAAGAAACCTGACACGCAAACTGGTTTTAACCCATTTCTGTTGGCCGGATATCTACGATGACACGAAACTGTTTCTGGACGAATGTTCCTGCATGCAGACGACAACAGCATTTTGCGGGGGACATAGTGGAAGTTAAACGGCCCGTGTTCCAAAGGCTTGGCCCGTGCAGACGCTAAGTGTAGGCAGTGATGATGTTTGGACTGTTTTCTTTTTTTATGGCACTTGAGCTTACTCAAGTGCCAAATAGCGATCGTAATGTCTGTCTGTCTGTCGGTCTGTCCGCATTTGCTAGTTTGGGCACTTCCACATCACCCAGGACGATAAAACTTGGCACGCATATCAGGGACCCAACCGGATTAACTCGGAAATAATCACTTCCCCGATCCAATCATCAATGGGCATCAGAAAATCAAAAACAAATGTCTCGGATGTTCATTGTCAAATTCGGATCGGATCCGATAACTGGGAGGGGGACACCCGAAATCTTTTGAAATGCTTTTTCCCCTACCCCTTTCTTCGCACTAGTATAGCTCTGCTCGTGGATGATTTGCTAGGATTCGTTCGGAGAGAGTTGAATCAATCGAAGGTCGAAGGGGTTGGCAAAATACGTTGTTGAACCTTAGTAGGGGTTGATATAGCGGATAATCGGTCGTGCATTAAACTTGACAGGTATGAAGAAAAAATGTCTTGGATGTTCATTGTCAAATTCGGATCGGATCCGATAACTGGTGGGGGCTGAAGGGCTGGAGAACTTGAAACGCTTTTTCTAGTTTTCGTCAAACCCCTACCCCTTTCTTCGCACTTGTATAGCTCTGCGCATGGACGAGTCGTTCTTTAATCACACTAGTATAGCTTTGCTTGAATTGTTCAGAGAGAGCTAGATCAATCGAAGGTCGTAGGGGTTGGCATAATATGTTGTTGAACCTTAGTAGGGGTTGATATAGACTAGGGGGTGCTAGGATGATGAAACTTGGCAGGCGTATCACGGACTCGATCAAACCAACCTGGAAATAATCATTTTCCCGATCCAACAATCTTGGGGAGTGGAGGGTGGGGGAATCCGGAAAATTGAGTGGTGTGTAACTTTTGAACGAGTGATCGGATTGAAATGAAACTTAATTCCTGAATAAATGACATATCTCTGATGTTCCATTTGAAGTCCGAACTGGATTCGACAGCTATGGAGGAGTTTGGGGGGGGGGGAGACCGGAAATCCCGAGAAACAGTTAGAATGGAGGGATCGGAGTGAAACTTGCTGGGAATAACCAGCATCTGCTCCAGATAAATCGTTTACACATTTGGACTGGATCCGGACACTTGGGTGGAGGGGTGTTTCCCAGAATTCCGGTGATGGCGGTTCTGGGGATTTTCACGACGAAACTTGGGAGGCGTATCAGGGACCCTATCAAACTGACTTGTAAATAAAAATGTACTCGATCCGATAGTCGTGGGGGAGTAGAGGAAGGGGAAACCCGGAATATTGAGTCATGCGTAACTTTGGAAAGGGTGATCGGATATGTGACCAGCTTAGACTGGAGAGATCGGGATGGAACTTTGTGGGAATAACTAACAGATGCTCCGGATAAATCATTTACAGAACCAGATTGGCTCAGGCGACTGTGGGGGGAGTTTAAGGGGGAGTCCGGAATTCCGGTGATCGCGAGTAAAGGTACTTCCAAATGTGCTAGGACGATGAAACTTGGCTGGAATATTAGAAATTCGACAAGATTGGCTTATAATTCGCCACTTTCCAAATCCTACCATTCCTTAAAGTACCAATCATGACCACAAATTAAGAAAAATACTTTTAAGCAAAATATGCATTTTCATGGTCCCCATGAGCTCATCATTTTTACCTCAAGGTTATTGATTACAGATAAGGTTCTAGCTCCCTTAAAGGGCGCATTTTCACCGCAAGGTCGAAAAGTACTTTTTATCAAACGATAAATCTCAACCCATTATCATTTGTGCCACAAGGGTTCTACTTTTGACCAAACTGTCTATATCAATGATCCCTAAGAACCTGTTATCGTTTTTGCCTCAAGGGTTTCGCTTACAGATGCATTTCTAGCGCCTTTGAAGCGGTAAATTATGCAGCAACAATTCAAAGAGGAAACGTACTTGATATAAATGTCGAAGCCATATTGAAGACCATTTAAACGCCCAACGAAGAAGAGGAGTTCTAGACAGTCCTTTTTTACGTACTAGTGTATAATAAAATAATATTCGACTCTGTACAAAACTCCCAAACAAAAAACTCCCACCAACATTTTGCCTACTCTTGCAAGTGCCATATAAGCTTTCAGCTCTTGTTGTTAAGGGGGGGGGAAGGATATCGAGAAGTGGCAGACCCCTCTCCATTCAATTAGTGACGGGAAAGTGTCGGACTCATTTCAGAGGTGAATAAATCGGAAAAAGAGTTCAGTTGGTTACGGGACTATTAGTAAGGTGTTGTAGAGTTTTTACAATAAAGGAAAACTTTTTTTTTTAAGTCTTGTTAGACGAAAGAGTTAGAGAGAGATATTCCTGACAGTCCTTTAGGATCATGAATATACATATTTTGGTCAAAAGTATATTTTTTTCTTTTTCAGATAAGATGCGCGCTTTCAGGGTACTAGGAATTCATTTCTAAGTAAAATCCTTGAGGCAAAAATTATCATGGGCTCGTGGGGATCGGGAAAATGTATATTTTGCTTAAAAGAATCTTTGCACATTGAGGTACTTTAAGGGATGGGTGGACAATTTCTAATCCAATCTTATGGGTCACAAAGTTGCCCCCCTCCCCTTCTACCCCCACATTGATCGGTTCCTGTCCGCACTTTAAAAGGAACATCTGAGTTATGAATTTATTCCAAACCTCAAGTTTCATTATGACCGGATCACCTGTTCGAAAGTTGGATGTACCTTAAGATTCTGGAATCCCCCCTCCCTCCAATCCCGCCACGATGGTCAAACGGAGAAACGATTGTTCTTAAGTTAAAATGGTCTAGTCCCTGATATGCCTGCCAAGTTTCATCGTCCTAGCACATGTGGAAGCATCTTAGCTCGGGATCACCGGAATTCCGGAACCCTCCGTCCAACTCCCCTCAGAGTGCTCGGATCTGGTCCGATCTCGTCAACTATGTACCAAGGGCTTGTGCTTGTTCCTCCCCCCAACTTTCCTCCCGATCCGTCCACTCTGAATATATCACACGATTTCCGGTCCTCTCCCTCCAACTCCCCCCAAAGTCACGGGATCCGTTCCGGACTTGAAGTGTGACATCTGTGACATGGGGTCTATCCAAATATCAAGTTTCATTAAGATCCAATTCCCTGTTCAAAAGTTGTACATACATCAATATTTCGGAATCCCCCTCCCTCAACTCCCAGGGGTGTCGGAACGGTGAAGTGACTATTTCCAAGTTAGTTTGGCCGAGTCCCTAATATACCTGTCAAGTTGCATCGTCTTAGTAAATCAGGAAGTACCCTAGGTCGCGATCCCCGGACTGACCGACCGAAGTAAAAGTGATCGGTATATGACACTAGGTGGGAAGGCAAGTGCCATAAGAACATTGTCATTGATCTGTGTTGGACGGCAGATGAGTAGAACCTGGCCAATCTGGCTACCGCAGGGTCAATAAGTGACAAATACCATGTTTACCCGATCAGGCACAAGATTCAGCCACAAGACTCAATAGTCTGGATGAACAAGTCCAATAAGTATTTCTGCTTGGGATCTGATCGCAACCTTCAGTCTTAGTATATATGGCACTTGCTCTTCGGCCAAGTGCCATATAGCGATCGCAATTTCTGTCGGTCCGTCGGTCTGTCGGTCCGGGTTTTGCTAGTTCGGGCACTTCCACATAAGCTAGGACGATGAAACTTGGCAGGCATATAAGGGACCCCAAATAGTGACTTTTCCTATCCGAGCATCGTGGGGGAGTGGAGGGAGGGGGAATCCGGAATCTTGAGGTATTTATAATTTTTGAACGGGTTAACGGATCTTAATGAAATTTGACATTTGGAAAGAACTCGTGCCTCAAACGACCCACTTAAAATCTGGACTGGATTCGGTGACTTTAGGGGGGGGGAGCTGGAGCGGGAACCGGAAATCTTGGGAAACGCTTAGAGTGGAGGGATCGGGACGAAACTTGGTGGGAAGAACAAGCGTAGTCTTAGATACATCATTGACATGACCGGACCTAATTCGGGTACTGTGGGGGGAGTTGGGGGGGGGGGGCAGAATTCGGTGATCCCGCGAGTTCGGTACTAGCACGATGAAATTTGGTAGCCGTATCAGGGACCCGAACAGACTGCCTTGAGGACAGTCTTTTCGCCGACCCAACCATCGTAGGGGGAGTGGAGGGATGGAGAATCCGGAAATTATTAACATGCATAACTTTGGAAGGGGTAATCAGACGTGCAAGAAACTTGACAAGTGTCAAGAACATGTGCCTTAGATATTCCTTTTCAAATCCGGACCTGATACAATAAGTGAGGGGTGGGGCTGGGAAAGAGCACTGGTAATCTGAAAGGCTCAGATTCGAGGGATTGGGATGGAACTTGGTGGGAAGAACAAGGGTAAACCCTAAACACATAACTGACAAAACAGGACTGTATTGTGCCACAGTTGGGGAGTTGACGAGGTTTTACCGGAATTCCGGTGCTCTCGAGTTAGGGTACTTCCAGATGTGCTAGGACCATGAAACTCGGCAGGCATTTTAGGGATTCTACCTTACTGAATTGAAATAGTCCCTACCCCGATCCGATCATCGTGGGAGGAGGAGAGGGGTCGGAAATCCGGAATCTAGTGACATTCACAACTTTGAACGGGTGATCGAACGTGCATGAAACTTGGTAAGTATTAAGAATACTTTCCGCGCTGGCCCGCGTTTATTTCCCTCTTTTTACTGAATTATAGATTTTCTACTGAGAAAGAAAGACTAGCAATTCAACAGAATTGTATAGGGTACTGTTGTGCCCTTGCCCTCGTTGTTCATATGTTGGGACAGGCCCTAACATTGGACACTCTGGCCTTTTATAGAGAATGTGACTATGACTCGTCACCCGCCCTCTCCTGTTCTGGAGCAAAGTGTCCCGAATTTCTCACGGCTTTAATTAATTATTTCAGGTGGAGTAATACAGCCGAACTTGTTGTGTTTGTTATTGCTTTCTGTTCCATCTAACGGCTGCGGTTCATGGACAACGGTTTGGAATGGATTTAGTGTTTTGAGCCAAAAGTAGCCGAGAATACACGAAAGGTAGCCGAAAATGCTGAAAACTTACAGAGCTGGTGGACTCGGACTCTGGATTCGTCTAGAAACGCCTTTTCAAGGACTCGGACTCGTCTTTCACGGAGCTGTCTGTTCGCCAGAGCTGTAGAATCGGACTCTGGACTCGTCTCCAGACGCCTTTTTCAAGGACTCCGACTCGTATAGGAGACTCGTATTTGCTGGACTCCAGGCATCTTTGGAAACGTAGCCGAGAATGTTCCATTTATCGCTGAGAGGTGTTAAGTGTCACCGAGAAAACACTGTTTGTGGCCGAGATATCGCAACAAAAATGTCACTGAGAGATATAAAAAATGTAGCTGGAAATTATCAATATCGATTCTGAGATCGTCATAAATATACCCGAGAATCCTAGAAATCCCGGATATATACTGAGAATGCAGCCGAGCTTACAGAAAATGTAACGAAAACTTCTATAAAACATATTTTAGTTAAAGCTTCATCGGAAAGTGCTGAGATAGGACAATCTAGTTACCAGGCCCGTATCCAGGAATTTTTTTTTTGGGGGGAGGTGCCTTTCGGGGGGGGGGGTTTGCCTGCTGGTCGGACAAAAAGTACAAACAACACATGGACCAGAGGGAAAAGCCTATACAAATCATTAATTTTGTATGTTTCGGGGGGGGGTCAATCCCCTAACCCCCCTCAGGATACGGCCTTGCTAGTTACCCATCACTTATTCAATTAAAGGACTCCTCACACTATTTACTCTTCAACTTACAGAATTTTAAAATTTTTGAGTACTTTAAAACTATATGCCGTGCTTTCAACAAATAAACCACGGTTTTGTTTTAAGCCTTTTCCGATACCCGTTGACTTGTAGCGAAAACAGAGAAACAATTTACAATACCGGTTTTTCTGATGGAAAACTTCTCGGAGACAACCGTTGACAACGTGATACACATCAAAGATAGCCAAGTAAGGGAAGTGAGAAAATCAGCGTGGTTTTGTTAGAGTGTTAGAATGTACGGTACGAAACTGGGCTGTCCGAGTTTAGAAATATATCGAGTGGTTATCTAAGTATTTTGCGTTAAGGTACGACAGATCCTTCAAAGAGGCTTGGAGAACGGACGAAAAAGCGTTAGCGAAAAAGCGAATAATCTATTTTCATTTAATGGAATGCTGGATTTGTGGTACTAGCTCTCCGGGCGTACCTCTGTTGTATGCTTGACGAAAACAGTTTCGAAAAAGAAGTGTTCAGCAGTGAGCTACCTGCCTCGAACTGATCACAGCAGCTTTTGTATTGAGTTCTGCGTCATAGTAAAATATTTATTTAATTTTATTCAATAAAGGAGTAAGCCATACGCCTTGTCGCATAATACAAGAAACATAAACACACTTCAAGTGGCAAAAAATAATAGATAAACACTAATACAACACACGCATCCAGATTTGATAACTATTTAACAGATTCATGTTTTCATAAAACTTGGTCCCAACTACAGCGGTCTTAAAAGCTGGCAAGTTTTGCGTAGTGACCACTTCCTCTGGTAAATTGTTCCAAAGCTTGGAAGCCCTGTTAACAAAACTACACTGACCCACTTTTTTGTTGACACTAAGGAATTCTGCCTGGTAGCTGAATAATAACTAAATTCAGAATAATCAGTATTATCAATACCTTTAATTATATAAAACATACAATATTACATGTGACTTGTCAGGACGGCAGTAATTATTCTGAACTTCATACTAGAGTACCTATATAGTGAAAAGACAAAAAAATCCCCGAAACACAATCCAAATAAAGCAGTCCAATCAGTAAAATGATACAAATATAAGTTGGCTTCTGTTAAACTTTTAAAGAAAAACAAGTAGTCGAGAATACAAAATTGTAGCCGAGATGGCTACCAATGTCGCAGAGATAACAAGAAAATACATTAGCAGATTAAAATGTTGACACATTTTTCGCAGCGACTTGGCTACAAAGGTATTAGATGCATTTTTGCTGACACCATGGCATCTGTTACCACGGTAACTGGATCTGCAATTAGTCGTTTTTGCAGTTATCGTGGTATCTGATACACGGTGCTCTGCAAAAACGACTATTGCAGAAACTGCACTTTTCGTAGTCATCCCAAAAGAAAAACAGATATCCAGTTACATCACCAAGTGCTAAACTTCTTTCTCACCAATCTGACAAAATTTGATGAAAGCAGAGACACATAAATTTCCTGCAATGACTCTCCATTCAGGGGGCCCGAGCCTCACCTAGTTTCCAAAAATTCCGCTTGGGTCGAATCGGCGTTCTTGCTCAGATAGACAAAATTTGTTGGCACAAGTCAGGACTATTCAGCATGCCACCAGGTACCTAAGCTAGGACAAAATATCCAGTATACTCTTCCATTACAGAGAATTATTCCTAGTTCAGCACAACAGCTGCGAAAAATTCTGTCTATCTGGACAGTCGGGTATCTTATTCCCGTGGGTATTTCTTGAACTATCTGACGCTCGGTCAAGAGCACATCAGAGATCTCTTTTTGACAAGCCCCCGAAATGGCGAGTCATTACAGGAAATTTATGGAGTCCCTGATGAAAGTGAGATAACTTTTCAGATACCAAGACCAGTTACCACGGTCGGACCGTAGTATCTGAATATCTGATACCACGATAACTGGCCAGATACCACGATAACTGCAAAAACATCTTTTGACTGTGGTATCAGATACCATGATAACTGCAAAAACGACTTTAGACCGTGGTAACAGACACCATGGTATCAGCAAACTTACGTTTCCATCATTCTCGGCTGTATTCCATAGCAGATAAAAATCGTAATAGTTGGTAGGCTGTAGCGAGATTCTGGTGCTGTCTCGCAAGATGAACTAAATTTAATCGTCTTTCTCCATTTTCTGTAATTAGGAGAGAAGATAGTAACCTGTAGTAGGTGACAAAGAGAGATTATGATGTTTCAGGACTTACTACACGCCAGAAAATGGTCCAAGACTGGGTTTCGAGCCTAACCCCAAATTTCTTACACCTAGTCAGCTAGCTGGAAAATCATTTTACTGCAACACTTTTTCTTAGAGAGTGGAGTCCAGCTACAATCGCGGTAGTTTCTTTGGGATGTGACAGGAGGATCACATTATCGGATATTTTTCGCTGACTTTCCGTTGTTCCTTTGACCTTTTTTTGAGGTTATCCACGAAATTGCAAATGTTGTAGAAACAGGTATCAAGCTTGGTCGACTTACGATATGTTGCAGAAACAGAGGTATCAAGGATGATGCAACTTTTCCAGATAGATTAAGTTCTGCCAGAATCGGAGTTTGCGAGATCTGGCGAAAGATGACACCACTGATGATTGATCGTATGTCTGATAGCGCCAAACTTACAAGTCAGCCAAGATTTTTTTTTTTCAGTCATTCGTAGCATGGGTTCTCTTCACGCCCTAGCTAGAAATATGAACTTGTTAGAAACATATTAGACACCCTTCAACGACTGCGCACGTGCTGCCACCTATTTGCTAAAATGGCTTCCACCATAAAACGGTTCTATAGTCCAAATGCCCCGGCCACATTCAGTCACATCTGTAGGTAATTTGGTTCGTTAAGTTGGTTATTACCCACTCTTACGTTTCATCCTGGTCACACCTGGAACGCAGAAATTCAAAAATCGTAATCGTCAAATTTCATCGTCACTCAAACGAAAACAAAACTGGCTAAAATCAGCGACTCTGGTCTGTGATTGGTCAGAACACTCCGAAGATGCGTTTCAAAATGGCGGAGATGGATTTTTCCATCTAGACAGTCTTACGTTTTCAGCGTCTTTTCTTCCCGATTTCGACCTTTAGACGGCCTTATTACCGGCGTTATTACTAAGTGTGACTATAGTGGGGCCCAAGAATGTCACTAAAAAAATCCCCCAGCCCTTCCTTAACCAAAACTAATGTTCACTCAAACTTTCGTTAGTGTTAAATTTTTCCGAGTTGATCGTAACTGGAGCCGAATAAAAACGTTGCATGGCGAAACTATGTATTTTTAAAGGAACCAGCGAGATCGCTGGCGTGATCGCAACGAAAAAAAAAACGGGATGATTAACTGACTTGTCTCTCTGACCACGACATAAACACAGGGCCAAGCGAGAGGGATTAATGCGATCTTCGAATGTCAGGAAAAGAAATGTAGTGCTGGGCACAGCAATCATTATCCAAGTTCTTTGGGACCCGATACCAGAAGCTTGCTCAACCGAGTACTTTAACCAGTTTTTTTTTACACTAATCGAAGCCTCTTCGGCCCCATGACCATTCCTGGTTTTCAACAATTTGCTCACTCCCCCTGATTTACCCTCGAGAACGCTCAGATCTCCCCCCCGACAGAAAAGCCAACGTTCGTGCCAAAAAAAATGCTATCGTTTTTTCCTAAGGTAAAACGAATCTTATTCCGTCCCACTCCCCTTCCTATTTCTGCTTCTCTCTATGGAACCCTTATATCCCCCCCCACAGAAAAGCCAACATGTTGTTATCCGAGTCCTTTGGGACCTGATACATTGGGACCTGCGACCGTGTACTTGAAGCATCTCCAACCTCGTCTTATGCTAATATCTTCTTTACATTAATCAAAGCCTCTTCCACCCCACGACCATTCCAGGTTTGATTCCTTCCCCGCAGTTGATCTAGAGGATTGACAGCCTGACGAGGACCCTTGCCAAGAAGGGCCGAAATATCGCTGATGAAAAATCATAGCTGATGTATCCGTTGTAAACATTGTTTGAATAAATGGTACAAACTATAAAACATGAGGTAGTTTCGTAATAATTAATAGTGTCATCTATGGTTTTTTAATCCTAAAAAGTTACGGATAGCTTTATAATACCAACTAGATTATGTCAGATATTGTTCCAAGTTTTCATCCACGATGTCTACGATTGAAAAGGATAAAGTTCAACTGACTGCAAAGTCAATTTAGTCCCTTCTTCCGATATTCTTTTGTTGTTGTTTGGGCAATCGATAGCTCTTCATGAGGTGATCAGAGTATATATGTCATCCATTTCTCTGTACAAACATTCCCTCAAGAGGTGCACCAGTTTGAAAGTTTCACGGGGTTGACAACTTCAGTAGTAAGGTACCAGTTTAGTCCCTTCTTCCGATACTCTTTTGTTGTTGTTTTTACAACACTGAGGATGAATAGTGTCATAATTCACATCAGCCTATGATCACGTGATTACTAATTTGTTCTTCTTAGAAAATACCGTTTTCTAAGCTTCGATAAGTTGACAACTTCAGCATTTAACTGACAGCAAAGAAACAGCCGGCCTAAGGTTGCCGCAACACTCCACGTTGCCCAGACAACGTAGGTCTAGTTTATTATTAAAAAGAAGATAAGCTGGAAGCTTGGCGCATATGTTACGCCATTTATTTAGGACCCGATATCGGAAGCTTCCCCGGTAACATCTTTTTCTACGTTTCTTTTAAGGCTAAATGAAGCTCATTCCGTCCTTCTTCCATTCCTGTTTTTTTCTTACTAACAATGTTATTGCTAGGAACGCAAAGGGAAGGGAATGTTCATACAATAAGTAAATTATGATCCCTCTTCAAAGGCCAATATCCAAGGTTACTCTCTGCCATTTCTAGCTATCGATTTTCCAACCAGAAATAATCCCAGTTGGGGGGAATCAGGATTATTGAGACATGGGATCCCTTTCAGGAGCTCTCAAGTTCATAATGCGATTAATGGTGTAGCGAACGTCGTGCCTGGCGTATTACGCAAAAGGAGTCAACTAGTTCCTGACACCTTCATTTAAATTAAGGGAAAAGTGTATTCTGTCAGCTACAACGATAGTGGGGCGGGTAGCTAGTGGCGCTAGGTAGCTGATGAATGAATGAATGAAAAAAATGTAATTCCCATCAAAATTGGCACGATAGGACCTAGACGGAGTAATTAAAACAGAAAAGAAGAGACAAAAGGCGAGCGGTGGTTGGCTGGCGCTAGTAAGGGCGGGGACTCGAGCCTCGTTTTTGTTGCATGCTGCAGATCCACTTCTCGGCCGATTTCGGACTGATTCTTTCTACATCCGGTTTTGCACTGCAGTGCTTCCGAGGAAGACGGCAGCACTTCTCGAGAATCGCGGACTTGCTCACCGACCAAGGCCGTGCTTCCCTGCAAGATACTGTAGCGCTGCCGCTTCAGTCAAGAAGGAAGTGAATCCAAAAATGTATATTGTGCAAAAGCAAAGAAGTGCTGCAGCAGCGATGCGGCAGCGCTATTTCAACAAAAACGAGGCTTCAGTCATTACTACGGAAACGATGATCGCGACTGCAACACTGAAGCAAGGTGCAACTCGTCAAAACCGGACAGTGAATCTGCGCAACAACCTTGAAGACTCGATATACCTATGATAATAGCTGCGTTTTTTATTCGAATTTTCCTCCGAACTCTCTCATTTCGCGTTTTTGGACTATTCAGAAGAAGTGAATTCTCCTTTTATCTTGCACTTTTGTCAGAATCGAGAACGGGGAAAGCCTCGCCAGTCTGCAGAATCGAGAAGTTGCTCAGATGGTCAATTCTCGATTCCGCTCTCTCCGTTATCCTCCCTGATTGGTCAACAGAGTGCGAGTGTTCAATATGCATAAGCGCTTATACCGGGTTTCGGACGAGCTGGAAAAGTAGTGTTTTTGTCGAAAGCGAGGATGGAGAAGTCAGACGGTAATTTATACGAGAAACGAAAATTCAGAAGCGAGAATCTGGAACGGAGAATTCGGATCAAAAACGCAACTGTAATTAGCTCTACTTCCGAAAACGACTCTTATTCCTGATATTCTGCAGTTCATACCTGTAGGCTATTCTATCCTCCGCATTCTCACTAAACTGATTTTTCCACTTACCATGTTTTTAATGTAGTGTTCCTTAGAACAATCCACTATTGCGAACGCTTTGGCAGCTTTCAGCTTTCGGTTTTCAGCGTTTTTTGTGGAGCTCATAACTCGTCAACCAGTGGAGGTATTATGTTCGAACTTGGTACACTTGTCACTTGTGGGTACTGGGATCTAGTTGCTCCTTGTGAGGGTCCCACCCCCCACACCCACCCGGTTCCGGGGCAAATGTTCCCTTACCTTACCAGACATGGAAATACCCGCAGCGGGAAAATTGGCCTGGAATCCAGGCATCTTGAATTTTGGAACCTGGATTCCAGGCTGATTCTGGAATTCCGGACACTTTTCTGTATTCAATTCCAGGTGAAAACAGTCTGGAATTCCGGGATGTTCTCTTCTGGAATTCCAGACTTCATCCAGATTCAGGTGCCAACAAATTTCCAGACTAGGACTCCGAGCTGAATTCCAGGCTTTTGGGGGGGGGGGGGGGTCCAAACCCCACACCCACTCCGTTCATCGGCAACTGGTCCCAGATAGCACAAGAGTAAAGTTTGTGACCCGTGACAGGAATCAATAGGTACCAAGTTGAAACTTGGTTGGCTTGTTGGCATTGGGGCCTCTTTTTGTTTTTGGGGGGCCATACCCCACACCCACCCGGTTCAGGGGCAAACGGGCACAGATTGCCCAGTGAATACTTTTCATAAATTTACTAGACTTGGACATAGGACAATGAAACCCCTTGTACTTGTAGATGCTACGGCTGGGAAATTACTTTTAAAGTTGCACCTCCCCCACCCACCCAGTTCATGGGCAAGTGGGCCCAGATAGCCCAAGAGTAAAGTTCGTGACAGGAATCAACAGGTATCAAGTTGAAACTTGGTTGGCTATTATTGGGGCTTCTTTTTGCCTTTTGGGGTTCCAAATCCGGGGCAATCGGGGCAAAGATTGCCCATTTCTTAATGTTTTTAACTTGACAATAACTGAAGATAGGGCGAAGAAATTTCTTGTGCTTTTAGATGTCAGGGTTCGGAATATATATGTGGAGTTACACTCTCCCACTAGTCGCCTAAGTTATCTTCTAAAGGCTCCAGGTTGTTGATCTATTTTTGCCATCAGCAAGTAAGCAGAAAGAATCATCGGTTGTGCCCTGGTTGTGGCGGCAGTGCAAGACTATTGTTGTCTGGTATGCACCACATGTTAGCTCGACACCGCGTAAACAATGTGACAAATAGCGACCTGTCTTCCTGTCGGTCCGTCCCTCTGTCCAAAGTTTGATAGTTCAAACACTTCCGGACAAGCTAGGGCGGTGAAGCTTGCCACTCTTTGCGGACAGTAGTGCCATTTTAGTGAACGTCGGAAAACATTCTAATTCTCTTGAAACTCTCTCCATTGCTGACCATTCGAAATTCCCTAGAAATCCCCTCGAGCACTGGGGATTCCCTGTTTTACAAATTTTCTTTATAGTAAAGCAGCAGATAGCCAATATAGGTTCAAGGACTACTTCGTTAAATTTTTAATTCGACTCGGGTCACGCAGGTCTCGAGTTTCCTTGCCCCCCATCCCTCCAGCCCCACACGAATGACTGGATTAATCCGAGAAAACATGGTTTCGCTGGGCATTCAGCCGAGTCCTTCAGAAGCTTGTCAAGTTTCATCGTCTTACCTTACGTGGAAGTGCCCGAACTATCAAAAGTGAGACAGAGGCAGGGTCATCGCGTATAGCGGGGGGGACGCCCCCCCCCCCCCCCCCCCCAAAGTTGCCAGCCAGTCGGTACAAAATAACCGAGTCGGCACGAAGCGCAGATTTTTCTTGGAAATAGTCGATTTTTGTTAAAAACAGTCAGTTTTTCTTAAAAACAGTCGGATTTCACACAAAAAAACAGTCGGTAAAAATGACCAGCCAGTCGGTACAAAACTTGCCCCCCCCCAAAAAAAAAAAAAAAAATGTTTGGCTAGTAACGCCTCTGGAAAGAAGGACGACCAATGCGATCGCAATATGGCTTTTTCCGAAGGCTAATGCCATAATACAATAGCGATATAACAACGCTAACGATTTTTGGCGAAAAATTGGCTGAAAAATTGCAAAGAACACCTGGAAAAATGCTAAAAATAGAACAAACGCTGATAAATTTTCGGCGCGCCACCGCTCACATTTTCGGCTCACCACCGCCGAATCTAATTTATGCACGGCTTCGGGAACTACCTCCCACCCTCCACGCTGATGGACAAGTGGGCCCAAATTGCCCATGAGTTAAGTTTTTAACCCGTGACTGGAATCAAACTCTAATCTGTATACTGGAGGATATAGGTGTAGACGCGCATTTTGTTGGGTCCCGCCCCCCCCCCCCCTCCCGTTCACGGACAGCTGGGCCCAGATTCCCCATGAGTTAAGTTTCTCTATGACAGGTCTCAAGTTCAACTCATGTATACTTAGAGAGCAATATGTATAGATTTGGATTTTGGTATAACAGCAAAAAGTAAGACCACGCGACTTTCTTCAGTCCCTGTTGAAAAGTAGGAAACTGAACGGTTTTGTCACATGATCGCTGATATGCGGTTCTTAATGAAGTTGTGACGAAGGGGGTATTAGGTTGCCACGATTTGGTTGATGGCAGTTGTTATTACCTTGCTAATGGAAAAGAGGTATGAAGGGTCGGACTGGCTGGCAAGACATTCAGTGTTGGCGAATTTTCCTTGCAAGATCTTTAATATCTCTTGGATTTATACATGCGGTTTGTTTAAGTTAGAAGCTTTTAAAGTGGGATGATTTCAAATTAGGTTATTTCAATAGACTACGGTTGTTGGGGATGTGGAATGTCTTGGTTGTAGAGCTGTTTGTATATAAGATGTGATAAAAATTTTACTTTCACACGCTATGTTTGAGCGCTTGCGCACTTGTTTCTCTTGAGGATACGCGTTAGGCTCCGGATAACCGTTTTTTGTCATAAAATGCATGGGGCTTGGAGAGGGGTCAAAGAAAGTCACAGCTTTCTGCAATTTGCTGTAAGCAGAGCTAAGTTTTAAAGTCAATAAATCTTAGCGGAAACACTACGTAATGCGAGGTATCCGTTGCGGAGGATACGGTTGTTGCAGAATCAAAGTAACGCTATAGGGATTAGCGCCAAGACCCATGCTTTGCATCTTCATGAACGTGTCATACTCGTAGTGCCGCCCACCACGCTTGCGACATTTAAAGCGAGACAAACTTGCGGGCTTAGATATTTCTAGTAAAGCTAAGATGCGGACTGCACATATCGAAGAAATAGGGAGGCTGTATCTTTTTTTTGCTGTGTTCAGCTGTGCAGTTGTTGGAGCCAGCGCTGATGAATGACTAAATGCGTTTGAGTAGGGACGTTCTCTATCGCTAGTGGTGCTAATATCGCTGTCATTCGAGTGTGTGTCATTTTTTAAAGTCTTGACGCTACTCCTAGTGTTTTGCTCTGCGTCTAACGCCATCTAGACACGTTGAGAGATAAGCCATGGAAAATATAACTGGGAATCACCAGAATCTTCCACTAGAGGCGTATTCTCGCCGTTCCCCGAGGACTCCACTTGAGGAGTCCCCGCGTTCTTTTTTTGTCCCGGGGACTCACTCCCCGTATTTTCGCGAGTCCTCACCAAACAGGGAATGCTCCGATTATCATCGCCATCATCAATAAGGACTCCCTTTCAGATTCGGAGGTGAATCAATTTTTGCTGGTGTTGGTGCAATGTAAAATTAACAAAAAACAAAAACAATCAGAATAAACAAAACCAAAATCGAAGTGGATCCAGACTAATTTCGTGAACTGCAGATTTTTGTTTTCCAACAAAATTCAATTCGGAAGCATTCTCCGTGTTCTCGCTGTTTCTGTACTCGGAGTCCACGTGGAGGGACTCCCTCTATTCTCGCCGTTCCTTTCGATTCCCCGAGGAGTCCTCGGGGAACGGCGAGAATACGCCTTAGAACCTAATCAGAGCAAAGTAACTCCGGAGAGTATTGCCAAGACCTATCCTTCCCACGCATCAAAAATGGGCCTCCGTCGCGGCGCCGCCCAGTTCGCTTCGCGAGAGAAGCTTCAGCGAAATTTTCGTATTTTGCTCTGGATCAGAGCCAGCGCTCGTTGACGATTGGTCGAATTTCAGTAGGAATGTTCGTGTCGGTTGGCGGAGCTAGTGTCGCTGCGATTTGACTGTGTGTTACTTTTTCAAAGTTCGCACATACTCTCTAGAGTTATTTTGCTTCGAAACTAATCAATCGCACATGAACAATCATCACGAGGAGTGTTCATCAGTATGGAAAACCATCGGCCGGCTTGAGCCTGAAGAGGACCCTTGCCAAGAAGGGCCAAAATATAGCTCTAATAAAATGTAGCTGATTTATCCGTTTTGCTCCGTCAAATATGGAAAACCCTTATTCGACTACAAGGTCTGATATAAGTTACATCTGTACTGCACTATCTTCATCTTCGTAAGTGCGTAAATAAAATTTCATCATCATCATCATACCTCGATGGCCAATAGAAAGTAATTTCCATGACAGGCAAATGAATGCAGGGCCAGATTTTACAAGAGGCCAACCTAGGTCATGGCCTGTTGCAGCAGCCAGGTGACCAATTTACAGAAGAAATAACGACCAACACTTACATATTTTTACGTCTTATTTTGGAAAGTTCATGTAAAATGCCGTCAGCTTTAAACGGATTTTTTCTATACCCCAAAAGGCGAAATTTTTTTATCATAGGCCTATATCTATTATTTATTTTCTGTCTTTATGAAGTAGACGACAGTAGTTTAATGTCAAAAATTAAATTTTACAAGGTATTAACAATTCAATTTTTAGTTATACATTATTGTAAGCGTGTTTTATATTATGGAAAATTGTGATCGAGAATATATGTGTTTCATATGTGTTTCCTTTTTTAACAACGAATCCCAATTACCGGCTTAGTCTGGCTAAATAATTGACTGAAGGATATGAAAATCAATGTCAGCAAACGATAGTCCTTCTTTAATTTTTGTTTTTTAAAGGCGTGTCGATTGTTGATAAAAGGGATTTTAAAAACAGTAAAAGTAGACCGAGAACATGCCTAATTTGTCAGGAACGCAACATCTTTAGCATCTTTTACGGAAGAAAGCTAAGTTAAAATGATTGTATATATTTAGTAAAGAAATTTCTTGTGTTAGTGTAATTTATTATGTGATGTGTAATATAACGAATTAAATAAATTGATTGATTGATTGATTGATAGGTGGTCTATCAATAGAAGATTCGATATGTTCGAAAGGAAGAAAAAAAAATCTTCTGTGTCTTTTGGTAAGAAACTCAGTCAGTATCGCGGACAGTTGGCTTTTCTGTAATCGTCAGAGAAGTAAAATTCTGTAGGCTACTAAAGTTTATCTGTTCTTCTTCATTTACATTTTATTCCATTTTATTTTTGCCTCTTTTTGCAATTTAAAAAAAAAGATGAGCAAACATTTTCGCAAATTTTCGCCTATGGTTCCTATCTCCCTATTTTCCATTTAAGACAAAATTTAGTAATACTCTTCCATGTCAACCAGGTGCTTCATGAGACGACTGATCTTTGTAATTCCATGATTACTTCAGTTCCCAATCCAGCCCCCCTTCCCCCAATGAAACAAATACATTAACGAGAGTAATATCACCGATTCGCAACTTATGACAGAAACTTGATCTCTTTAGTCCCCAGAGAAATTCCTTTTCTTGTATGATGCTTCAAAGGCTCTATTTTCTAACCCCACTGAAACGACAAGAAATGAGTCAACGATCCTAGAAATGGAGAGTGAGCAATCGAACATCCTGAACCGTCGTCATACTGTCTGTGTGTTCATGTGTTTTATTTATTTTATTTCATTTACTCCGCTTGTTCAAAATGGCGGGTTATAAATAAATTACTTACTTAAATACTATAGAATGGCTGTTTTTTCCGGCCACAAATCAATACTGCATTGCTTGCTTACACACACCATAAGGCATGTGAATACAATGTTAACGAGTTAGGTTTCGCCTTAGGAAATCTCAAAGGGGCTCTTTCCACTCGGCTGCTTTTTAAATTCCTTGCGTTTGAATATTGACAAAACGCATTTACTTAAAGGACCCGTGGTACTTCCTATTTCCGTAACTGCATTCAGTAATACTTAAGCCCGGAGACCCAAATTTCATACATTACATTTTGAACCTGCTTAAGACAACCCACTAATCTTTACACTTGCCAAGTTTCTCTAGTTTCAAGGCGCTTTACGCTCCCGAGGACTATTCCAGTACCATACTACCCTACCGGTGCGTAAAAGTGGTTTTCTGAATTTTTCCAAGTGTTTTTCCAACAGCCAAAGCCATGGATAGTTTTTTAAAGCAGAGCTTAGTTTTGCAGTATTCAAATAGTTTTCAATATTGGAACATAAACAAATAGTGCGAGGTGTGCTTTAAGAAAACTCAACGATCTGTAGCACTGATTTACGTCCCCAAAACACCGCTCACAAGACGTGGGAATCAATTTTCTACGCTACGCGATAGCCTACAAGGATGTAAGCTCATAATGTATAACCCCAATTTCTTATAGTATATATTCTTATTCAGTATAACCCCAATTTCTATACCTAGCTCCCTTCTGGCAAATAAAAAAAAATAAACTCCGTTCGACTTTCTTCAGATTCTCCAAATACTTACTTCGGCCCCCCCCCCCCCCCCCCCCTTGGACAAGAAATACCAAAATGATGAAAATATACAATATAAAAGACTCTGAGCTTGCTATTTCTAACCTGGTTAGCAAGTACAACTAAAAAATCCAGTCCCACCCTTGGAGCAAAATTCTCCGGGTGTCCGCTACAAACGAGCGGAGGTTACTAGCTTCGCTACATCACGTTTCGTTACCTCTAATCGCTGTTAAGTCACTGTTGAGGAAAAGTAGGAGTCAAAGCTGATTGGTTATATAGACGCACCCAGAGCGGGTCAGTGCGCCAGCCTCCTTCACTAATTCTTGTGCGATAAGCAACGGCGAAGACGGAAGAGCAGTAAACGGGTATTAACATCACCTCAAAGCTAGAGTAAATACTTTTTGTCGGTGTTTTCCTAGTCGCTGCATGCGACTAAAGACAGAAGTTCTATTTGATTATGTGTTCTTGATATGAATCCAAAACACGCCAGCGAACATCGGAAAGAACGAGAAACGTCACCGGAACGATGATTCAAATCCTATATCGACCAATCAACAGCTTTCGTTGGGTAAAGCTGCGGTGACATTTCCTGCTCTTCGCTAGGCAGACGGCGATTCTACATCTATTACGACGACTGTATTTGTATGTGAAGAAGCACTCTCAACCTGATGTTATGGCGAGGGGTGTAGTAGGCCGGACATGGATGGTAAATGTCCTTGTATACAGTCATCGGAGTTAGGACAGCCTAGGACGTCTGGTGGCCTACTACACGTGCAGACTTCACGGTTTCATTGTGGATTCCCCCCCTCGATTCATACTAACGTTTGCGTACCGAACCACAACAGGCTACCAGGTACCATCACGTCTTTCTAGCGATAAATACACTCCTCTATGTCGCCATGCAAAGAAGCTGGATAAAGGTATAAGTACCTCTTCAGCCTGTGAACATGTAACAATGACGCGAAAAGGAAGATTTGATCCCTCCACTTACATTTTGGGATCCCGAAAACGAGATGACGTTTCTGACTCGTCGCTCGACACATGGGGGATTCTTGATTGGCACAAACGCTTAGTCATCAAGAGTATAAAGGTCTCCTTGACGATAGTTGACCAAGTCCTTCCATATTGTGTCTTCCGTTGGGGCATCGAAAGCTGAAGGATGCTTCCCTTTTTCAGCGACGGTGAACCTCCGACGGCCTCGAAGACTTCTTTAACAGATAGTTTGCAGTAAGCCTTCGCTGATGATGTTTCTGTCGTTGAAATCTATTTTTATGGAGGTTAGAAACGAATAATTCAAACACTTTTTTCCATTTTGTTTTAAGGGTAATTTCCACGGCGAGTACTTTTCCCTGTAGGCCAGAGAGGAAAGTGTTCACACGGTCCCCGGGTATTGTTCAAGGGAGAGTACTGTCATGTGGGAATAGATTCCAAGGTTCTAAAGCTCAGGATATCTCTCTCCAATGGACAGCAACATGTGTCAATTTGGATCACTTCTTAAATGGACATAATCAAAATTATTCCTCGAAAATCCGATTTCACTGTCGTTGACCTCGAAGAACAACCTTCCACAAACAAATCCCCGGGTAAAAAGTACGCGAAATTGAAGTCCAAAATACCCCGGGGTTTAAATACCCTCCGTGTAAACGTAGCTTTAGTCAATAAGTGGGAATGCAGGGATTTGACTTCTGAAGTCCAGGTATGGTTATAGGAAACTGATAAGTCAGCTGATTCTATTCTAGCAATATTTCGCCCGTTCTTCGCTTCTTTTTCGCAGCCTTCGTAGGTTCGATCTTCTAGCCCGCATTAGCTAATATGGCTATTTTCATAACATTCAAAACAAGGGTGCTTAATATGAGTGATGTGGTTTCAAGGGTGGTGGATAAGGCTAGGTCTTGGATAGGGTCACTGGGACCTGGTTGATAGCGTAGAAATCTGAAGACCGACGGGCCTGACCTTAAGTTCCACTCTGAAAACCAATCAACAAACGAGGGTAGGGATGTCGTAGGTAGCTTAGGGCTCAGACGCAATCTTCTCTTTCTTTCTCAATAAAATAAACGTATACTTCTCAGTAGTATTTACAAAAAGGGTCTCCTTGGTCAACAAGATGTTAAGTTGCCATAGCTTCCGGAAATTATCAACTGATGATCTTGATGACCGACCGTTTTCTTCCAGGTCACCAAGACAATTAGAGACATACGTCATCTACCAGCAATAATCTGAGCGTATTGCCTGCCTAGATGGCATATGTGTTTACACCTTGGTTGGGAATGATAACGAAATAGATGGGACTAGTTCTGAAGCCACAACAATGAGTTAAATGCTATCAAACTTCTCTTCATCACTTCCATACGGAAAGGTTGGAGGTTTTTCAATTCTCCCAGCCGGAACCAAAGAAAACGGGGAAAACTTGAGTTGACGAATACGATGGACCTCCAGCGCAGAACACGATCAAGGAAAGGGTTTCAAAGGATCTCTGGGATTCATGAGAAAACTTCTAGTACAATATCAAAATAAATGTTTTAATATTTCGCCGTAAAACTTACATTTGCTCAAGACTGGCATAAAATTAAGGCAGTGACACACGTTTTTTTTTTTTAAACCAATGTAAATGACTGAACAAATGTATATTTAAGTAGGCTCGAATTGCTGTACCCAAGAAAACTGCGTCTGACAATAGTAGATGATACTACCCGGAGTCAAAACTAGTTCCATGTTTGACAGTAAAAAACGGATACGTCAGCTGAATTTTAATAGAGCTATACTTCGACAGCTATATTTTTTTTGTGCGGCTTGAGCCACGAAGTTCCGAAAGTAGCTGTAACAAAAATTCAGCCTACGTGTCCGTTTTGCACTGTCAAGTATGAATCGATGTCAGCTTGAGCTTAAAAATAAGCGCTACCAAAAACTTTAATACTGGGCGCAAAATATCTGTATATCCCTCCTCCCCTTGCTCAACCAATACCATTCCCGACCCGAATGAGGGGTTTCGCTACACCAAAACTTCTGTATGTTCCTGTCTCTGCAATATCAACACACTAGCTCTATGGCAGTTTGCAAAACTGATGATAGCCTATACAGCGTCTCGGGTACAGGTACCCGCTCAATAACTACGTAAGGCACTCGCGGATTTTTGCACGGAGCAGTGGCTAAGAGACAGAGGTTCTTAACATTTATCCGTTCTTGATGCTACTGATCAGGCTAGGCCGATGTGGGATCCCTGATAAATTTCTCTATTATGATTTTCTATATCACTAAAGCAAAGCTAGGAGACAAATCAGTCCCTTCCTTACACCCACTTCGTAAATTTTGCATTCTACTCCAAGTTTGAGCGCTTGCGCACTTGTTTCTCTTGAGGATACGCGTCAGACACCGGATTAACGTGTTTTGTCATACAAGGCATGAGGCTTGGAGAGGGGCCAAAGACAGTCACAGCTTTATGTAGTTTGCTGTAAGCAGAACTGAGTTTTAACGTCGGTAATGCCAACTAAAGCAATTAGCACTTTCAATCTTTTTATTTGATTTCTTCATGTTTTTTTCTTCTCAGCATTCCATGCCGGTACTTTCATACCATATTTATAGAGGAAGTAAAGTCATTCATCAGTCACTCACATCAACTTGATCATTTCGTTTTCGCGTTATTCTAAATCGTTCATAGACTGGCAAGTTATTTTGATGGTACGATTCGGCCTTACTTCGTCAACCAGCCCAGACATTAGTTATTGCTCACAGTATCACATCCTTTATTTCTCGAGCGGCTTCATTTTGTCGGGCATGAAGGCAGCCAACAGATCAATTGGCAGTGGGAATATAATTGTTGAATTCTTCTCTGCAGATATGGCTTGGAGCGTTTGAAGATATCGCAACTAGAACAAAGAAATGCAACTTATAGTATTTTTTTGTATTTATTTATATAAGTTGGTCTAAGGCACATACTCGTGTTGATTAATTTGCTATGGCTGATTCTTTGGGACCGACTAAAACCAGGAAAGGGAAGGAAACGCGAGAAAAGCAGGAAGGCATACTAAAACCAGGAAGGGCATACTAAAACGAGGAAGGATGTCGCCAGTTCTCTTCCTCTATTTATTATTCTTTGAGGGGTCGGCAAGTTTCCAAATTCAAAGTGAACCATCCCTTCCTCGTTTTAGTATCCTGACATAGGTAGGTATTAAGTTCAGTCAGGGGTCGGCAACTATAAAAGTTGTAATTCACCTTTTTATTTTTCGTTCTGACGGTTGGCGACTAAAATCCTCCGAGTCCAGCGAGGGGTCAGCAACTATTACAGTTCTATAACGAGGAAGGGATGGTGAACTTTAGGTTTGAAAAGTTGCCGACCCCTCGAAGAATACTAAACAGAGGAAGGGAACGATGCAGCTTTTGAGTTTTTCGCAGCCTTGAATTCTGGTGATATCCTTCCTCGTTTTAGTATGCCCTTCCTCGTTTTAGTATGCCTTCCTGCTTTTCTCGCGTTCCCTTCCCTTCCTAGTTTTAATCGATCCCTTATTCTTTGACACTGTTTTTACGCGACATTTATAGGAAGGGTCAGGGAATGGTACATAGAAAGAAATTAACACATAATAACTCGTGAGTTGGTAACACGCCAATACTCTTGATGGGTAAAGGAGGTTTTCGCGAGATTTCAGAATCCCTTTCCGACGAGCGAAGCGCATCGCAAAAATGTGGGAAAACGATTCCTCGAATAACTTTCCACTTTCCCTCCGGACTGATCGCGAAAACACATGGAAAGCTGACATCACCGGGAAAATGTTAAATTACAAACTATTTCCAATAAATATGGTTCCCTTAAAGGTTCTTTGATTCTCATATATTCCATCGAAGCCACCCTAATATCGCTGATCATTTTTTATGGCACTTGAGCTTACTCAAGTGCCATATAGCGATTGTTATTTCTGTCCGTCAGTCGGTCTGTCGGTCTGTCGGTCTGTCGGTCTGTCGGTCTGTCGGTCTGTCGGTCCCGGTTTTGCTAGTTCGGGCACTTCCAGATAAGCTAGGACGATGAAACTTGGCAAGCATATCAGGAACTGGACCAGATTAAATTAGAAATTGTCGCTTCCTCGATCCGACCATCTGGAGGGGAGTGGAGGGAGGGGGAATCCGGAAAAAATAGGAAAAATGAGATATTTTTAGCTTACGAAAGGGTGATCGGGTCTTAATGAAACTTAATACATGGAAGGACTTCGTGTCTCAGACCCTCCATTTTAAATCCAGACCGGATCCGGTGACACTGGGGGGAGTTAGAGGGGGAAACCGGAAATCTTGGAAAACACTTAGAGGAGGGATCCGAATGAAACTTGGTGGAAAGTACAAGCAAAAGTCCTAGATACGTGACTGATATAACCGGAACGGATCCGCTCACTTTGGGGGAGTTGGGGGGGGGGAGAAGTCCGAATTTGTAGTGATCCCGCGAGTTCCGTGCTTCCTGATGTGCTGGGACGATGGAAATTGACAGGCATGTCTGGGACCCGACCAGCTTAAATAGGAAATCATCAATTCCCCGATTCGACCATCTGGGGGGGGGGAGTGGAGGGAGGGTGAAGCCAAAACTTGAGGTATTTTTAGCTTGCGAACGGGTGATCGGATCTTGATGAAATTGATATTTAGGATGACCTCGTGTCTCAGACATCTCACTTTAAATCCGGGCCGGATCCGATGACACTGGGGGGAGTTGGAGGAGGGAACCGGAAATTTTGAGAAACGCTTAAAGTGGAGGGATCGAGATGAAACTTGGTGGGAAGAAAAAGCACAAGTCCTAGATACGTCTTTGACATAACCGGACCGGATCAGGGCACTGTGGGGGAGTTGGGGTGGGGAACCGGAAATTTTGAGAAACGCTTAAAGTGGAGGGATCGGGATGAAACTTGGTGGGAAAAACAAGAACAGGTCCTAGACACGTAATTGACATAACCGGACCGGATCAGGGCACTGTGGGGGAGTTGGGATGGGGGTCCGGATTTCTAGCGATCCCGCGAGTTCGGCATACTTTCTGGTGTCCTAGGGCGATGAAACTTGGCAGGTATGTCAAGGATTCGAACAGATTGACTTGAGAACAGCCGTTTCCCCGACCCGACCATCGTGGGGGGAGTGGGTGGATGGGGAGTCCGGAATCTAGTGGCGTGCATAACTTTTGAACGGGTGATCGGATCTTGATGAAAATTGATATTTAGGATGACCTTGTGTCTCAGACACCTCACTTTAAATCCGGGCTGGATCCGATGACACTGGGGGGAGTTGGAGGAGGTAACCGGAAATTTTGAGAAACGCTTAAAGTGGAGGGATCGGGATGAAACTTGGTGGGAAAAACAAGCACAGGTCCTAGACACGTCATTGACATAACCGGACCGGATCCGATGACACTGGGAGGAGTTGGAGGAGGGAACCGGAAATTTTGAGAAACGCTTAAAGTGGAGGGATCGGGATGAAACTTGGTGGGAAAAACAAGCACAGGTCCTCGACACGTCATTGACATAACCGGACCGGATCAGGGCACTGTGGGGGAGTTGGGGTGGGGGTCCGGATTTCTAGCGATCCCGCAAGTTCGGCATACTTCCTGATGTCCTAGGGCGATGAAACTTGGCAGGTATGTCAGGGATCCGAACAGATTGACTTGAGAACAGCCGTTTCCCCGACCCGACCATCGTGGGGGGAGTGGGTGGATGGGGAGTCCGGAATCTAGTGGCGTGCATAACTTTTGAACGGGTGATCGGATTTGAATGAAACTTGTCTGGTGAGCTATCGCCTCGGACGTTCAGTGTCACGTCCGAGTCGGGTCCGATACCTGTGGGGATGGGGGGGGGGGGGGTGGAAAACTCAAGAAACTCTAAAAGTAGAGGGATTGGGACGAAACTTAATGGATGGAACAAGCATTAGGCCTAGATGAAATTGACGGAGCCAGATGGTTTCGGGGCTCTGTGGGGGGAGTTGGAGGGGGTTTCCTGGAATTCCGGTAGTCGTGAGTTAGAATAGTTCCAGATGTAAAACGACAACGAAACTTTGCAGGCATATTAGCGACCCGAATTATCTTGACTTAAAAACCTGACACAACATACCCCCGGAAACTTCCGTTCCTAGATCCGAGCATTTTTGGGGGAGCAAGAGAAGAGAAATATGGACTTCTATAAATTGCGAACGAGTGGTCTGATTCGAGTGAAACTTCATGGGTGATACGAATCGATGGCCTCGACATGTAAAACATGCGTTCGAACCATATGCGACCACGATTAGGGGAATTGGGGGTGGGGGGACTTTTGACATGCACAAAAACCAAACGGATGGACCGAATGAGATGCAATTCGACAGTGCCGAGTTTATGCGGCCTAGATTTGTTATTTGGCGTCTGGGCCGGATTCGGCCAAGGTAGGGGGGGGGGGGTACTGGAAACTTGCAGATAGGCTATGCTACAATTTCGGTCAAACTTGATGAGGGAATTAAGAGATTGGGCCCGAACCGGCTCCGACAACGTTGGTGGGAAGGGGGGGGGGTACCGGAACTTTCCAAAAATGCTCAGATTCGAGTGAAACTTGGTAGATGGTATAAACGAAGATGCTTTAGGTGGTCGATTTTTTTTTATTCCGAACCAGATTCGGCCACGGTAGGTGGAAATAGAGTGAGTACCGGAAATCGTGTAGCACGTCTAGGGATCAAACAAATGGATTTATTGGGATGAAAGTTTGAACAGTCATGTGCATTTGCAATCGAGACGATGCCGGAACTGCTCAGAAATGAGTGAAACTAAATATCCTATTTCTATTTCCGAACCGCCTTTTTGGATGGCGGGTGTATTTTGTGACGTTTTCATCTACTTTCTTGTACAGCCTACTCGTACAAGTGCCATATGAGCTCGTAGCTCTTGTCTTTATTTATCAGTGATACTTGCACTTTTTTTTCTCCACACATTTATAATTCCCCCCGAAACAATCAAATTTCCGAGGAGCTTTCCACTAACCTCGTGGAATCACTTTCCTGGAAAGCTGCTTCGGTTTCCAAAGCGTGAAAACCCGGCTGGAAAGTTCGGCAACTTTCCGAAGTAGCACGAAAACTGTTGGAAAGTGATTCTTTCCAGCTCGCGAAAACCCACCTTAACCCTTCGTATCCATAACGGATCGCAGTGTGCATAGCCAAGAGCCAGAAACGTCACCGCAACCTGGCCGTAACAGACGTTCTTGATTGGTTTACATAGGATTTGATTAAATTTTAAGGATTAGTTTGGGTGAAGTTTCTCCACCTTTACGATACTAGCGTGTTCCGGATTTGGTTATACAGAGAATTAAACACGGCCTCAAAAAACGCTGTTTCTGCTAAAAACCAACTCCACACTCTGTTTCTGTAACAGTTCCTCTCATTTAACTGTCGTAGGTATGGTATGCCAGGTATGGCATCCCGGTTTGACGACGGAGCAATCCAGTAGACTGGAGTTAATCCAAAAAAGAGCAATTAAGATTATCCTGGGTCCAGTGTACGTTGGTTATGAAGAGTGACTTTTCCAGAAAGCAAACAGACACAGGGGTTGCAAACAGCCAAAAATTCTAGATAACTGCTTTAGTTCGTTCATTCATTCATTTATTTATTTCCCTAAAGGAAAATATAATGAGGAGTACTAAAATAAATTTAAAAAACACTGTTACAAATAACTTTCATAACAATAAATAACAATTGACGTACATTAAACAAAGCAGTGTACTTACTTAACTATTAGCTTTTTATCGACAAAAACACATAATTCAGTCGACGATTTCTCTTTTCTTTTCTTTTTTTTCCTTTCAAGTCTCGGTCTCCCTTCCCTTGAGCAATATAGGCAGCATTTAACAATAAGTTTTGTCTACAAATGTTTAAATTCTGAACTTCACATATCAATGTTGCCTGAGTATGTTGAGCATAATAACAAGACCAAAGGTTTCGATGGGATCACAAAAATTCAATATCTGATCCAGACATCTGGGTCTTGTCTTAGCAAGATCCAGTCATCGCCAGACTCCTTGAACATTTTTACAGTTAAAATTCAGAAACAGATTAAGGCCAAATAGCTAATCATCTGAGAAAAACTTCCTGCCACTACCGCCAATTTTCCGATTTCGGTCAAACTCCAGAACTAATTGTCCGGCGAAAAAAGAAAGCTCAAAAATGAACTCAGGGTATCTTCTTTCCCCAATAATGAACATCCAATCAACTTCAAATACAAATTTAAATTATAACAAATTTTCCTACTCCAGCCGGATTCCGGTCGAACTATATGTCCGGGTAAAATATGATTGTCACACACGGATTCAGCATCTCTTCTTACCCCTAAACCGGTTATCTAATCAACTAGAAATAAAACTTTAACTTCTATCAATTTTCCGGTTTTGGCCGGATTCCGGGCGAACTACATGTCCGGATAGAAAAATCTTTTCACGTAAGTGTTCGGCATGTCTTCTTGCCCTAAGTCGAACATCTAATCAACTTCAACTAAAACTTTTAATTTTAACAAACTTTCCGGTTTGGGCCGGATTCCGGGCGAACTACTTGTCCGTCGAGAAAATGGTTTTCACCACTGTGTTCAGCGTGTCCTCCTACCCCTAAATCGAACATCTAATCAACTTAACATAAAACTTTTACTTTTAACAAACTTTCTGGTTTCGGCCGGATTCCGGGCGAACTACTTGTTCGATGACAGAATGGTTTTCACCATCGTGTTCAGCATGTCTTCTTACTCCATAATCGACTATCATATTAGCTGTTTCAAAATATTTTGTTTGCCCCTTAATTTGAAACCCCTCCCCCACCCCTAAATGTAAGTCTACAAAGCCCATCTACGAACTTGACTGGTCCGACGACCCAAAGAATCCTAACATCAAGTTTCATCATAATATCTCATTCCCTTCGAGAGTTATCGTGCTTACAGACGGACGGACGGACGGACGGACGGACAGACGGACAGACGGACAACTTTTGCGATGTCATAGGTAACCCTCCACTTACGTTTTGGGATCCCAAAAAAAGGCCCAGCATGCATGCTCAAACCCACTCAAGCAAAGCTAAATTAACAATTATCCAGTGGATGCTACTGAAAGATATATTAACTCGTTCGTGCCGTACTTCGTTCTTTTAATAGTTCTTAGTCGTGTTTATCTGGTATTCCTTGTCATTTGTCATTACCTTTGCTTGCTATCTTTGCTGTTCTGGTCAATAAACGATGTACATATGTATATATTGGTATGTCTAAACTGCAAATGTATTCACTTCCTTCAGTTGTTAATTGCAGAGTCGCTAACCCCTTTGCTCATCGCCTGTTCTCTCTTTGTCAAAATCGGCAATTTGCCAGTATTCCTAAATTCCTCCCTTGACACAGAAAGAATAATCTGCAATCTAATCATAACCACAATTTCGGTGGCTCAAACCTCACAAAGTTTCTTTGGTCAAGACACCAAACATGACACATGTGGTTGCCAAGTTATTCCCTGGCTGCGGCTTTTAGGTCACGTATGCGGGGAGGGGACGCCACCCCCCCCCCCACCCCAATGTTGTCAGTCAATCGGTTACAAAATAGCCGAGTCGGCGTGAAGTGCCAAGATTTGTATAAACATAGTCAACATTTTTCTTGGAAACACTTGATTTTTCTTCAAATCAGTTGTTTTTTTGTAAAAATAGTCGATTTTTTCTTAAAGGACACCTGAACAATGAAACCATACTTGAACACACCATAGAGAATGCATTTACAGACAAGGCCACGGAGAGCATTTTTCTCCTGAGCGTGACGTTTTTCAAAATAGGGATGTTTGTTTCTGGAGGTTTGCACATGCAGACTCCAAGACAAAAAGCGCAATTCATTCAAATCTTGTTTCTTCTAGATATACGTTTGGGCTTAACTGGTTAAAAAATATTCCAGAAGAAGGGTTGATTGGAGACATTTGTTCATTTTTAAAACTGTTCGGTACTGTAATAAGGACAGATGCAAAATGGAGCAAAAATCATAGCTTGGAAACACCATTTCGTATTTGGATTGGGTTTTCTGCAGGCAATGTTAACGGACGTCATACAGATAGGGATAATACATGGTACTCTTCATTCAGGTGTCTTTTAAAAACGCTCGGTTTTTCTTACAAACTGTTGATTTTTCGTCAAAAGTGCATTTTTTCTTAAAGACAGTTTTTTTCCGCCGCAAAATCAGTTGGTAAAAATTACCAGCCAGTCGCTAAATACCATGCCCCCCCCCCCCAAAAAAAAATAAATAAATAAAAAATAAACACTTTGGCTAGTCACTCCTCTGGGTCTCTACGTTTACTTGCGGTGTCAGACAATTAAGAGATTACTGTCATCCTAAAGGGTAGAACTCATTCAAGCTCGCAACAACACGATTCCACAATGATAAATACAAGTTAAGTTTTGCAATCAGAATTGTTGGTACTTGGAGCAGTCTTACCAATGATGCGCCTTTAACAATGAACATTTCAAGAATTCTGTAGAAAATACTCAGCCTGACCACTCCTAATCTCTTCAAGGAGAAGGCTTTTGACGAAGCAGTAGGCTATTTTGGCATTTTTGGTATTCTGAGACGAAAAGATAAAAATTTATCAGGACTTATTATTTTGAATATTGTAAATTACACTTGTACCTTCCTCGACGTTCTAGGAATTCCCGTATAACTGCAACTTTTTTGACCTCTGACCCTTGAGCAACGGTGTCTTGAATTGCCCAGGACCTTCACGTTTCTGCCCTTGGCCATTTGTCCGAATTCCATTTAGGAAGAATATTCTTAGAACCGATTACACTGTAATAAAAAATCTTACAGTATTTGCTAGTGGGGTTAATATTATCTATACTGAGATAAGATTAGGCTATTTCTAATTCTGGTTCATCTTATCCGAGCAGAGACAAGATTAATCCCAGTAGCAAATACTGCAGTTAACTTTAATCCTTTCTCGGATAAGCTTTTACGGTGTAGTGTCCTTCTAATTTTAATGTTAATTTTTGTATCTTGTGCATTTATTGCATTACTGAAAGCTCAGTGGATGTTTTCCTTTTATTTCTCTGTACTGTGCTATCATCATTACATCAGTGTTCTAGAAACAACCTAATCAGAGGTAATTTCGTAAACCACATTGGCCTAACATATCACAAAATTCAACGAAGAAACCAACGAAAATGAGGTCGTTATAGGCCAACGAATAAACTGAAATAAAAGGCGAATATTGTCTGCGCTGAAGAAAGGATTCTTCAGCGCAGACAAAAAATTTCGAGAAAAGATCCCAAAACAGGATGAAGATCAACAGCCAAGAAAACTAAAACAAACCAAAAAACCAACAAGAAACCAAAGATTAAAATAAAATTGAAAGAATTGAAAGCCTAAAATATAGACAGCGAGCCACTCACCAATACCTGCGACTAACAATTAAGATTGTTCTCACTCGATACTAGCGAATTCCATATTCGTTGGCCTATACAAAATCCCCGTTTCGTTGGTTTCTTCGTTAAATTTTTGTGGAACCTAATCAGATCTCGCGCTTTCACAGTAGTAAAAGAACTTCGGTCACTTCGTCCCTGTGACGATAAAACAAAGCATCGCGAACGTGTTCCATTAACTGGACGAGTGCTGATTCTCGAGAGCCAGGAGGGGTTTCGCGATATTCCGTAATCACGTTCCAACGAGCGAAGCACATCGCCAAAGCTGTGAGGATCCAATTCCCGGGATTGCTTTCCACTTACCCCTTAAACTGATCGCGGAAACCTATGAAAAGCTGAAACCGCAGAGAAAATCATGAATTCCAAATTTTTTAAGATAAAAAAAAATCAAGATATAGTTCGCTGGTCTTTCTTCCATTCTCACGTGTTTAGACGAAGTCATCCGTAATGATGAACGCCTTAATTTTTCACACTTTAAGCGTTTCTGCCAAAGCATTCAACTTCCCACGAGGCTTTCCGCCTTTCCGCTACCTTTCTAGAATTACTTTTCGAGAAAGATTCGGCTTCTGAAGCGGGAAAACCGGTCCGGAATCTGAAAATCAGAAATTCGCGAAAATCTTCGGAAAATGATTCCGACAGTGCTTTCCAGCTCGTAAAAAAAAAAGCCAGGCTTCACCTTACACATTCCCAGACGTCCGGGGCTTCCGCATAGTCAAGCCAACCCTTCCAGATTTTATGATAAGGATGACATCAAATTTTGCTATTCTTCAACATTTCCTAGATGTCCCCTTTGCATTTGAAATATCTCTTGCATCCCAGTCAGAACTGGCAATCACTTTCCCTTTCCTTCCTACGTTTGCATATTTTTTCTGTCTCTCGTATGGATTACCTCTATGGTACCTTCCAGACATCCGGAATCTGGGGTGTCCAACACCCCTGACTTCCAGACGTGTTTGGCCTTGCTTCACCTTCCAGATCCGTCTCGACGAAAACGGCTGTCTGAATCCGGAAGAAAAATCTGGAAGGTGAAGCCTTGCTTAAACACTCGTCTTGTAGATTGTCTGTTTTGCATATCGCCATCGGGTAAGTGTATACTCTTGATGACCAACTCTTCGTGCTTATGAAGAATCGCCGTGTGCCTACCCAAAAGCCGGAAACGACACCACAACCTGACCACATTCATCCTTCGTTTGTGGGACATTTCTCGTTAGTCCTCGTTAGTTTCTTGTTAGTCCCGAGGCTCATTGGCGCGTTTCAGACTTGGTCATTCCTGTTAGTGTTGGTTGATATTTTGATTTTTTCGAAATATCCATATTTTCACTTGCGATATTCGATAATCGATATCGATATTTCGGTATCATCTTTCACTATCGTCTCGCCAAAATTTAAGATCAAAATTGTCGTAAGAAAGCACCTTGCATGAACTCAAACTTCAAATAAATAAAAACTGAATTGCGAAGAACTTATTTATCTAATTTTGGATACATAGATGTAACTTATTTTGGATCATGTAAAATAATTATAAATGAACAAATATCGAGTTTTGTATCAATTTACGTTTCGATATTTCAATATCGATATTTGGTCCGATTTATTGATATATCGTACTGGATATCGAATATCGCTCAACACTAATTCATGTTTAGTATTGGGCTTTGCATGTACGAGGCAATGTAGGAGTGCTGGCTTAAGTGTCAGAGCTCATTCAGGACAGGAATTTTACGGCGGTGCAAGGATGCATTGTGAAAATGTAGCGGTGGATTTTCAACTATAAAGTATCACAATAAGCTCTTAACAGTGATCACACGATTCGGTTTTAGTTTTTTAGATTCTACAAGAATCTTCCAGCGACTATTATTCTATATTTCAACTCGAACGGCCTCCAGTACTCATGAATTCAAAGTAGTGAATTGTAAAACGGGTAGAAACGATTGCCAGTCTACAGGAATGATTAACGTGGACAGTATAATACCTTTTTTTCTTAATTTCCTCCCAACACCAACCAACATTATCCGAAAATTGCAAAAAAAAGAATCAACCGTTTGTGGCAACAAGATCGCCGATTTCGACCGCTCCATGAATAAAATTATTCAGCCGTCAGACAGCGTATGATATTTGAGCAGAAATCCTAGTTGCGTTTTTTATCGAGGTTTAAAGTTACCTTCAACCTCAAAGGTCTTAGTTAATTACCATTTTGGGTCACCGGCCACAGTTTACTCGTCATCAATCTCTGACCGTCGAACTTCGTCAGCTAGCAAGTTCGAAGTTGGCTTGAATCGAAGAAACGTCAAAGTCTCGCAGGATTCGTAAAAACACTAATTAAGCAAACGGTGAACTTCGACGGCGTTTGAAAATCAAAATTAAGCAACCGGCTACGCTAACGGCGAACAGAACTTCTATAAAAAACGCAACTACTTATTGTTCTTGAAACTTCACTGTTTTTTAGGCAGTAACAACATAAAACCACACAAACAAATTGTTGAAAAAATATATTTGGCTGAAATATTTTCCTTTTTATCCAAATACCAGTTAAATGTTTTCTTTTTATCGTCACTGTCGGATTTTTGACTAGATAATCCGACGGTAGTACCGCATCCTGGCTTGAACTGACGACTTGGGTGGGGGTGACAGAAAGGATACAAAGACTATAGAATTTTTCCCATTTATTTACCTCCTTTAAAAATCGAGTAGTTTTAAAGACTATCGGGCAGTTGTCTTACCAGGACAGAATCTTGGCCAATACCCTTGCTTCAGAAATCCTCGACATCAATTCCCCTTTGTTGCTCACTATAGCTTGTCGAAGAAAAAAAAATAGAGGTTTGCAGGTAGCGCTTTCCGTAATAAACTGTTTTAAAGTGAGCTTTGGCGAAAATTTTATAGTCCTTCGTAATTTCTTACACTTTCTACGCATGCACAGTCCAAAGTATAACATTGCCTTGTCCTGTTTGATTTTCAGAATGTTCTACTTTAGAAAACAAAAGGTAAATATTACCGGACAGAGGAACTAAAGCTTCCATTAGCTCTTATACACTTCAGGAATAAACGTTTGTGTTTGCCGAGTCAAAAAGTTTTTCTTTCCAACTTCCGACGAAAGTTCAAGGGAAATGGAAGATGAAAGGGGAATTATCTGCAACTTCAAGGGTATTGTCCAAGGGACTCGCAACTCCGCTTCAACTAGCTTTGTTTAATCTTGGGCGTGTTCTCGCCGTTCCCCGAGGACTCCAGTTGCGGAATCCCCCCGTTTTTGTTTGTTCCAGGGACTCACTCCCCGTATTCTTGCGAGTCCCCACGGCTGGGAATGCTCCTATGAAAAAGAAACAAAACCAAAATTAAAGTGGATCCAGACTAATGTCGTCAACAGCATATTTTTTTACGAATAAATTTTTTTTTTTTTTTTTTCTCGTTGTTTCTGTACGCGCAGCCCGCATGGAATGACTACCTCCATTTTCGCCGTTCCCTTTGATTTCCCGAGGAGTCCTTGGGGAACGGCGACAATACGCCTCTTGTTAACGATATATTACGTAAAGATGGAATCTTACACAAGGTACTTAAACCGTGGCAAATAAATCAGAAGTAAATTTTGAACTGAATTTTGTTTCTTTCATTATACTCCGTATTTTATGTTTTACACTTTACGGGTAATAAAGTAATAAAGTTCATTCATTCATTAGAAGTCTAGGACTCCAATGTCGGAGCTTAGTAGAAAGACCAGGGGCCCACTTGGAGGGGCATCAAGGAGATTTAGTCTGATGGGGAAGAGACCCCCTTGATACGAACACAACACTTAAGTAGTCAACTGAAAGACAAAAATGCTCCTCAGACGGGATTTGAACCCAGGACCAGTGCCGTCCCGTCTGACCCCCAGCACCCTTAAGCCGGTGCTGGGGGTCAGAGCAAACGAGCGACCAAAAGGCCGGTCTAAATTGTTGAACGGCGGTTGCTAGCCATATTGCCTTGTCCATCACGATCCAGGTGTGACCAGCTATGCATCATCGTCATCGTCTACGTCAAGGAAATTGTGCTCAGATGTGACCATAGTGTGGCTCGTCAATGAACCGTGTGTGCTAATGTACTGGCCAGTGTTGCCAGTTCAACCGCATTTTGGTATAATACCGCATACAATTTTGATTACACCGCGTACCGCAAGTATGCCGCGAAATTGCGAAAAGGGAATACTCTTGATGACTATCTCTCCTTGCCGATGCAAAATCGGCGTTATCACTGGGGGGAGAGGGACGCCCCCCACCAATGCTGTCGGCCAGTCGGTAAAGAATAACCGAGTCGGCGCGAAGTGCCGCAATATCTCGTCAAAATAGTTGTTTTTTTCTTGAAAACAGTCGGTTTTTCTGAAAATTGGTCAATTTTTCGTCAAAATAGTTTTTTTTTTAAATCAGTGGATTTTTCTGAAAATCAGTTGATTTTTTTCAAAAATTTAACTTTTGTTGTTGAAAACAGTCGTTTTTTCTGCAGAAAAAGTCGGTAAGAATTACCAGCCACTCGGTAAATGCCTCGTACCCCCCCCCCCCCCCCCAAAACATTTTGGCTAGTAACGCCTCTGCTAGTAGTAATAGTTTTTCGACACGCTACAAAAAATCAAAGCGGAGTAGCAATAAAAGAAACAAAACAAACACTTCACAAAACAAAAAGAACAAGAAACTAAAGCAAATGAGAAAGGTCAATGTGGTGGGCAAATACTTATAAGTTGACTGGGCCAATTTCCCAGCAAGCTCCGTAAGTTTCGACCCAACATCCGGCAAACTGTAAACAGCTATGATGTCAAAGGTAAGGTTAAAGGTAACGCAAGGTGATCCAATTACCTGAAGCGCAGCGGGAGATTTCATCAGCATCTCGGAAGCCTCTCTTAGAGCGTGGGAAGCTTCCTGTTCACCCTTGGCGGCGATTACTTTGGCTTTGGCTTCTCGAGAGGCTTCTGCTTCGGCAGCCATTGCTCTCTGCAACTGCACAGGTAGCGAGACATCTTTTCTAAAAGGTAATATTTCATTTCATTTTAATTTAAAAATTCTTTAAACGAAACAACAAACATAACGCTCCCAAGAAGGTCACAACCGTGTCCTATGCGGGAGTGCACAACTTTTACTCACAAATTACCTCGCCGAAAACTTTATCTCAAAATAGTAGTACGAAGTTGTATGCAGTACTAACTGATGCTACTACATGCTTCTACTTCAAGGCTACCGTGTTACTGCATACTACTGCAGGCTACTATTAGCAAGAATGGATGCTACTATGGCAAGACAGGATTCTACTGGAAACTACTTCATAAGATTGGACCAGTCTGAGGCACATTAAATGATAGTATTCTTTACTATTACATAATATTCCATGCAAGTTTTTCGTACGACTACCATATATATTTGACGGTTCAAAACGGATAAGTCAAGTACATTTTATTCGAGCTATATTTCGGCCCTTCTTGGCAAGGGTCCTCTTCAGGCTCAAGCCGCTCAAGCTGGAAAACAAACTTGCATACAACTACGCAGGCTACAAATTTTTCATCGGGTTACGCACGAGGACACACACCTTCTCATCTTAACCTTCTAATTATTTTTTCTTTACCCCCCCCCCCCCCCACCCAACCAACCCTCATTCACTACTAATAATTATGAAATATTTACCTTAAATAAAATTTCAAATAAAATATTTCATATTTGCCTAACTATCAAAAAAATAAGTGTCAATCTGTTTAAAAAAAAAAAAACTGGTTCTCAGACTCCCTGATTCTCTCCGGAAGATGATTCCATACCTTCAGAACCGATTTCCTCGCACAAAATCCATCCTCTTGACGACCCTCCAATATCATTTACCAACAGTTACAAGTTCAGGTTTTTTAATAACAAATTATACAACAAAAAGTCCAGAAGACAAATTCGTAATGCACGGGATGGAACGAACTTCTTTAACTGAATACCTCATTTATAATGCAGTAGGCTACAGGCCATTCATAACATTAGAAGTATCCGTGTTGTCCAGTCAGCACCCATCCCAGCACCTCCCGGTTACGCGTCCAGCAAACCAACAACACAAATATTTATTGTATTTAAATAATAACAAAAACCGAGTAAAAGTGGTATCAGTCCATGGAAAGATCCTTGACCGAATAATCGTAGTAAAATTTATTGCGCAAAAATCCCGAGTGCCATGGCAACAAAAAATAAACATAAACACTACTGATCTAGTTCTATGATCCATTGCTACCCTCAAGTAAGGTCCCAAATTGTTCATATTTCTCATCCATACTTCACAAGAAAATAGTTTTTCTACGCCCCCTTCTCCGTTCATTCAATTCCTCGAACAGTAAATGTACCAGAAAAGTGAAGTAAGTAACCGTTTTTCCCTTTCCCTTTACCAATATTTTCTCCTAGACACACGCGGTTCATTATCTGCACTCGTTTCAACTCTACTTAATTTCTTCCCTTTCTAGTCCCCCTTTAAATAGACATACGATTGGAAGTCTTTAATTATGAGAATATGACTCGCCTGGACGTCCTGATATTCGGGATCATATAAAACGTAAATGACGGGATAGGGAGAAGGTGGCGCCACAGGGTGACAAAATATGTGAACTGAACTCATTTTCACACTCTGCCTCGTCATTTTACATAAATGTCGGTAAAAAGAGACTAGTCCATCTACAATTTCTATAGTTCCATCTTCAATAAGCAAAACTTGCAAATTGACAGTACGTCAGCCATACGTTCTTACGGCTAGACCAGAGCAAAAGAACTCTAAAGAATAATGTGCGAACTATGAAAAAGTGACACACAGTCAAATCGCAGCAACACTAGCTCCACTAGCTGATACGAACATCCCTACCAAAACTCAACCAATCGCAGAGCAGAATTATTTTGCTCTGACAAATCGTTAACGAGCGTTGGCTATAGAATCTACGTCCGCCACTGCAGGCGAACAAAGCAACGGAGCCCCATTTTTGATGCATGGGAAGCAGTGTTGCCACTGGTAGCTTTAACACTTTTTTGTAAAAGTAGCACTATCAAGAAAAGGTAGCGCTACTGTACCACATTTTGGCGCAAATAACACTTTTTCCTTTAAAAGAACACTTTTCTTCTGTTCAACTATTATTCCGTTTACAGGCACACAATTAGTTTGAAAAATAGTGCTCCCGTGAACTAATTGAAGTAGAATTAAAGGGAACTGTGGTCGCATTCCAAAACAAATATCTTCTACTGCTACGTATTTATTTATACCATGGCTTCGTCCATTTGCTACACTTTCAACTGGGCTTGTGAGAAGAAACAGATTCACTTTAACGAGCTTGTGTTTGTGACAAATACTATTTGTCAGTGTTCAGTTGTTTATAACTATAGTGCAAAAGAATACGTATAGTTTACTGATAAACTTTACTGAAGTTCTCATAAGGCGTATTCTCGCCGTTCCCCGAGGACTCCTCGGGGAATCGAAGGGAACGGCTAGAATAGAGGGAGACACTCCAAGCGGACTCCGCGTTCAGAAACAGTGAGAACACGGGGAATGCTTCCAAAATGGATTTTGTTCGTAACAAATATATGCTGTTGACGAAATTAGTCTGGATCCTCTTTATTTTTAGTTTTGTTTATTCTGATTGTTTTTAATTAATTTTACATTGCACCAACACCAGCAAAAATTCATTCCCCTCCGAATTTGAAAGGGAGTCCTTCTTGATGATAGTGATGACATTAGGAGCATTCCCAGTCCGTAGGGAGTCGCGAGAAAACGTGGAGTGAGTCCCCGGGACAAACAAAAACGCGGGGACTCCTAAAGCGGAGTCCTCGGGGAACGGCGAGAATACGCCTATAGAAAAAAATTGCTTATGCTATCCGGCTCCTGCACCCTAGTAAGTCAGTGCAGTAGTTTGTAGGGTTGAAGCCAAAGCAGATACTACTTTTTAGTGAAGTTTAAAATTCAAGCGAAGAAAGTAAGCTACTGTATATTCAGCCTACTGCATTGCAAAATGGACGGAAAAAATAAGATAACAAAACGTTAGTTGTAGTGTGGTCGAGTCAGACACAGGTTGGGTGATGCGTGATGCGCGAAAAACAACACTTTTTCCAGTCTTCAATATCACGAAAAATTTCAGTGGTGTGGCAACCTGTGGGAAGGATAGGTCTTTGCGTCACTCGCTAGAGCTATTTTGCTCTGGGCTAGACGCCTGTTAATCAACTGTCCTAATCAACTGTCCTGTTAATCAACTCCGCTCGTGCCCCTTGGCGGCGCGGCAGATTGCAACCTTTGCATACCGGTAGCCTACCTATTATAACTTAAACTACCTGCTGATCTTAAAAGCTCCTTTACAAGAACAGGCAACTTCGTAATTAGAAGACGAGACGGAAGAGTAATCGTTCGACCAATCAATATCCTCGTACATGCTCTAGCTTTCAATTAGTCCCCGAAGTCGCGCCGAATTTAAATTCGGCGGTGGCAGAGAGAATTTGGTCGGCGGTGGCGCGCAGAAACTTTATCGACGTGTGCTCTATTTTTAGCATTTATCAAGGTATCTTTTGCGATATTTCAGACAATTTTTTCAAGTTCTCCCCGAAGATCGTCAGCGTTGTCATGTTAATATTGTATTATGGCATTAGCCTTCGGAAAGTGCCATAGTACGATCTTATTGGTGGTCCCTCTGTCTCACTTTTGCTGGTTCAGGCACTTCCACATAAGACGATGAAACTTGACAAGCTTCTGAAGGACTCGGCTGAATGCCAAGCGAAACCATGATTTTCGTGTATTAGTCCGATCATTTGTGTGGGGGTGGAGGGAGAGGGAACATAGAAACTTGCAACCTGCATGATCCGAGTCGAAGGAAATTTCACAGATTACGGGAACAAAAAGATACGATGACCACGGGGGGGGGGGGGGGAGGTGGTACCTGGAACGTCCAAGGGACCAAAGTAATGTAGGGATTTGAGTTAAACTTGGACAATAAGAAGACGCTGTGTCCCATACGTGTGATTTTGAAGTCCAGACTGGAACTCGGTAACGAGGAGTTGGAATGGCGTACGTTACATTTTTTCAGAAGTACTGAAGCTTTGTGCCTTATAATAAACAAGACCAAAGGTTTCGATGGGATCCCAAAAGTTCAAATTTTTCCAGACAATTGGGTCTTGTCTTCGCCAGATCCAGTCTTCGCCAGATTCCTTGAACACTTTTACTATTGAAATTTAGAAACAGATTAAGGTGTTATATAGCGTTAATTAGCTGTTACTAAGCGTTAATTTTACTACGTCTTTAATCTCTCTACTGTTACGGAAAGTTATCTGTTACGACATGGTCCCCGAGCGGTGTGGACCATGCTTAACAAAACCAAAATAAAAACACCCACTAAACTCTACCTCGTTGGTCAATTGTAGAAAAACATATTCGTGTATTTACATTTACAATACAATGGCGATAGATAGCAGGTAATAAATAAAACTCAACACTTAACTTTTAACATCTCCAGCAACGACCGTTCACCGGTCCCACTCAAAAACAGACTGCCCAGCATTGTATTAAATTTCGCCCCAATTCAAACTTGAATGGCTCAGGTTATTCATCGCCAGGAACCTGTTGTTACCTGGCGGAATTAAACTTATAGAAACCAAGGTGTCGTGAACTCCCTTGGTGAAAGTACACCTTGGTTACAAAGGGCAAATAGCTAATCATATGAGATCACCAAGTTCAGATATGGATTCAGCATGTGTGTTTACCATTTTAAGTCATATCTACTTTGACGAAGCAGATCGAAACTTCCTGCCTTACTTCTGCCAATTTTCCGGTTTTGGCGGAATTCCGGAACTACTTGTCAAAAAATAAAGCTCAAAAACGAATTCAGCATGTCTCCTTACCCCTACATCCAACCTCTAATCAGCTTCAGATTAAACTTTTACTGTTAACACATTTTCCGGTTTCAGCCGGATTCCGAGCGATCTATACGTCCGGTGATAAAATGATTGTCATGTGCGAATTCAGCATGTCTACTACCCCGCAAATCGAATATAACATCTTATCAAATTCAAATAAAACTATTTCTTTAAACAAATTCTCCGGTTTTGGCCGGATTCCGGCCGAACTAATTGTCTGGCAAGAAAATAATTTTCATATTCGGACTCGGCACGTTTCCTTGCCACTAAATTGATCCTCCAATGAACTTCATATTAAACTTTTACTTTTCACAAATTTTCCAGTTTTCGCCGGATTCCGGGTGAACTATTTGTCCAACGAGAAAAAAATTACATACTCGGATTCAGCATGTCTCCTTACCCCTCATTCGACTATTTTATTAGCTTTTAAAAAATATTTTTTGTTTCCCTCAATTTCAAACCCCTCCTCCACCCCTAAATATAGAGCTACATAGCCGATCTTCAAACTTGACCTGTCCTTTGACCTAAAGATTCCTCGTGACAAGTTTGATCAAAACATCTCTGCCCCTTCGAGAGTTATCGTGCTAACAGACGGACGGACAGACGGACAACTTTTGCGATGTCATAGGTATCCCTCCACTTACGTTTTGGGATCCCAGAAGCCATATAAAGCGAGACATTTAGTTTTTCCGAAACTTTCCGGGTAGAGGGGGAGGCCCGAAAATCGTTGCACATGCGCAGGTATCAATTGTATCGTACAAATGTCACGGGTACTATTTTTTTTTTTTTTTTACGCTCACACCGGGTCTGGCCTCGGTGGGGGGAGTTGGATGTCACCGACATTTTCCGGATGTTCTCCGATTCTAGGGAAACTTGTTCTGTAGATGCAAAATTTGCGTGTCTGAATCGCATACAATGGAGGATGGAGGGGGAGGCTTGGCATCCTACATAGGGACCAAACGGTGGAGGGAATGGGACGAAATGTGTCTAAGATCCGGAAGTGCTCGGTGGTAGATAGGAGCAAATGCCCTAGATTTGATATATATGTACCTGAATCGAATGTGGACACGGTAGGGGGGGGGGGTCTGGAAATTTGTTGGTAATAGGGACCAAAAGGAGAAAGTGATGAAGCTTGGACGGTACAAATGGAATATAGTCCAAGTGACTTTACGATGACAAATCAGGTGGGTTATTTGTCACGGTACTAGTCCTTGTATAAAATTCCGTCTAAATAATACCTATGTAGTCCTGTGACATGAGGATGTGTAGTGTTTAGATAGATCTGTGTTCGGCGGGATCACTGTTCCTATGGCCCGCTTCTTCGTGACTATTATAGTGGTTTGCAAGCTGACTCCAAAAGCCCCAATGTACCTCTGAAAGTCGGTAGACCTGGGTCTAAATCCTGGCTCAAGAGCAATTTTGTATTTCAGTTGACAACTTATAAACGGATATGGTCTCTTCGGGATAGATGAAAGTGTTTGAACTTTTCGGAAGTTTTCATGAAAATTGATGGGTTTTAGATGCAAACGCTCTCGATATGACATTTATGTGTCTTTATCGGATAGAAACCCAATGGAGGATTTTGATGAGGGGTTCCAGAAGAGCTGAAAGATCATGTAGCACTTGCAAGGGTAGGTAGCATGTATTTTAGCTCAGGGTCACATACGGGTCACATACAAAATATAACATTTTGGTAATTTGCTCTCGCCAGCTGGCAAGTTCCTCCTGATCGGATCACGAGCTCGAGATTTGGACTTTTCACAAAGGAGAAGACATCCAGGATCCCTCTTGAACCTACCAAAGCCAGATTCGATCATGGCCCAGAACTACAAATCTAGGACCCTTGGCCTTGTACCGTTCGCGATGCACGCGGGTCAAGATCAAGGACTGCCCCCCCCCCCCAGACATGGATGGTCGGATCCGGAAAAGAAGATTTCGTTGATTATCCTTTCAATTTCTTTCAATTTATTCAGTGAAGCAAAATATATCTCGTGGGCAGAGTCCAAATATGATATTTTTAGTCATAAACAAAAATAAAATAAATTTTCAATAGATAATGCTAAAGATCATTATACTGCTTTACGAAGCTCGGCACAAAGCTTCTACTGTAACGTATAGTGTTACAGTAGGTTAGGGTCAGTTTAGGAACCTTCTCAGCAACTCCTCGGGGGACAAGATCCTACAGGAACAAAGGGTGGGGGAAGGAAGGAACGGTACATGGGTACTGGAGAAGGGAAGAGCCAAAGTTGCGGCATGGTTTTTCACGGCGGGAATAAAGAGATTCGATTTTTTAATCAATCAATCAATCAAGTTTAATCCGAATAGCTAAAAGCTAGAAAAGGAATACAAATTTGCAAAATACACAGACACACAAAAAAACAAATTAACAATACACTTACAAGAAATTACCAGAAATAAATGACGGAACGAAACTACGTAAAAATTGGGTAGAAGAATTAGCGGGATATGGGGAAAACTTATTGCCAGTATTCCTCTCGGACCGACGCACGGAAGACGGGAGTGGGGGGGGGGGGAGGAATAGACGGGTCATCTGGGGACAACACGTTATCTTAGCTCCAAATTTGTTTGAAAAAGTATTTTTACGTACAGATAATTTAGGAATGTCAAGTTCAATGAGAGCCTCTTCGTATGTAATATTATGATCACCCAGAATGATTCTCATGGCTCTCTTTTGGACAATTTTGAATTCGTTGAGGTAAAAAGAGTATGGAACCGCCATAACTAATTTGCAGCGATCTCTTGTGAACTCGCCTTATTTTATCAGTTTCACCTCGGGTAAGAGCGAAGTGCCAAACCGGATAGCATATTCGACTAAGGGAAGAGCAAAACATTAGCTTTGGCTTGTCTTTAGGAAACCGAAGCTTTTTCAGTGTTTTTAGCATTTGAATTGCGCTGTTAGCTTTCTTTAAAATTGTCTTTGTATTTGCATACCATGAAAGGTCAGAAGAGATCACTACACGTAGTATCGTTATTTTATCACTGATGAGCCCAGGGTCGATAGGAGGTTCGAAAGACGACCGAGTTTCTGTAGAGATGATAAAGTCGTAACCGAGCACTTATCTTTATTCACGACCATATTCACTTCAGTCGCCGCTAAGGTAACCTGGTTGATGAAACCGGTAGCGTTGCTTTTCAAATCCTCAGATACGACTTCCGATAGGGAAAAATCGTCAACGTATTTCCATCTGTTCTCCAGCCCAGCAGCAATTTCGATTTATCACGCAGCGGAACCACAGCGGACCGATCGGAACTCCACAAAAAACTGGTAGTAGAAAAATGGTCGTTATACTTTACAGTTAAGAATTTTATGGTTAACAAGGTCAAATGACTTTTTAAAATCAACTGCAGTTAAATTTATCCATTTGCCAGGTTCATCCATGTTTTTAAAATAAAATCAATCAAATTAACTAGGTAATGGACTGTCGAACACTTAGGAATGTTTCCAAGCTGCTTTCAATCAGTTACTTTTACAAGATATTCTTTAAGCCATGTGGCGACAAAACCATGCCTTTCTATGCATGCCAATTTCACGGTTCTGGCGTGTTTGGAAGTGCCGAAACTAGCAAAGTGAGACAAAGGAACAGACGAACCTAGGGAGAGACATAACGGTAGCTCTACGGTCTTGAGTAACAGGCTGCAAGTTACGAAGCGACAAAGGGGGGAAATTAAAAGCAAGTGCCCTCCGATCCTTTAACCTATATATGCTACCAGCTGATTCACTATAAATAAAACTTGTGAAATGGGGAATCCCCAGTACTCGAGGGTGACAAATCTTGTGACACGGAGTGGAGCGATAGGGAAGAAACTTGATGGTACGAACACGCACATGTACTAGGTACATCAGTGACGGACTCGGACAGGATTCGCGCACTGTAGCGCGAGTTGGAGGGGGGCCAGAATTCCAGTGATCGCGAGTTAAGGTACTTACAGATGTGCTAGGACGATAAAACCTGGCTCGAACATTAGAGACTCGACCAGATTGGCTTAGAAACCGTCACTTCCCAGATCAGGACCATCCCTTGAAGTACCTAATAATCAGCAGTACTTCCAAATGTGCTGTGACCATGAAACTTGGCAGTCTGTGCTATGACCATGAAACTTGGCAGGCATGTTAGGGACTCTGTCAGATCGGCTTAAAAATAGTCCCTCCCCCGATCCGATCATCGTTGTGGGAGAAATAGTTATCAGTGAGTGGAATAATCATTTCAAATTTAGTAGATCAAGACGATTTTCTGATGAAACGAATTTCGGGAGAGAGATGCAGCTTTGACAACTGCAAACCGTATCTGAAAAACATGCTAACTGTTCTTACAAGTGCCATATGAGCTTACAGCTCTTTTTTTTTTTTAGCAAAATATACATTTTCATACTCCCCATCAGTCCATTATCAATTTTGCCTCAAAGATTTTGCTTAGAAATTATCTTCAAGCTCCCTAAAAGTGCAAAGTGAAAAAAACAAGAGCTGGAAGCTCATCTGGCACTTGCAGGGCTTGGTAAAAGGATGAAAGTAGGAATTTGTTAATTCGTGAGTTTAGTATGATCATTTGTAAGCAAAGCCCCTGAGATAAAGATAACGGTGGATTCTTGGACATAACGAGAATGTATCGTTTAGTGAAAAGTATAAATATTTATTTTGCACTTGGCTGTGATGATGCGCAAGCTTAGGGGGCTACAAATTCATCTGTAATCAAAACCCTTGTGGCAAAAAAGATCCCTCGGCCCTTTAGGACCGTGAATATATATAGTCTGGTCAAACACATTTATGTTTACTCTTCGCTTAAGATGCGCACTTTAAGGATGCTAGAAAGTCATTTTTAAGCAAAACCGTTGAGGCAAAAGTGATCATGGGCCCATGGGGATCATGAAAATGTAGGTTTTGCTTAAAAATATTGTTTGTACTTTGCGGTGAAGAGAAGTATTTAAAGGACACCTGAATGAAGAGTACCAAGTATCATCCCTATCTGTAGCACTTCCGTTAACATTGCCTGCAGAAAACCGAATCCAAATACGAAATAGTGTTTCCAAGCTATAACTTTTGCTCCATTTTGCATCTGTCCTTAGTTCAGCACCGAGCAATGTTAGAAATGAAAAAATGTCTCCGATCAACCCTTCTTCTGGAATATTTTTTAACCAGTTAAGCCCAAACTTATATCTAGGAGATATTCCAATACGATCCGGCCAGCGCTGTACAAGATTTGAATGAATTGCGCTTTTTATCTTGGAGTCTGCATGTGCAAACCTCCAGAAACGAACATCCCTATTTTGAAAACGTCACGCTCAGGAGAAGAATTCCCTCCGTGGCCGTGTCTATAAATGCATTCTCCATGGTATGTTCAAGTATGGTTTCATTGTTCAGGTGTACTTTAAGGGGTGGTTGGATCTGGAAAGTGAAAACTTTTAAGCCAATCTTGTCAAGTCGCTAACGTTCAATCCAAGTTTCATCATCCTAGCACATCTGGAAGTACCTTAAATCGTGACCACCTGAATTACGGACTACCCTCCAACTCCACCCAGACTGCCCAAATCCGGTCGGGTTCTGTTACTGGTATGTCTAGGGCTTACATCCCAAGTGCCTTCCCACCAAGTGCCATCCCAATCGCTAGTCTCTAAGTGTGTCACAAAATCCTTGGTCCCCCCCCCCCCCCACCCACAGACTCTCCCACATTGGTCGGATCCTGTCCGCACTTGCAACGGGACATCTGAGACATGAGTTTTCTCCGAATATCAGGCTTCATTACGATCCGATCACCCTTTCAAAAGTTGGACATTTCTCAAGATTCCTGATTCCACTCGCTCCACTTCCCCACAATGGCCAAATCGGAGAAATTACTGTTCTATCTCGAGTCCCCGACATGTCTGCCAATTTTCATCGTTCTAGCACATGTGTAAGCCTCTTAACTCGGGATCACCGGAATTCCGGACCCCTCCCTTATATATTCTTGTGATTTCCAGGGGGCCCAAGATCTTTCTTATACCAAGAGTTTTGCTTAGAAATAATCAGAACAAACACACAAATGGGTCAATTTCTACTTTTCTTGCAAGTGCCACATGAGCTTCTAACTCTTGTTTAAATAGATTAAAAGGCAAAATATGCTACGGGCTTAAAAAAGAACAAGGAAAAAAGGAGGTACTGAATTCGTTCCATGCTGGAACCAAAGCTTCAAAGTCTGTCCTGTAAACCTAGCTTAACATACTTAATGTTAGCTTAAACAGCTAATAACAATTCATAGTTTCAGCTCCTCTCGCGCTAAATCCCGGCGCCAGAAAAATAGAGAAAAGTGAGAACATTGAAATAGTTTATCATTTTCCAAGCCACAACAGACTTCTAAAAATACAAGTCCCAGGAAGCATTTCCCTCGCGACCATGAAGGGAACTGGAAGAGGATTATAAATGGCTTGGAAAGACAGCACGCCAGAATGACGCATGGGCCGATTTATAACAGTTTGCTAAGGAAGCTTGAAAGTACCCATTTTTATAGTTTACAGCTCATATATACGTCCTTGAGGCAATTATCACACGAAAGCCGTTCGTGCTAAAAAGACATATTGCGCATCGGCCCGAAACGGGGTCGCTATAATCGTAAAGCTTTGGAAAAACTGTGAAGCACCTTCTTCGCTCCTTCTATACTATTTCGTTCAGGTGTCACTCATGTTCTGCGAAAGAAGGAGATTAAAAAGATGAGATCATGTTATCTTAAATATGCAAAGCACCTGCTCCACTTGTCGAAATTATGCCATAACCATACATTGACGGAGAAGTTCAAAATTCAAGATGCAGGTGTTACCCTTATGAATGTTTCTTAGTCACTACCAAACTCATTGACAACCAAGCCCAACCAGCGCACGACCTTTTCCACTGCTTCCTGGCCGAAGATTGAAAATGAGTGTCTTTTTCTGTGCCTTTATGTGTTTTATTTATTTTCTTATATTTACTCCGCTTTTCCGAAATGGCGGGCTACAAATAAATTACTTACTTACTATTACTTACTTATATCCCAGTAAATCAAGCAGAGGGCTAGTGGTCTCTTTGAAAAAGTGAGAGTCTCCTGTGGCCGATTGTGAAAAAATTTTGGTATAAGAAGACATCCTTAAACTTACATTGCGCGATAAGCAGCTAACCTAAAGACGGCCGTTTCTTTTTGCCATTTACTAGTTGACGATTGATGGTGACTTGAGTAATCAATAATGGCGAATTGAGTAGTCAGAATTATTCTGCACTTTATTCCAATTTGTAATTAATGTCTGAAACCACATAAAATGATCTTGCCAAAGCATTCATGTGCCTTTATGAATTTAATTTAATCAAAAATAATTTAATTTAATTAACATTTAAGTCACGATTCTAATTTTTATCGTGGGTTCGGTTCTGATCAGATCAAAATAGAAAAAACTGTTTCCGGGTGGAGAAGGAAATCTGTGAAAATCAGAATTTTATTAACTGAAAAGAAGAGATGAGAAACTGAAAGAACGGAATGAACGAGCAAAACTACTGGCAAGGAAGCTTGAAGGTGAAAAAGGATGTTAACATTGAATCCTGGAAAAGGTGGGAGGGCAGCAGCAGACGTTTGTTCACACACAAATATCTGAAGAAACTTTTTACTTGAGAGGCTTGTAAAGCCGTCAGTTTGTTTTATAGATTTATGTTCTTATTCAAACCAAAATTTCTATCTATCTCGTAATCCCTTGAATTTTCTCTTTCATCGAAGACATCCATAGAACTGCAAGCTGCAAGGTTTTTTAGCATTCGTATTTTAAAAGGGTTTACCCACACGTGAATTAAAATCATCTCTTTGGCCTTATTGCCATCTTCAAAGTTTGTGGTTTTACGTGTAGGAATCGTTAGAAGGACACGGGTCCTGCTAGCGATAAAAATCAGACAGAGCAAGGTGATTTTCGGTGGAACGTCCCAAATTGAAATGTCCCATAGCAAAACATCCCCATGACAAAATGTCGCCGTCGCAATACGACCCCACGATAAAATGTCCTCATTGCAAAACGTCCTTATGACAAAATGTTCTCTTGGATAAACGTTTTCAATCAAAACGTTTGTTGGCTACTTTCTTTTCTTTAACTTTCCTAGGACCAAAAGGAGCTAAGCTTGCTCTTGACTTTTAATAATCTATAAAGTGGAATTGCTTATGAATATGATGATGATGATGATGATGAAATTTTTATTCACGCACTTAAAGTTTAACCGAAAATACTTCGTTGTTCCGCTATTCACAAATAATCGATTTCAAATAGTGGAATTTCCGTGTGATTTGTGGTACCTCTATGCGCTTGTATTTTGTTGTATTCCTTACGAGAAAGCCTTATGATTTTTCTTTGTTCAGGCACTAAGCAATCTTCACCACTGCCTACTGAAAAGCCGCGTTTCTATTGAGATTCAACTTTCCCGCGTCAAAGTAGAATTTACGCTTTGGGGACACCGCAGATATTCTGGACGTTATAACTAGAGCAGATAGTGAACAATAAAAATATCCCTTTGCAGAATCCAATTAATTAAATGTGTTCAGTTAAATGACACAAAAATAAGTTGGCTTTTCAGTTAAACTTTAAGAAGAGGAAAATAGTGCAGTACAGACAAATAAAAGGAAAAAGTGCACTAAGCTTTCAATAATGTAGTAAATGCACAAGATAAAAAAATAAACATTAAGAAATAAGAAAAGGGACTAATCGGGTCTAAAAAATCTTCTTCCTAGATGGAATGCGGAGAAATGGCCAAGGGCAGAAACGTGAAGGATCTGGGCAATAGTTGCGTTTTTGTTCGACTTTTCACTCGCCTTTTCGACGGCTTTTTACTTTTTTTGCGTTATCGTAAAATGGTCCTAAGCACTGTCTGACAATTTCCCGTTTTTGTCAAAAAGGCAAACGCCGACTTTCGCCTTTTCACTTGGCTTTTTGCAAAAAGGAAAACTTGGTAGGTGACCAAGTTACGCTCTCCTTTCGGCTTTTTGCCTCGCTACTTTAGCCAGTTTATGCCAAAATCCAATAAAAGAGGAATTTGATTCAAAGTGAAAATACAAATAAAATGGCACTTGTCAAAATAGCGTTTTCATCCGAGAAAAGTAAAAAGTACTTGGTAGTAACGGCAACTTGCAAAAACGCGAGAATGTTAAAAAAGGCCTGAAAACGATAAAAAGCCAAAGCTGAAAAGGGAAAGGCAAAAGCCGAACAAAAACGCAACTAATTAAAGAGAACGGCGCACAAGGGTCAGAGAGCAAAAAAGTTGCAGTTATACGGGAATTCCTATAACGCTGAAGAAGGTACAAGAAAAATTTACAGTATCTGAAATAACAGGTCTTGGTACATTTTAAATCTTTTCGTCTCAGAATACCAAAAATTCCGGAAAGGTTGCAGACAGACGGAGAACAAAAACTATTATATAAACAACCAAGAACTTTTCTGTTATGCCTTCCTCTATTTCTATCCTCTATTCCCTATTCTATCTATTTGTATGATTTTTAGTCGAACAGGTAGGCTACTCAATGATAACAATAACATTTTATTCGGAAGTTTACCTATTAAACAAGTTTCTGAAATGAGCAATTTGGGGTTTTATTCAGATAATAACATTTGTTGGAAAAAAGTTGTAGTATTATTGGTACAAAAATGGCTAGGGGTCTAGGGGACTAGGAATTCTAAGACGGGTAAGAAAAACATTTATATTTCAGATTTTAAAAATTATTCCTTTGTTCACCCTTACATTGATTACGGTTGCGTTCATCGGGCTAGCAATTTTTTTCTTCTAATTACAAAAGGATCCAGATTTTGCAAAATAAAAGCATTCGTTTGGTTACAGACATAAAAAAACGAGGTTGAATCTAAAACCATTGCCAGCTTTTCCCGGTGTAATGTTCTGAACGTTGGTCAGATTCGTGATTACCGGCATCAATTTTCGTGTATTAAATCATGAACCATATATTCTCCGATTATTTCCATACTTATTTTTCTGAGAATCAGGAGCATCCCAATTACGACACTAGAAATGCACAGCTTTTAATTAATCAAAAAAGAAAACATTCAGATCATCTTTTATGATTCATAAACTGGGGCCTTCTGTTTCGAATAATCTGCCGGCTACCATCAGGGAGTATGCCACTTTATACGGGTTTCAAAAGAAACAGAAAACTTTCCACTTAATTAATACGATTAATATGATTGAATCCGTTTCCGAGATAGATAAATCTGATCCTAGCACATTTCATAAAAAAGTGCAACAGATGATGGGCCGTGAAGTAAAACCTCTATGTGTTTATAATGATGAAGGAAACCCTCTTACTGCTACTCAGATTAATGAGCATTTTGGATCTATCTGTCGGCTGCACCCACCATTGTCTAACCTGCCTGAACTGGGTGAGCTGAGTGTTATTCCGACAATTGAACCTTCGAGCGTGATTGAAAAACTTGGTAAACTTGATCCTCGAAAAAGTTGCTGTCCTGGCAAAATTCCTATAAATCTTTTTATTGAATGCGTGGATGAGTCGAGTGTGATTTTAGCAGGTTGTTTTAACCAGTGTTTTATCCAAGGAATTTGTCCCACATATTTTAAGGAAGCTTATGTCACGCCTATTCCTAAGAGCAAAAATGTGAATTCAGTGAAGGATTGCGACCGATTTCTAAAACCCCTGTATTGTCTAAGGTTCTAGAAAGTTACATTTTTTAATTGTTGTAAGATATAGAGTCAAACCTGGACCCAAGGCAGTATGGTTTCCGGCCTGGGTGCAGTACAACCCGTTACATGGTAAAATTAGTTGATGATATACTTAGATACCTGGACACTGAAAATTCATTTGCTGAAGTACTTTTAAGTGATATTACTAAGGCGTTTGACAGTATTGATCATGGAGTAGCTATAGTTGAAGCGATATCAATGGGTCCACACACATTACGGGCACAATGTGTTGTGCTTAGTAAAGATGATGTGTCTGAATTTCTAGAAATCTTGTGTGGTACACGACAGCCACAGGGAACAAAATTTGGTCCACTGATATTTTTAATTGTTTTAAAAAAGTTTTACGTGAGTATCCTAACTGTTATAAATTCGCGGAAGATCTCTCAAGTTTATCGTTGCGGAATGTATCTTTTAATTCGTCTGAACAAAGTTTGACTGACATTTTCGAAACTTTAACGAATGAGTTTTCGGAGGTAAAGCTGTCGGTCAACCTCCCGAAGAGCGTCATCATAGGGTTTTCTTTTTTAAATAGAGAATTACCACCGCAAGAAAATGTCGGTTTGGCTTACCGTGAAAAGGTCAGACTCTGCACGTATGTACGCCCTGCAACGGAATACTCGTGTCCTGTTTGGAATCTGGGCCTTACCAAAAGTCAGACGGAGAAACTAGAGGGGATACAAAAGCGGGCTTGCAAGATTATCCTTAGGCAAGATTATTCCACATATGATGATAGCCTCGCAAAACTTAGTCTTCCCACTTTGGCGTGCCGTAGACAGAAGCTCACCATGGGTTTTGGACTTAAACGTCTATCTTCTGATAATCACTGATCCATTCTACCTGATTACCAATCGCCCAACCCCAATCGGCCCATCATTAGACTAAAATCTGAAAAAAAAAATTCGGCTTCAAATTCCCCGCCTCTAGTAAATTCGTCTGACCGATAGGTATTCATCATCATTCGTACCTTATTTTATTTCTCATTTTAACTCTTGATACATTATTATATTATTTCCCATTTTAACTCGTGTTGTGTGACATGTATTATACTATGTAGGCCTATTCATTATTACCATATACTGTATATTGTACGTCACTGCTTTGACATGTTACGTCACGCCGATCCTACGCTAGACATATTATGTTGTGCTAACGTGGAAATAAAGAATATATTATATTACATTATTAATACGTGTTGAAGGGAGTGGTCTTTTTCTTCTTTTTTTTCTTTCTTTTTTTTTCACAGTTCTTCGGGTGGGGCTGAAGCTGGTAAGGAGTCAATATTAAGGATTCTTGTTGTGTATACTGTTGACGTTTAACTGTCTCTTATTTAAGTCATAGGTTAGGTTGATAATTGTAAGTTGTTGCGTTTAGTTATTTATTTGTTAGATACAAGTAGTATTAATAAATTGCAGCACAAGCCCTTAATTTAAATTTTGTACTGTGTCGGTCAAAATTCTTTTATTTAAGATGTATTGCACACAACTATACTGTCTCCCACTTTTTCATAACTATCTTGAGACGACGATGCGTAAACTAAAAGTTAGTTTTAACAATGCATTCCGTCATCTCCTTTCTGACAATCGACGTTACTCTGCTAGTAAAATCTTTTTAGAAAATGAGACTGAATCTTTTGATGTTATGAGACGGAAAGTGATAGTTAGTTTTGTTGCAAGGTTAGAAGTTTCCGAAAATCCACTTTTAAAAGCAATTCGTGAGAATGCAGAATGCCGTTCTGGCCATTTCTACCGCCTTTTCCGTCGTCTTTGCTATTGCGCCGAGCCACCGAATAGATGAAATGATTGTATATATTTAGTTTAGAATAGTCCTGTGCTAGTGTAATTTTGAATTCGTGATTTGTAAAATCGCGAATTAAATAAACTAATTGATTGATGAGGACTTTCTTTTTGCAGCAATAGGACAGTCATGTTACTTTGTTTTATTTTTAAAGTTTTGGTTAAAAAGAAAAACCTACGTACCTACCTATGTGGAACAATTTTTCCAGATCCGACACGAATGGACTAGGGAACAGCCAAAACAGTGTCATCTCAGATTTTTTTTTTTAGAGACTGTGCTATGATATGTGTAATGATATGTCTGAGACTTGCAAGAGAGCCGTCTTCTTCAAACAGTTAAAGAGAGAAGAAGACGAAGCAGTTAAAAAAAAAACGGAGAGCTTACGACCAAGATCTGAGAACGGCTGGGACTTCGTTAGTACCTGAATGGGAGGACATCCCGCTGCAGTGTCAATCAGGGTTGCCACATACAAAATATTTAGAGAGTGACTTTTGGCCTAAAACAGAGAGTGAATTGGGAATCAAATTTATTTTCACGAAATGTGCGCTTTTGGTCGGATTCGTCTCTGTAAAAATGATACATCTTAATTTTACTTTCATGAATTTTTTTTTGAAATAGTCACTTCTTGTCGGAATCCCTGCTGAAAAATTGACACATTTGGTCATTTCTGAAATAGAGCGATTTTTATGTCCTATGTAAGACAAGAGTGACAAAAATAAAAGAGTGACAATTGATTCAGCTGCGACTAGCGAAACACCTGAGGGGTTCAAAAAGCGACTCGACGAGGACTGGCGTGGAAAGTGTACTGCAGTGACCCAGAAACAATGACCCGGAAATAAATGTACACCATCATCAACCGCAAGCGACTCATCGGGATTCAACATCCTTATTGCTTGCAAGTGCAATTTAAGGTAATTTAAGGTAATTCACACTATCGTGCAGCATGTGGCAACCCTGGCGCCAATGCGGGACTGTCGACGCTTTGTACCCCACCGATGACTCTGGAGAAACTAAGGACTAAGGTAAAGTAAGTGTAATGATTTACGCCAAGGTCCGTTTACTAAACCCTTCGAAGCTCCCTCTGGACATGCGGGGCGAAATTATATACTTACATTTCAACACGTTCGACTTTAACACCCCAGTTGTCAGTGGCGACATCTAGCGCAGATTGCATCGAATGAGAGATGCCCTCACGTTCGGAGAGGAGCTCAGACATTGTTTTCATTCCAAGGACGTTGCGGAGAGTTGTCGCTGCTAAGAGGCGGGTGGCGCTGCTGCAGGTTTAAAATAATAAAAGAGTTAATACACTGTGGAACAGATTTTGGGAAAAGATTTTACCCGCCTACCCAGACCAGTTTATTACAAAGAACCAGTCTCGGGTTAGGGTTTGGGGGAACCATTGTGGGTTTGGCAAATAAGTAAAGATACGAAGACTTTCAGAAAAAGCAAGAACACTTTTATAACTGTCAGGAAAGGTAAGAATAATGTTCAGACTGAAAAGGGATCAGGCGATAGTCTACGGGGTAATCCAATTGTACATTTATAGAATAATAACCGAAGCTAAGCACTGGCCACATAAGGGTAGCGGCATGTACTACAAGACCGATGAAATGACAAAAAAAAATCGGCCTACTGATGGTCCACTCTACTAGAGGCCAGAGAATTATTTTTTCGCGTTTGCCATTATTATTATTTTACTTCATGATTATCATCAAGTATGCTTCGTGCATCTAGCAGGTATTGCCGTAACTAGCGTGTGTGACGCGGTTCCCCAAGAGATGGCGTCGAGACAAGATTCCAGGTTTAAGATACTTTCTTGTTCTTTTTCTTCTTCTTCGTTTAATTACTCCGTCTTTTTGTATGTTTGTGCATTATGATCGGCAATAAATCTAGTATTATTATTATTATTATTACTAGCATGTTTCAACTGGAAGAAAAGACTTTAAGTATAAGAAGAAAGAAGTTCCTCGATAGTTCGAGTGGCGGTTTTAGTAAGTTGCAGGATTCGCTTATTCATATTTATTCTTATAGAAAAAAAAATTAAAACTATCGTCTCTGGGGTCAGGTGGCTAACAGACCATGCAAATATGGGGAAATAATTCTTCTTATTTCTTCCAATAACGCTGCGGGATGGTTGTTGCCGCTTAACGGCGATGCAAAAGAAGATCGCGCAGAGCTCGCTTCTACAATATCTACCCAGACGAGTGGATTAACGGTACCAAATACAAGAAAAGAATAAGACTGGAGAGTACAGGTTGACAACAGACTTTGAACCGATTGGTGTTTTCCCCGACTGGGGTTTCTGATCCGAAGCCCTTCTCTCTTCTCTCATCTTGGTAGCGTCGAGCGGTGGGGAAGTACTCAACTCTTCGAAGGCGAATTTGAGATTGTAGTCTTTCGTTTAGGGATGGGTCGGTTCCTTTTCTTTGACAGTTACTTCATTTCTTTCTTGAATACAATTATACCTCCTTCAGTTCATTCAACACCCAGAATCATCTCTAGATCATCTACAAACATCTGCCCGCTTCGGGCTTTACATACATTTCCTATTTCGCTTACTGCTAACCTTTAAAGTTGACCTGATCCCACTCACTAACATCCGCGAGTTCTAAAAGGTTAAACCAAAGTCTAGATAACATGAGTCTAGAAAAGCGACAGGCGGATGTTGGCAAACCACAAAAGGTTATTCTTACTAATACTGATACCAAAAGCTCGAATTCTTCCAACTATTAAGAAAGCCAAGTTTGATACTTAAAGTTTAACTGAAAAGGGTAGAGATGGGACAGTCTTTTTACCCATCACTTATTCACTGAAAGAGGCTTGAAGACCCGACGACAATGCGTTACTTCGTCGCACCGCTATTCAGGAATAATCAATTAATAGTGAAATTTCCCTATATGTCGTTTCATTAATCGAAGTAGAAAACTGCACGACTTTCCACTGGCTAGCTTGGTATAATCATGTGACTCAAGTTTGTTCTTGTTGTGGTTATTTTTAGTTATCGCAGCTTAATTTTGTATCGTATTGTTGTGTAATTCTCTTTTCTTTTTCTTTTTCTTTTGTTTCTTTACCAACTCCTCCGACCATTTACATTGTATTTGTATGGAGGGTTTAAATAAAATTATTACTATTATAAGATTTGTGGTACTACCTGCGTCGTATACTTGGCGAAAAAGATTTATGAACTTTATATGTTCAGGCACTAAGCAATCTTCACCAAGCTTATCACCGCCCACTTAAAAGCCGCGTTTGTGTTCAGATTCAAATAGTCCGTATCATAGTCGAATTTGCACTATGGGGACAGCAGCAGATATCCTGAACCTCAGTACTAGAGCAGATAGTGGAAAATAAGAAAATCACTTAGCAGAATCGAAATAACTCAGTGTAGCCTATTCAACTAAATTCAGTTAAACTTTAAAATTCGAATATACTATTCGTTACAACGTTACTATAAAAAGGGACGGTCCTGGAGTTGAGATACAAAAATATTACCTGTAATCATTAACGTTAGTAATGGCCATTGTAGGATCAAACACACGGTAGTAGACTACAGCATCAACAGCAACAGTTACCGAATCCCGTGACAGAATCTAAAATAAAAATACTCTACTAGTTTTGATGAATAAAGGTTGCACTCCAGTGATGGCTAAGCATCGAAACAAGGCCCCAACCCTCGTCGCCCAAACCTTGCGACAGTGCATGACTTAAACTCGTGTTGCTTTTTGGGATCCCAAAACGTAAGTGAAGGGATACCTATGACATCGCAAAAGTTGTCCGTCTGTCCGTCCGTCTGTAAGCACGATAACTCTCGAAAGGAAAATATTTTGATGAAACTTGGTGTGAGGACTCGTTGGATCATCGGACAAATCAAATTCGTAGATGGGCTTTGTAGCCCTATATTTAGGGGTGGGGGAGGGGGTTCAAATTAAAGGGCAAACAAAATATTTTGAAACAGCTAATGTGAAAGTCGATTATGGGGTAAGAAGACATGCTGAACATGATGGTGATAGGACACGGACACGTTGCCATCGGACACGTAGTTCACCCGGAATCCGGCCGAAACCGGAAAGCTTGTTAAAATTAAAAGTTTTATTTGGAATTGATTAGATGTTCGATTTAGGACAAGAAGACATGGTGACTTGTGAACAGTTTTCTACCCGGATTGACCCCGGATACCCCGGACTACCCCCATTGCCAGGAAGAGCCGAAACAGCATCAGCTGAATTTTCCAGTATCGCTGACGACAAACAAAAAACTCCAAAAATCAGCTGCTCAATTTTCCGATCTACAAGCAAAAAAGGGATCGGATACTTTTTTGGCGGTTTTCTGATCTTCCTGGTGTTGTTTATTATGTATAACATTTCATGCATATAGTTTTTCGCCACAATAGATTTATTTGAAACCGCGCATCCTTATGCTATCTGTTATGAAACTTCAGACAGTGAAGCAATATTAAGAAATGAACCTGACCCTCCCGCCGCGGCCCACCGGGATTTTATAGGGAGCAAATTTACTCATCCAACCAAGATTTCTTATTCATTCTTTAGTCTGCTCGGGACGTTATACAACCCGACAAGACAGACACATTACAAACTTTGGGACATCTTGTGAAAAAAGAAGTGTTGCATCGTTTTAAAGACACGTGAACAATAAAACCATACTTGAACACACCATGGAGAAGGCATTTACAGACATGGCCACGGAAAGCATTCTTCTCCAGAGCGAGACGTTTTCAAAATAGGGATGTTCGTTTCTGGAGGCTTGCACATGCAGACACCAAGACAAAATGCGCAATTCATTCAAATCTTGTACAGCGCTGGCCGGATCCTATTCGGTTTAACTGGTTAAAAATATTCGAGAAGAAGGGTTGATTGCAGACATTTGTTCATTTCTAAAATTGTTCGGTACTGAAGTAAGGACAGATGCAAGATGGAGCAAAAATCATAGCTTGGAAACACTATTTCGTATTTGGATTGTGGTTTCTGCACGAAATGTTAAAGGAAGTCATACAGATAGGGATGATACTTGGTACTCTTCATTCAGGTGTCCTTTAAGGGTAAGACCCATTTCTGCAAATTTCTAATGTAAATAAATAACAGAAATCTCTTTTCCATCGGGTTGACTCCTGCAAAATAAATTTTCAGATTCTGGAAGCCGATTCTGGTTCGAAAGTGCACTGTCTTTACCTCTTGCGGTGGAACATCGAAGGTGACTGTCCTGAGGTCAATTTTTTTGAACGAATCAACGCAGGGAAGAATGAAGAAAATTCCAGGTCCCTTGGCGCCACCTCTTAACAACCGCCCAAGTCTGAAGATTACAGCGCGCTCGTATTCTTGCACAATCTGGAAAAAAAAGGAAATCTAACAACCTGTTACATTATAACTGTTATATGTATAACTGTTATATCATATTATATTTTTTTCGAACAGTATACAATGCATATCATACTATGCCCCAGAGCTACTCTGGTAATCTTCACTGACTTTCGTCGAGGTGGAATTTAAAATAATATCAACTTCCACAAAATGTAAGTAAGTAAGTAATTTATTTCTGACCCGCCATTTGAAAAGCGGAGTATGTAAAATAATATAAAGAATTAACTAAAACACAACAAATACAATATACAATTTTGTATCCATCGTCCAGAAAAGAATGTAGAGTGACGGTGACGGTGATGACGCAGTTTCTACTGTTATTGGAAAATGAGAGGAAATCGAATCGAAGAAGATACAATTTTATTAGCCGAAAACGCCCCAGACCTAATAAATATTAGAGCAGCTGATCCATTATTAAAACTTACTGGTTGGTTTTGTAACCAAGAATCAAGAAAAAGAAATGCAGACCCAAGCGTTACTTTTTTTCTTACAGGACCCCTCTTTACTCTACCTTTTATAATACCCCTAGCTGTCTTATGGAGTTGGAGACTTCTGAAATCTCTGCCTTTCTGCCGAGCCGAGTTTTGCCAGTCACACAACGCAAACTTCGCCAAAAACTTCAAGGTCCGCCAACAACTTTTTCACACATTTTGACACGTAAAGCTTCAAAGCGTTGATTTCCTTTTTGGAAGACATGATAGACCATCAGGTCTATCTCCTTTTTGCTTAGTTTTCCGGATTTTTAACCACGGTGCGTTCAGTTTTCAAATATTTTGCGTTCCAGTAGCCGCGTCTGAGAGCGGGAAGGCTGGATAGAGTCGAGAAGCACTAACAACAGAGTTGCAATCTCCCACGGAAAGAAATTGTACAAAACGATATTTCCGAGCCATTTCGGATCAGACCATTTCCAGAAAGAATTGGGCTTTAACAAACATACAAAAATATATGTCATCAAACGAACGCAACTCATGGCCATTCTAAGTTTCGTTAGCAAAACCCGGGTGGGCGAAAAATTACTGCCAGTACATAAAGCAGCATATAAATCAACTACCGGACTGCTGGCCACGACTCATAAATGGGATGTTCTTGTTTATAGCCTTGTTTTGTTTATTGCAAGCGGGATATATAACTATGGCGGAAAGAGAAGATAATGGGCAGTTTTTCAAGACATTTTTCGTTCAAAACCCTCAAACTTCTTCAGCGAATTTTAAGACTGAACTTTTCAACTGAAATCGGATGTCAGATGGACGTGCGGTTAAGTGTGCTCCGTCTCTGTTTTTTCTTTTTTGGACGGGTTTGAAACAGAACTAATATTTATACAACAATTTCTCGAAACAGGTAATCTACATGGTTGCATAACAACTTAAAAGGGCTAACTAGTAATAAATTCCACACCTTAAGTTGTGTTGAGGAGTGACATTGCGTTGCTCTGAGGAGGGAAAATACAAAGATGTTAAACTAACAATAAGAGAAAAAGAAAGCAAAACAGCGAATCCATAAATTGTTATGATAATTGCCTTCAGACCAAGTGGCATAATATATCGATCACTTTTCCGTCGGTCGGTCTGTCAGTCGGTCAGTCCAGTGATCGCGAGTTAGGTACTTCCAGATCTGCTAGGACGATGAAACTTGGCATGCAAATTAGGGATCCAACCAAACTAACAAATAGTAACTTCCTCGATCTGACCATCGTGGGGGAGTGGAGGGAGGGGGAGTCCCGCAATACTGACGCATGTTTGAACGGGGAATTGGATCTTAATTAAACTTGATATTTGGAAAGATCTTGTGTCTCAGATGATACACTTCAAGTCCGGAACTTATCCGGTGACTTTGGGGGAGCTGGACGGGGGCCGTAAATCGTGTAACATGTTCAGAGTCGACGGATCGGGATGAAACTTGGTGCGAAGGACAAGTATAAGCCCGTAGTTGACAAGATCAGACCGAATCCGGGTACTGTGGGGATGGGAGATGGAGAGAGGGTTCCGTAATTCCGATGATCCCGAGTTAAGATGCTTCCACATGCGCTAGGACGATGAAACTTGGCAAGCGTATCAGGGACTCGACCATTTTAACGTAGTCGGTTTCTCCTATCTGAACATCGTAGGGGGAGTGGAGGGAGAGGGAGTCCGAAATACTGACGTATGTATAACTTTTGAACGGGGGATCGGATCTTAATAAAACTTGATATTTGGAAAGACCTTGTGTCTCAGATGATACACTTCAAGTCCGGAACTGATCCGGTGACTTTGGGGGACCTGGGGGGGGGGGGTAAATCGTAATGTAAATCGTGTAACATGATCAGAGTCGACGGATCGGGATGAAACTTGGTGGGAAGAACAAGTACAAGCCCGTAGTTGACAAGATCAGACCGGATCCGGGCACTGTGGGGGTGGGAGTTCGAGAGAGGGTTCCGGAATTCCGATGATCTCGAGTTAAGATGCTTCCACATGCGCTAGGACGATGAAACTTGGCAGACGTATCAGGGACTCGACCATTGTAACGTAGTCGGTTTCTCCTATTTGACCATCGTAGGGGGAGTGGAGGAAGGGGAATCCAGAATCTTCTGGTATGTCGAACTTGGGAAAGGGTGATTGGATCTTAATGAAACTTGATATTTGAAAAGGTCTCGTGTTTCGGATGTCCCATTTCAAGTCCAGACCGAACCCGATGAATATGTGGGGGGGGGGGGGGTCGGATGGGGGAACCGAAAATTTTGTGACATGCTTAGCTTGTAGCGACTGGGATGACGCTAGTTGGGAAGAACAAACATAAGTCCTAGATACATCAGTGACAAAACCGGAAAGGATTCGGGTCCTCTGGTGGGAGTTGGAGGGGGTGTCCGGAATTCCACTGGTCGCGATTTAAGATACTACCAGATGTGCAGATAGGACGATGAAACTTGGCTTTAACATTAGACTTGACAAGACTTGCTTATAAATTGTCACTTTCCCAGATTACCTGATACAGCCCTTGATAATTTTTGCCTCAAGGGTTTTGCTTAGACATGAATTTATAGCACCCTTAGGATTTTCGCCGCAAAGTCGAAAAATATTTTTGACCGAACCAACCATGCATATTCATGACTTTAAAGGGCCAAGGATCATTCTTGCCTCAAAGGTTTTGATCAGAGACGAATTTCTAGCCGCCTTAAAGTGTACATCATCACAGCCAAGTGCAAAAACAAAATACTTTTTACCAAACGATACCATTCTTATCTCTAGAGTTGTGCTTCCTACTTTCAATATTCTTTGAGCCCAAGCTGACTTTGAAACATTTATTCAAACAATGTTTACACGGATACGTCAGCTCTGATTTTTCATCAGCGATATTTCGGCCCTTCTTGGCAAGGGTCCTCGTCAGGCTGTCAGTGACAGCCTGACGAGGACCCTTGCCAAGAAGGGCCGAAATATCGCTGATGAAAAATCAGAGCTGACGTATCCGTGTAAACATTGTTTGAATAAATCTTCCTACTTTCATCCTCTTACCCAGTCTTGCAAGTGCCATACGAGCTTCTAGCTCTTGTTTCATGATTGTGAGAAAAAACAACTTACAGAGATCGAAAACCAGATGCTGATGGGAAATGTAACAAGGAAGAATATCCAAGCGAAAAACACGAAAATGGACGAAAAGCAGCCACCAGACTCGTCCCGGTTTTCATCAACTGAAATAAAAATAAAAAAAAATTAAAAACAAACACAACTAAAAATGATTTACGCACTCAACGTCTTTTCAGCATACTTTTCAAATCAGACGATTACAAGATATTCGATTGAAGATTTTAGGACATTGAAGATTCTGGGAAAAAAAAAGATGGATGCCAGTGGTTAGAGATAGGACTTCATCATCATTATCACGACTGCGAATCACGTCTGATAGCCCAAGAAATATACATCTATATATATATACATCTATATATATTTGAATATACATCTGATAGCGCTAAACGAATAGATTTTATCCATCCGTATTTCGGCCCTTCTAGGCAAGGGTCCTCGTCAGGCTTCAGTTAGAATAAAACCGGTTCTTCTTCTATCTACCTGGCGAAGGCCTTGCCAAGAAGGGCCGAACCATCGTTTGAACAGATCTCTGCCATCAAATATACTTCGAATCTGACGGATAGGTAAGATTGCAGCATAACAATTTCGTGATATTTGGGGACTGGTTTCGCGCGAAACTGGCAGTACAAAAGCTGGAGAAATGCCACCAATGAATTCTTGCTTTAGGAGTCGGTGCATTAGCTTTCATCAGATTGCTAAGATCGGGCTTTTGCTTGCAATCTTACAGTGTTACGCACCAATTCAAACGGTAGGCACCACTGATACTCGAACCAGCGACAGTAGTATATAATCGCCGATCCTAGACCACCCTCCCCCCAATTTCAAAACCCCATTTTAACATCAATTTCTTAAATTTTAACATCCTTTTTACCAAATTATCCCCCTTTTTAAGAACATTTTTATTTTCTTACTTCCAAAATAAAGGATACAAGAAATGGGAATATTACCCTTTACTACATATAAAATACTATAATATACTACTACTTCTTTTTTTTTTACATTTTTCATTTTTTATTCAAATATTACTGAGTAAACAGTTCTAAATCCACATATGTTTCTTTGTTCTTGTTTTCGCGTACAATCGGTTGCAAAACTAGATTTTTCTTTAAAAGTAATTCGTTAGCAATGGCATTATATTTCTGTGTTATAAACAAATCACATGGTTTGTCATTATGATTAATAACTACAACCAACTTATCACCATATTTTGTCTTAGCAATTCTCATTTTAACAATAGCATATTTCAAACCTAACACTAGTTCTTCTTTCCTGATTGTCTCATTGTATTTATTCATTCTGATTGTATTCAAGACTTCCTTTGTGGACTCCATTTATTAGGGGATGATTTTATTAAATAAAAATCCAAAGCTCCTAATTACCGGCAGATCGTAACACCTGTGGTGTGAGAGATGCGTCACACTAAATATTCTCGAATATTCTCGAATATTTAGATGCGTCACCTCCAGCAGATAGCAAGACTCGGCGGAGAAGATTCGCGAATATATATAGTGTCGCGCATCTGGTTAAGGAGACATTTGTAAACAAGTTGAGATTAAGAAGGTGTTGAAGAAAGAAAAAATTTCCAATGTAAGTATTTTTAGTTTTCTAGCGATAAAAACAAGGATATCCAGGTAGATATCTAGCAAGATAGGAATAGCTTCATCTGAAACAAACAATTACGCAAATATCAAATATACCAAACGAGTTATCAGATGACGAAGCGCATCACACGAGATGACGTAGGAAATTCTGTAAAGGAATTATCTGGGTCAGATAATGTTGCGAAGCGCATCACACGAGATGACGTAGGAAATTCTGTAAAGAATTTTTAATGGGTTAGATAATGTTGCGAAGCGCGTCACACGAGATGAAGTGGGAATCAAATGGTCTTCAAAAATTCTGTAAAGGAATCATCAAGGTCGTTAAAAGATTTTTATTTTCAGATGAACAGCGAAGGTATTCAGAAGAAAACAGCAACCATTCCGAAAAAGTATATGAATGGGTTGTTCAAACTGGAGAAATCGGAGCAAGAAACATTCCTTTCGCTGTGGAGTAAGGTAGTCACAGCCTCAGATGAAGTCGAAGTGAAGACCGTACGACAGCGTGTTCCTCTGTTGACAAGAAAAAAGAGAAGAGCGTGCAGTTTTTAGCCGATATTAAAGCGAATTTACATGCTTCGCGAAGGTTTGGAAACTTCAAAGTGGACGTAAGCATCAAGAAGGTGCTGAGCAGCAAAATATGTGGAGTCAGTTTGGAACAAGCAGAACGTTTAATTATTGATTTAAATAAAGTGGAGGTGTATTTGGATTATTTATCAGTGTTACTAAAAGCGAAAAAAGGTGAAGTGTATGCGTACATGCAAACACTGTTCAATGACAACCCTGAGAATCTATACAAGTGTTTTCTTGAAGAACGATTTAAGAAATATGGAGAAAGCAAATCAGCAATAAGAAGATATCTTCAGTTGTATGGATTAGTCCGCGAATATCCTGGAATAGCTTTCTGTGGGAAAGGGTACTATTGCATCGTCGAAAATGAAAAAGCTATTCGCAAAGCGATTCAAGAGGATGAGATATTGTCTTCATTACTCAAGGAGCATACCGCGCAAGTTTTCTTATCCGATGAAGTGTTGATTGATTTTGATAATCTGAGTCTATAAATGTTGAATTAAGTTTTCTCAATAAATTGGTGTTTCATTGATTGAGTTATAAGCTAGATTTTGTTGCTAGGTGGTGGTTATGTGTGAAGAGTCACACTGGTGGAACATTCTTCTGAACTATTGATGTATTCTTGCAATATTTATAGCCATTCAGACGGACTTGTTTCATGTATTTTTCGCGAGGAAAAAATCGAAAGGTTTTACGCATCTCTGTTTCTCTCTGAATTACCTCCTCAATTGTTAACTGTCCGCATTTTAGCATTGACAACAACTCAGTATAAAAATCATAAATAGTCCTAAATTCTGCTTTTCTATCAGCAATGCTTAATTGCTTTTCAATTATTTCGATGATAACAGCACCCAAACTTAAAGAAGCTAGCGGTAGCACTAGAAACGCAGACATTCCTGCTGCTGAAAAGAGGAATTTGGATACAAGTAAGCTATTACTTATACGATTGTAGTACTTGTAACTGCGACGGTAAACATACATTTTCTTTTCTAATTCTTCCATTTATAATATAATAAAATTGTTTCGAAAAATATTTCTAACAAAATAAAGAGTAGTAACCAAATGCCGATTTCGTCAAGAGTAGTAAAGAATAAAGGAAACCCGTGACTAGTAGTAAAGCATGTGCGAAACCCATAAGGGCGTCGGAAAATACATAGTAAAGGATTTGGAAAACCAGTGCTTTTCTTTACGGCTGACAAAACTCAGACGGGAGAAATTTATTAATAAAAATGTTCCCCTATTAAATGATGAATACTGCAGAGGTTATTCAGCTTTGTAAAAAGGTTATATCAAACAACAAAGCGGTTATACAAAGATTATCGCTATACACATATAATGAACTGCGGACTTATGCGAAAATTAATAAAATCAAAACAAATGGAGCTAAGAAACATGAAATAACAAATAATATAATAAACCATCTTAACAAGTATATTTTGATAGCTGAAGATAAAATTAAAATTGAACGCAGAAACGAAAGAACTCATAATAAGAACAGACCATCCGACTACAAACCAGAACCGAGATTGCGAACCATTCTGGAAGATGAGATAAAAGAAAATAATATCACCATTACAAAACTAAAACAAGAATACAATGATAACAAAGAAAAAGAGACAAGCGAATTAAAGAAATTTCTGAAAAACAAGAACCTATCAACTCGCGGAAACCGAGAAGAAGTACTAAAAAGAGTTGGAGAATACTATAATAATATTATTACCAAACATAAAGATTCCGTACAGAAAAATAGAGATATCATAAGAGATCAAACAGAAAGACGTGATAACAGTAGACAGAAAGTAGTCGATTTATCAACTCTCTTCATAAATAAGAAAAAAATCAAAGAAGAAAAATTAATTCCTGATCATTTATTTAGAACGGAAGAAGAACAGCAGCCTACTATTTTTAGCGAAAGTGAAAATATATTCACTGTAAACGTTTCAGTTCAAGGTAATGGAGTTGACGAGCATACTCTTATTGCTTTTACTTTCGCAGATATACAGCGGCGAATGAACGAAATAAATCAGTATAGAGTTCAGTTTGTAACTCGTGTCATTTTCCATCGACAGGAGAATGATGAAGAAGTAGTAGTATATTACAACAGTACTTCTTGGATTTTAAATAAAAATAGCATTCTTACTCATAATCATTTGAATGATAATAACAAGAGACTTAGTTCTTTAAGTAATACCCCTCGATCTGGGCTACAATTTAGTCGGTATGAAGGAATTGATTATAGGATGACACGAATAGAATCTTACATGGGAGGAACGTTTAAAATACTGCCAGATTTCGTAAAAAATAAAAAAGCGTGTATAAATATAAAAAATAACGACCAGAAATGTTTCCTTTGGTCTATCTTAGCAAATCTACATCCAGCTAAGGATCATCCGGAAAGAATTTCGAAATATAAACAATATGAGAACGAATTTGATTTCGAAGGGGTTACCAACTTCCCAATGGATACTAAAGATATACACAAATTTGAAAATAGATACAACATTAAGATTTGTTTATTTCAAATTGAAAAAGAGAAAATTATCAGAAGTCATATACTAAAAAGTACAATCAATGGCAAAACAGCTAAACATGTTATTAGTTTATTGTATTTCGATAATCATTACGTACTGGTAAAGGATCTGAGCAAACTAGTCGGCACTCAAATATCTACAAGACAAAAAAAGACATACCTCTGCACTTTTTGCGGAAGGCATTTTACAAAAGAAGAACAATATGAAAAACATGAGAGTAAAAATAATTGCGAAGATCCTGATATAATAATGCCTCCTGAAGGTTCAAGTATACAATATAAAAATATTGCAAAACAAATGAAAGTACCTTATTGCATAATAGCAGACTTTGAGTCTTATAACGAAGAATACAATCAGGTAAACGGAAAGAAAACAATAAAAGTGGCCAAACAGAAACCATTTGCTTACGGGTTTCAGGTATGCTGTTCCTTTGATACAAACCAGAACAAATACTATGACTATTTCGGTGAAGACGCTGCAGAACATTTTGTTAAAACCGTTACTAAAGTATCCACAGAAATTGCAAACAAATATGAAAGCAGACAAAGAAACCATACTTATACCAATGCAGAAATTACCGAAAAATGGAAAAATCTAATGAATAAGACTTGTCACATCTGTAAAACTGAAATTACTGAAAATCCTCACTTTGATCACGACCACATGACAGGAGAAGATAGGGGATTTGCTCATGCTGAATGTAATATGAAATACAGGATTCCTAGGCATATCCCGGTAGTAATGCATAATTTATCTAAATATGATTCCCATCTGTTTGTTAGAGAATTGATACCTGATAACGGAATTTTTGAAAGTGCAGAAAGTTTCATATCATTCTCGAAATCAATAAGTATAAGAAAGACGGATACGGAAATAAAATATGAGATCCGGTTCATAGATTCGATTAGATTTATGGCTTCATCTTTAGACAAACTATCAGCAAATTTAGCGAAATGTGATTGCAAAGTACCCTGTAATCATCTAAGAGAGAATTTCAAGTACACATCGAATAGTTTCAATAACGATGAAGAGTTCAAAGAAATAATTAAAAAAGGGGTGTATCCCTATGAATTCGTAGATAGTTTCGATAAAATGAATTGTACAAACTTACCATCCATAGAAAGCTTTTATTCTAGGTTGACAGGGAAAGGTATTGACAAAAGTGATTATAAAAGAGCGGTATCTATATGGAAACAATTTAACTGTAAAACATTACTTGATTATACCAAGTTGTACCTAAAAAGTGATGTGTTAATTCTATCAGATGTTGTGGAGAATTTCAGAAATGTGTGTATACATAATTATGATCTGGATCCACTTCATTACTTCTCAGCTCCTGGGTTGACATGGGATTCTTTCTTAAAGCATTCAAAAGTAGAACTACCACTATTCTCGAAGGAAGACATGTATACATTCATTGAAAAGGGGATAAGAGGTGGTGTATCCCAATGTATAAAAAGATACGCAAAAGCAAATAATAAATATACAAGTGATTATAATAAGCATAAACCATCTAATTATTTAATGTATTTAGACGCTAATAATTTATATGGGTGGGCGATGTCGCAGAATTTACCAGCGAATGATTTCCAATTCATTTCCATACCGGATGATTTGAAAGAAAGGAATGAATACGAATCAATCGAGTATTACAACCATCTAAAAACTCATATCAAGTCGGTGATTACGATTAAGTCGGTGAGACAAGATGTAGGTGCTATATATGAGGTAGATTTAGAATATCCAAAAGAACTACACGAATTACACAAGGATTTACCATTAGCACCAGAACACTTTAACGGTAAGCTATGTACCACAGTATTAGATAAAACCAACTATGTAGTTCACCACAGGAATCTAGAATTCTATTTACAAAAAGGTTTGATATTGAAAAGAGTACACAGAATACTAGGATTCACTGAAAGTGCTTACTTAAAAGGATATATAGACCACAACACAGCACTTAGAACTAAAGGTACAAATGATTTTGAGAAGGATTTCTTTAAGCTTATGAATAATGCTTGCTTTGGAAAAACTATGGAAAACGTAAGGAAGCGAGCGGATATGGAAATAATAACGGATGATGCAACAAGAGAAAAAATAATAAAGAAACCCAACTTTAAATCTGAAATAATATTCAGTGAAAACTTTTCAGTAGCAAGAATGTCAAAGGAAAAGATAAAATTAGACAAACCAATGTATATCGGCTTTGCTGTATTGGAACTATCCAAGTTATTGATGTATGAATTCCATTATGATTATATGAAGCCTAAATATGGAGATAAAATTGATTTGTGTTATATGGACACTGATTCTTTCATATATGATATTAGAACTGAAGATTTTTATCAAGATATCAAACAGGATTTGAATGAGAGGTTCGATACATCTGATTATGCGAAAGATAATCCATATGGGTTTCCTAGTGTAAATAAGAAAGTGATAGGAATGATGAAAGATGAATTAGGTGGACAGGTTATGACAGAGTTTGTTGGATTACGATCAAAAGTATATGCTTATTTAAAGGACAACCAAGACCCTTCAAAGGCTAGCAAAAAACTGAAAGGAATAAAAACCAATATAGTTAAAGATAAAATTACGATTCAAAACTATAAGGATGTACTGTTTGGTAAAACGGAAAACCTTTCTATAACCCAGTATAACTTAAGATCATACAAGCACAATATGTTTCTAGAAGAACAGAATAAAAAAGCGTTAGATCCTAAGGATGATAAAAGGATAGTAACAAGCGATAAAATACACACTTTACCTTTAGGTTATAAACATTAAATTCAAGTACCTACTTAAAAAAAATCAAGTACCTACTTAAAAAATTCAAGTACCTACTTAAAAAATTCAAGTACCTACTTAAAAAAATTCAAGTACCTACTTCACAAATTCAAGTACCTACTTAAAAAAATCAAGTACCTACTTCAAAACTTCAAGTATATACTTAAAATACTCAAGTAAATCTTATAATGAAAAATTCTTCCTAAATAAATGAATGAAAAGGCTCCAATCAAAGTGTATGATTTTAGCGAAAAGAACACTTATCAGAATAAGCACGACCTTGCACCTCAGTGGCCATTCAGACTCTTAATTTGTGGTAGTTCTGGAACAGGGAAAACTAACCTTCTTTTGAATTTAATTTATGAATATCTTTGTTTCAACCGAATATACTTGTATGCTAAAGATCTTGAAGAAGATAAATATCAAGACCTTATAACCAATTTAACCACTTTGGAGTCACAATGCAAATCGAAAGTCTTAACAGTAAGTAACAATCTTGATGATATTGTCGATGTTGACGACTTAGACCCTGAATACCAAAACTTGATTATCTTTGACGATTTTGTCACTGAAAAAGACCAGAAGAAAATAGAAGATTTATTCATAAGAGGAAGAAAGAAAAATGCCTCAATTATTTACTTGTCTCAAAGCTATCATAAAACGCCAAAGGTGGTAAGGCTCCAGTGCAATTATTTTGCATTCTTTCAGTGTTCTAATCCAAAAGAAGTAAAATTAATAAGACAAAGCCATGTATCCAGTATAGACGATGAAAAATTTCTCAAACAATTCGAGACTGCAACCAAGGGCTACGGTTTTTTCTTCATAGATTTAAAAATAAAAGATAAAACCCTTAAGTACAGGAAAAACTTTGAAAAATTTACCGGATAATTTATTTCTATAATAAATGAATAAATTTGGTAGTGTTGGAAAAAAGGTTAGTAACGAATCGAATGAAAAGAGAGTTACTGATGACAACGGTAATATTAACCTACAAGGTAAGAGAATTATTATGTTAGGGGATGCGAAAGCTGACCAGGACGCTATTAGTTTCAGATCTATGACTATTATTTTGAATCAATTTAAAGAAGAAATTACCGCACAACAAGTGGGGGCAAATCAGTATTTTAGCGAAGATATCAACAGATTAACTGCGGTACATGATTCTCCTGATAATTTATTGGTAAGGATTAAAGATAAAGGGTTATTTGTAAAAGAAATAGTTCGAGTTAATGATAAAGAGATTAACGCTGAAAACAAGTTGATAACAAATGTTCAAAACCCTAGAAACAAAAATGATGCTGTTAATTTAGCAACGTTAACTATGAATCTTTTAGATTATGACAAAAAGCTTCTTGGACAACACACCCATAACGGTATAATTGAAGGAAAGATTGCTGGTCAAAAAACTCGCATCGATAATATTGAAAGAGCAGTAGTAAATATTTTAAAAAGGCTTCTAGAGCTAGAGCTAAAACCTGTTGACAAACCATTCGTTACCAGAATAGAAAAAATGATGGCTGGTAAATAAATTTTATAAGATAAATTAATTCCCTAATAAATGGTTGAAACAATGGAGTATACAGTTTATTTGTCAAAGCTTCAGAAAGGAAAGCTGAAGAAATGCTTTGGTGCTAAACAAAAATGTCAGATACGTGTTAGTCATAGTAGACAAAATGAACGAGAACCAGTTAAGTTACTTTTAAGTAAACGACAAATTGATAAAATTGAAACATGTAAAATGAATAATAAGGGCTGTGATATTGATGTATCATACAACCAGATGAAAGAAGCGATTCAAAAGGGTGGATTACTTCCATTTTTAATACCGCTAGCAATTACCCTTGGTAAGGCAGCTTTAACAAGTGGTGCTGCTGCTTTGGGTACATTCGCTGGTAAGAAAATTATGGATAAAATGACCAACACAGGTGGAGCGCTAAAACTTCCTGGAACACAAAAAGTTGTGGGTAATGGTTTACGGAGAAGACCTAAGAAGAAAACCGATGATGTCAACACCGGTGGCGCGCTTACACTCCCTGGAACACAAAAAGTTGTGGGTAATGGGGTACGTGGAAGGCCTAAGTCAAAAAACGGGGACATCAAAAAAGAAGCAAAAGTAAAGTAGGACCTCTAACCAATTTTGATATTATGGATGCATTAGGGAGTATACCACAGTTTCGAGGTGTTTTCTCTTTAGATACGCTACCCAAACATATAAACGATTCGGAATGCGGTGTCATTAATTATGATAAACTCGGAATGCCTGGAACTCACTGGGTTGCCTATTGTAATCTACCTGAATACCCCCATGTAGAATTTTTTGATTCTTTCGGTATTCCCCCGGGAAAAGAAATAATTAAATATCTAAGAACTTCAAAGAAAAAAATAGCTTATGAAAATCTTGCTGTTCAAAATATAGATGAATTAAATTGTGGACTTCACTGTATTTCCTACATTAAGCGCAAAATGAAGTTGGTAGCTTTTCGTTTATAAAAATTGTTTTCTAATAAATGGAGATTTATTGTATGAAATGTAAAAAGAGCACTGATACTGAATCAATGTTTAAGGCAGTGTCACAAAAAAATAATGTTCCAATGCTGAAAGGGAATTGTGTTATTTGCGGATCGAGGAAAAATCGCTTCTTAAAAAAAACCTCAACGCAGAAACAGATATTTTAAAGACGTATTATTCTAATTATTCAGGTGTGGATGATATTTACAGAAAATTAAAAGAAAATGGTGTTAAGGTTTCCAAGGATAAAATAAAAAATGTGTTGCAAAATGAGAATGTGTATACGTTACACAAACCTTCCTATCATAACTTTGAAAGGAGGCGAGTGTATGTTCACTATGTTGATGAGCAATGGCAAGCTGATTTAGTTGACATGCAGAAATATAAAAAAGAAAATAATAAAACAAATTACATTTTAACTGTTATTGATTGCTTTAGTAAATATGCTTGGTGTGTCCCTTTGAAAGATAAAACAGGTGCTGGAATAATAAACGCATTCAGTGTTATATTTAAAGAAAGAATTCCTAAGAAACTACAAACTGATAAAGGTAAAGAATTTGTGATGAGAAATGTTCAAACTTTTTTGAAAAATAACGGCATACACTGGTTTGCATCTGAAAGCGAATTGAAAGCACAAATCGTTGAACGGTTCAATAGAACGCTAAAAGAAAAGCTATGGAAATATTTCACTCACAATAGCACTACTAATTGGATTGATATTTTACCTTTATTTGTGAGTAATTATAATAACTCGTACCACCGTTCAATACAAATGAAACCAGTTGATGCTAGTAAAAAGGTTAATCAGAAAAAGGTTTTTAGTGCTCTGTTTCCTCCAGTAGATGACTACAAAATCACAGGAAACGTCAAAGTAGGGGATTTAGTCAGAATTAAAAAAGAAAAAAGTATTTTCGATAAAGGATATTTACCTAATTATACGGATGAAGTATTTCAGATAGCAACCATCAGACCTACCATTCCCATTACTTATGAAATATCTGACAAAAGTGGGGAATTAATTCAAGGAGGGTTTTATGAAAAAGAACTTTCAAAATTTATTATGAAATAAAATTAGTTGTATATAAATGGATTCAAGACGCTTGAGTGATATGTTATCGGAAATAGTGAAGAACAGAGAAGTTCAGAGAAGAAAGGTTCAACAAAATGAGATGGAGAAGGCAGGATTTCGGGAATATGCTTCAGAGTTAAACGCTCCAGTTATTATAGCACAAAAAGAAAACACTAAAGATACCATCAAAAAATTACAAGAGAACGCTGAAACGATAATTAATAAACTACAGGAAGGTGATAATAATTCAAGAAGACGGTTTCTCAGATTAGGTGATACATTTAAAACAGCTTTACAGACCACTACTTCAGAGGAAGTGAGTCGAGCACCCGCTTTAGAACCTTCTCCCGATTTAGGACCACTATCCGTTGATATGAATAAAGATATTACCCAAGAGTTGTTAAATCAGATTAATTTAAAACATGTAGAATCGCGGGGTGGCACTGATACTTATTTTAAAATGCCTACGTATTACATTAAGCATCATACGGATATAGATGAAGCTCTAGAACGTTTGACATCTCTAAGTCAAAGTTATGGCGGGAAAAAAGGTAAAGGTTACTCTAGCTATGATGAAATCCTTGAATTTATAAGAGAATACAAGGAGAGGTTAACCAGCATTCGAACTAATACCCCATTTTTAGTTCAACAAAAAGGAACTGGAATATTTATGAACTGTGATGAAATGATTTCAAAATTATACACTTTGATAGGTAGCAGAGTAAACGGAAATACATCTGACGAGGTGAGAAATGAAGCTATTGATATTTTGGATTCGTTAATGCGAAATAAATTTCTTACGAAGAGAAATTACAATTCAATATATAAAAATTATTTCTAATAAATGGTGTTGTTAAACATTGAAGGTAATGAAAGTATCATTGATATAACATTTAGTCAACCAATCGAATTGAATCGTAATTGGGATTATGAAATAGGTTTGAATCAGTGTACTTTGTGGTATTCATGGCATAATATAAGTGATAAATTTGGAAATAATACATTTCAATACAGGAAAGATGAAGATAATAATGCAACAGAATGGATGAATGTTACTATTCCTAATGGGATGTATAACGATGATTGTTTGAATTATTTTTTGTGTCAGTATTTTGATACCCCAAAAGATAAATGTCCTATTGTAATTTCATCCAATCCAGCATCTATGAGATTTGTCATACTATTACAAGAAAAATATGTGTTTAGATTTAATAGTGACTTGTGTCAGATTTTAGGATTTGAGAAGGATAGTGAGATATCTAAGAAAATCAATGAAGGTACAAAGCTTCCGAATATAACAAGAAGCGTTGATAAAATTCAAATTCACTGCTCTCTCGTAAACAGTTCTATCGTAAACAAAAGTAAATCAGATGTCATTTGGACATTTGTTCCTAATACAGAACCGGGTTGTCAAATTGTTGAGAATCCTAGACAATTAATCTACCTTCCTATTAATACAAAAGACTTTATTTACTCCTTGAGAATGACAATTACTGATCAGTTGGGAAGACCTATCGATTTGAATGGTGATAACGTTGGATACGTGCTGCATTTAAGAAAAGCTTAAAGGATTAGTGAAATAAAATTATTTACCTATAAATGTTGATTAATAATAAGCGATTACTTTATAAAAAGCAGTATGGAAGTGGAATCGGTAGTGTATTCAAAAACATTGTTAATTCCCAGTTATTTCAAACGTCAGCAAAACAAATAAAAGATGGGGCTATGTCAATGTATAATAATATTATTAAACCGAGATTTGAGTTGTTGAAAAACAGAGCAATAGAATATGGGAAAGATCTGATCGATGTAAACAAGAAGGAACTCATTGATGTAACTGGAAACAAAAAATCGATGAAGGATCTTATCGGTACAAATAAAAGGATTTTAAATCAAAGAAGTCAGGACTTGATCAAAACGTTAATGACTGGAAATGGATTAAAGATTCTGAAATAAGTTTTATTTAATAATTTCTTTCTTATATAAATGGCAGTAAATAAAGTTATCAGTCCTCAATGGAACATTTTTGATGAACCGCTTGTGGATGAAACAGTGGTTAAATATGAATTTAAAGAAATTCGAGAAACAGATGTGAATGTATCTAATAAATCAGAGTTTGAATTCGTAACAAAGAAATTAGATTCTTGGTTTTATCCAAGTGAAAGTTATCTTGATGTCAGTGTAAGAATAGTAAACCAAGATGGGACTCCTATAGCTGCAACCGATGTTGCTACTTTAACGAATAATGGATTTAATTTATTCAGTACCGCTGAGTATGTAATAAACGATGAATCGGTTGAAAAAATTAATCATGTTGGTATTACAACTACCGTTACAAAGTTGATTGAATACTCTGATGATTATTCTAGAAGTGCAGCAAGAAATCATTTCTGGTATAAGGATTATAATCAAGGAAAAGAAATTAATCCTGTTATTGCTTCGTTTACTGCAACTCCAGTAGTAGCAGGGGCTGCAGCAGGGGGTGGAACAGTCAGTTTGAGAAATAATAATAATTATAATAAAGGATTTGAAAAAAGATATAACAGAACAAAGAGCAGTAAATTAGTAAATATGTATTTACCATTATCAGAATTGTTTGGATTTCTGAAAGGAAACAAACGATTCTTCAGAGGTGCATCGCATAAATTATTTCTAAGAAGAAATGATGATAACAACATGATTATAAGAAATGGAAATACTAATTTCAAAGTAGTTATCGAGTATTTATCCTGGAAGATCCCTATTGTAGCTCCTAGTATCGAAATGATGAGTGAATTAGAAAAGGGTCTTGCTAAGGATAAAAAGCATAATCTGATGTGGGAAGCATGTAATACTTATAAAAGTGATGTTAGTCAGAATAAGGAGCACACCTGGAAAGTTGTGTCTGAGAGAAATAGTCCTACAAAAATCGTTGTGATGTTACAGAAAAATGAAAAGCATAACAATCAATTAATGAATAATATGGTGTTTGATCATATGAATTTAACAGACATAGAACTTAGAATTAATGGAGATAAATATCCTGAAGAACCACTCAAATGCGACTTTAGCGATGAGAAATGTAAATACTCAAATCTTTACAATAGGTTCATACATTTGGGCTATAAGCAATTAGCATTTGATACTGGTAGTGTTGTTAGTATAGAAGAATTTAAAGAAGTATATCCACTATTCTGTTTCGATGTTTCCAAACACGAATCAAGTATATATAATGGAACAACTGCTGATATTGAAATAAGTTTAACATTAAAACACGCTCAGCCTGTACCATATAATATTTACTGTGTTATATATTATGAAAGAAAAGCTACATTAGGTATTATCAATAAAAATATGTATGTGAGTTTGTGAGTCTGGATTTTTATTTAATAAAATCATCCCCTAATAAATGGAGTCCACAAAGGAAGTCTTGAATACAATCAGAATGAATAAATACAATGAGACAATCAGGAAAGAAGAACTAGTGTTAGGTTTGAAATATGCTATTGTTAAAATGAGAATTGCTAAGACAAAATATGGTGATAAGTTGGTTGTAGTTATTAATCATAATGACAAACCATGTGATTTGTTTATAACACAGAAATATAATGCCATTGCTAACGAATTACTTTTAAAGAAAAATCTAGTTTTGCAACCGATTGTACGCGAAAACAAGAACAAAGAAACATATGTGGATTTAGAACTGTTTACTCAGTAATATTTGAATAAAAAATGAAAAATGTAAAAAAAAAAGAAGTAGTAGTATATTATAGTATTTTATATGTAGTAAAGGGTAATATTCTCATTTCTTGTATCCTTTATTTTGGAAGTAAGAAAATAAAAATGTTCTTAAAAAGGGGGATAATTTGGTAAAAAGGATGTTAAAATTTAAGAAATTGATGTTAAAATGGGGTTTTGAAATTGGGGGGAGGGTGGTCTAGGATCGGCGATTATATACTACTAGCGACCCTTCGCTTACAAGTTCGCTGTGCGAACCATTCAGCCAGAACGTACCTATAAGTGGGGGGGGGGTAGAGTGCATTATTCCTTGCTGCGATTATGACGGTTTTATGTAGTTCCCGTGAGCCTGAGTCGTCAAACCCTCCCCCCTCCCAACTAGGCCGCAAATGAGGCTAGCGCTCACAATCTAGGTAGGCTATTGTTGGGAGTCTATCTGTGTCCTTCTATTTTGAGAAGAGGAAAAGAAGTGGAACTTATAATACACATGTATTAAGTTTCAATATTCCAAATAACTTATAATAAGTAAGTATGTAAGTGAGTATGTAATATGTAACCCGCCATTTCGAAAAAGCGGAGAAAACAAAAAAAAATAAATAAAACACATAAAGACACAGAAAAAGACACTAATTTTTAATCTTCGGCCAGGAAGCAGTGGAGAAGGTCGGGCTCGGTTGTCAATGATTTTTTATAGCGACGAAGAAACATCCATAAGGGTAACACTTGCATTTTGAATTTTGAACTTCTCCGTCAAATAATATACCATATAATATATAATAACTAACCTAACTAAATTTTAAAGCATTTTATATATTTCGGAAAATGTTTGATTTTGTATTTATCGTTTAGTAAATGTTAACGTACGTTTGAAATCACCGTTGACGACCAACCCTTTAAGACGTTTAACAGTTGTTAAAAGTTTTTACGGCATGTGATTTGTTATATTGATGATATTCTTTGCAAGTGATAAACAAAAACTTCTCTCATTATCGGTATTAAAAATAAAACACTTTTATTCTATTTCGCCGAAACGAATGACTGCGCATTCAATCAACAATCGCCATGAGTCTACTATTCTAAGCTAGATCTACGTTGCCTGCGCAATGTGAAGTGTTGCAGCAACCTTTGTTCGGCTTCGCCGACTAAAGTGTTGCTAGTTTCTTTGCTATTGGTTAAACGCTGAAGTTGTCAACTTATCGAGATTCTAAAACGAATGACTCCAAGACGAATGACTGCGCATTCAATCAGCAATCGGCTTGAGTCTACTATTCTAAACTAGATCTACGTTGCCTGAGCAACGTGAAGTGTTGCAGCAACCTTTGTTCGGCTTCGCCGACTAAATTGTTGCTAGTTTCTTTGGTATCGGTTAAACGCTGAAGTTGTCAACCTATCGAGATTCTCAAAATGGTATGTTCCAAGAAGAATTTTTATGAACTGATGACACAATCGTTATTACACGGCTATCCCTCAGCGTTGACAAAAAAAGAGGGACTAAATTGACTTTGCTGCCAGTTGAACTTAATCCTGTACAATCGTAGATCTTATATAGCGTAGTTGGTATGATAAAGCTATCCGTAACTTTTCAGGATCTAAATACCATAGATGTCACTCTACTAATTTTTGTGAAAATACGTTATTATTTTACATTATCGTTGTAACGGTTGCATAAAGACTAAAGTCTAAGTTACAGTGACAGACCATGGAGACTAATATCCTTACCCTCAGATTTATAAAGTCAAATAAGATTTGCACTATTTTGCACAAGTTTCTATCCCCTCATGAACCCCTCTTCGCCAAAGATGGTTATGGTCTAACATGTTGTTGCTTACCAAGTCCCGTACATGTCTCACAACTTAGCAACCCCTCGAAACTTTCAAAATTGTGTGTCTCATGATAGAATTTTTGTACCAAAAAACAGACGACATATACTTTGATCAGCTCATCAGGGTCTATCGATTCTCGTTGAAAAAATCCGTTTGTATTAGTTCAAAACTTGACCTTTTTTGCCGTAGACCAATTTCTAACATCAATACTTAGAAAGGAGGAGCAAGGATAAGCTCTAATTTATTTAGCAATGAGAGAACTTTCAAAGTTTAAGAGGCAAATCTGATACCATTTCACTTTCTCAATTTCAAATGCAACAACGGAATGATAAACCACGCAGAAATCACGAACAGAAATGGGTACAAACAATAGATAGCAGCAATTTCGGACCCGTGGGAAAATGTCACTTTTTTGTTTCTGTAATTTTGTCTACTTACCCCTTAAAGAAGATACATTGACTGTGAGGCCGGGGAACTGCTGCACATTTTTAGCATGTATTTTTTATTTATATTTAGCATTTATAGATTACAGGTCCATCTTCAATTTGAAACTGCAGACTGCCTGCTTGCCTGCTAGAACGGACCTTTCCACTTGAAAGCAGAAACATGGTTTGATGAAACGAAAGCTTGGCTGTGTAACTTCGAATAGTCCTCTCTTACATAGGCTATATACAATTCCACTTCACTTCACACAGCGTAGGCTCTGGCTCGGCAACAAGCAAAAACCATCCTGTCTGACACCAGGCACGAGTTCTACAGAGCTTTCCAAAATGTAATGTCGTTTTCATCAATCCGGCCTAAGGTCCACACCGGCACACTTTCCGTAAAAACCGCAGATCTTTTACCATCACCACTTTCTAGCAATAAGCAGTTACCTGTTTCATCCTGCCAGTAGCATATGCTTGTCTCAAAGATCAAGCCAAAGTACAAGCTGTTACCAGGGACCCATACATTTCCTGTAATGACTCGCCATTCAGGGGGCACAACAGCTGCGAGAAATTTTGTCTATCTGGATAGTCGGGTATTTTATCCCCGTGGGTATTTCTCGAACTATCTGATGCTCGGTCAAGAGCGCATCAGAAATCTCTTATTGACAAGCCCCCTGAATGGCGAGTCATTACAGGAAATGTATGGGTCCCTGCTGTTACGCAGCGTAAACCAGGAATGGCTAGGAAAAAAAAAAAATAAAGTAAAGTGTTGCTCTCGCAACACAATTTCTGGAAACGAATCATTTTCTCATCGGATCGACAATTTATTCGGAGTTGTTAAAAATCGCCGCAGCTAGCCTATCTACAATTGCCAATTTGATTGATCGATTTATTTAAAATGGGCCGCAGGAATTCTGCACAGAGTAAAAAGTTTTATTCCGCAAAAAGCTTTAAGAACACTTTATTTCAGATTACTTTATTCATATACCGAATATGGTTTTTCTATTTGGACTAGTTCGTTTCCATATATATAACAAAAATGCAATTTATCCAAAACAGGGCAGTTCAGGCGCTGGTCTATGGAAAACATACAACGGCTGAAACATATCCGAAATCTAACCTTCTTAATATTATGCAAATACGTAAAACACAGATAGGAATATGTATGTACAAATATCCCAATTCACTTTCACCTCCTGGAATTCTACAGCTGTATCTTTTTAAGGAATCGTCATCATATCATTGTTTTCCGACATCTTCAGCATCAAATAGTTTATTGTCCCACCAAAGAAGGCATACGTCAAAAGGGGCGCGAGGGGTTACTCACTCTAAAAAACCGCCACCATCATAAATATAAAAAACCATGCCGTGCCGGTGCCGTGCGGAGGTGTACACCGGTGGCGCAGAGAGAGCAACCCCTCGGAGTGACGTTTTCAATAAAACATGCAGGGGTAGTGCTATGGAATGAAATACCTCTGTGTATTAGGAATGCAACAACCCTTCAGTTTTTTAGAAACAACTAAAAGAGTCATTTTCAAGTGATAGTAGTTGATCGAGTTGGTATTTTTGAATGTATTTAAGCAATAAGGTTTCTTTTTGGGATCCCAAAACGTAAGTGGACGGATACCTAGTATGACATCACAAAAGTTGTTCGTCTGTCTGTCCGTCTGTCCGCACGATAACTCTCGAAGGGATTAAGATATTTTGATGAAACTTGGTGGGAGGATCCTTCGGGTCAAAGTACAGGTCAAGTTTGAAGACGGGCTCTGTAGCCCTATGTTTGAGGGTGGGGGAGGGGTTTCAAATTAAGGAGCACACAAATATTTTTTGAAAGCTATTGAGATAGTTGATTTAGAAGTAAAGAGACATGGTGAATTCGAATATGAGATTTATTTTCTCGCCGGACAAATAGTTCACCTGAAATCCGTCGAAAACCAGAAAAATAGTGAAAAGTAAAAGTTTCATTAGTTTATTAGAGGTTCGATTTAGGGGCAAAGAGACCTGCTGAGTCCGAATATGAAATTTATTTATTTTCTCGCCGGTCAATTTGTTCGGCCAGAATCCAGCCCGACCCGAAGAATTTGTTAAAAGTGAAAGTTTTATTTAAATTTGGTAAGATGTTCGATTTGCGGGTAAGAAGACATGCTGAATTGGCACATGACAATCATTTTCTCACCGGACGTATCGATCGCTCGGAATCCGGCTGAAACCGGAAAATTTTTTAAAAGTAAAAGTTTAATATGAAGTTGATTAGAGGTTGGATGTAGGGGTAAGTAGACATGCTGAATTTATTTTTGATCTTTAGTTTTTTGCCAGACAAGTAGTTTGTCCGGAATCCGGCCGAAATCGGAAGTTGTTCAGAAGTAAGGAAGGAAGCAGAAACGACGTAAGCTATAGGGTAAACCATATGCTGAACCCGTATCTGAATATTTGACAGCACAAAACGGATATCTTAATATATCTGAACTTGTTGAAATTACGGCTGGCGTCTCCGGTTTGCTCTGTCAAATAGAAATTTGGTCTTCTGCGATTATTGCCATTGGCCTTAACCTGTTTGTAAATTTTTAAAGTAAAAACGTTTAAGAAGTCTGTTGAAGACCAAATATCTACAGGACCGAATTGTCGGGAGCAAATATTAAAATTTTGGAATCCCATTGAAACCTTTGGTCTTGTTTATGTATTTTATACAAAGGAGTACTATTGAATGAGCTCCTTATTTGTATGTTCGTTCCCATAGACCGCATGGCCTTTTTTGGGCGGACATGCAGTTTTTTCCAGTAAGTACATTATTTTTGTGTGTAATAAATAATCTGAATCTGAAAAAAAATGGAATCTAAAACATATGCACAAATCGTGGAACAGTGCCAAACAGCGTACTTACTTATTCAACAGATGGAGACTCTCTTGGGGCACCCTATGGGTTCTCCCCAGGTTTCTATAGCTATTTTTGTTGTGTTCTGTTGGTGTTTTTATTCTTTGTTTGGTGTCTGATTCTGTATGTTCTTATTCTAATTAAATTAAATAAATAGTAAAAATATAATCTATACACGGAAAGCGTCTATACAGTTAGTTGGTAAATTAACTTTCCATTTCTCCGGCCACTAAGCGGGTCAAGAAACTCACACCCGACTTTAGGATCCCACCAAAACCTTCGTCTTGCTTGTAAGCTATTGTGTTACTTTTATGTGTACCTTTTCTCCATCGAGGGAATGAGGAACACCAATAACAGTGACTAACAAACTAAAGCACCTCCACTGCGAAGAAAGCGTTGAAAGCCCAATCTACCATCGCTAATTCTTCGACTTTCGTTTTGGGGGAAATAAGGGGATTAGGGAGGTTCATGAAGATAGCCGCGAAACATCAACACTGTAAAAAGTTTCTCCGAGCTAGGATTAAAGTTAACTGAAAGTTATGCTACTGGAAACTAATCTTATCCCTATTAAGATAAGATTATCCCGAATTAGAGATAAGATAAGATAAATCCTAGTAGCAAATCTGCAATATTGCAGTGGAGATGAGCTTATGGAATTTCGTTCGTGAGTGAATTGTTTTTTGTTGAGTCAATATGGAAGATAAAAAATGTATTCTTGTGGGCCCGTAATTCTAGATTGTCGGCAAAGTATAATGTCACCGATCCGTTTATTGCAGTACCGGAACTAATTGCAGGTTTTATTCCTTCTCTTGACGCTAGCCATACTTTGTACAGAGCTATGTTGCCCCATGTGTAAATAAGAGTATCAACATCTATGTTACATGTTGTGTCTTCTTGTTTTTGTTTTCTTTCTTTCCTTTCATACTCCACTTGTGACTTGTTCAATATACTACGAATGGTTGTTGTGGAGTAGATATTGCTGTTCCGTTATGGCCTGCTGACCCAACGGGCCATACATACACAGGCTATAACACACCTTTGGCAGGACGCGAGGCCACTCCCAGAAGCCCAAACAAATATTTCAGCAAAAAACAGGAGCGTTAGACTTGACAACTCTCAAACCAGGATTTCCATTTGTGGAACTCCCTTACTTAGTAGACACAGTGAAAGACTACAGCTTAGGAGGAGCAGACTGTGCCCTCGGGGATTATCAACACGGAGCCAGTTTCACCCCAGAGCAAAATAACAAAAGGGAGTGTAGCGGCAAGACTTGAAAAAAGTGACACACACTTGAATAGCAGCCACACTAGCACCGCTAATGATAGAGAACCTCTGCTGGTACTCGATCAGTCGTGCACGAGCTCTGGCTCCAATAACTTAAAATTCTGAACACAGCAAAAAAAAAGATACAACCTCCCTTATTTCTTCGATGCGTGAAGACCGCGTCATAACTTACTAGGAATTTCTAAACTGGCAAGTTTGTCTACTTGTCGACACTAGCACCTCTAGTGATAGAAAACATCTCTAGTGAAACTCATTCAGTCGTGCACGAGCACTGGCTCCAATAACTTAAACTTCTGAACACAGCAAAAACAAGATACAGCCTCCCTTATTTCTTCGATGTGTGAAGACCGCGTCATAACTTACTAGGAATTTCTAAACTGGCAAGTTTGTCTACTTGTCGACACTAGCACCTCTAGTGATAGAAAACATCTCTAGTGAAACTCAATCAGTCGTGGACGACCACTGGCTCCAATAACTTAAGCTTCTGAACACAGCAAAAACAAGATACAGCCTCCCTTATTTCTTCGATGTGTGAAGACCGCGTCATAACTTACCAGGAATTTCTAAACTAGCAAGTTTGTCTACTTGTCGACACTAGCACCTCTAGTGATAGAAAACATCCCTAGTGAAACTCAATCAGTCGTGGACGAAGAATGGCTCCAATAACTTAAAATTCTGAACACAGCAAAAACAAGATACAGCCTTATTTTTTCGATCTGTTAAGACCGCGTCATAACTTTACTAGAAATGTTTAAACCCGCAAGTCTGTTTCGCTTTAAATGCCACAAGCGCAGTGGGAGAAGCTACAAGTATGTCCCGTTTGCAAAGCAAGGAAAGCATAGGTCCTTACGCTACTCTCTAGTGTTATTTTGCTCTGTGTCACCCCCAGAGCGTTAACGGGAACACAACGTTTTCGCTAGCAAGCGCTTACCTTATTCAAATTGTTGTATGTTCTGCATGGATATATAATTCCTTTTTGTTGCCACTTATTTAGCTTTTGCTATTGTGTCAATTTCTCATTAAGCTTTAATCATGGAAGGTTATATATATATATTTTGCAGATATGTTGGAAGCATAGAGAAGATTTTTTGTAGATAAGATTTATTAGAAGAGTTGTTATTTCTTTTTATTTGTTTTCTATGCGATATTATCACTTCCTGAAACTTTAAGCAATAGTATCCCTACCGTTATTACTCGAGTGGGCGTGTACATAGATACATCTTTAGAGTTAAGAAGGAGTCTGATTGTTTAAGTTATATTTTTGTTTTTCTTTGTTTGTGTATATGGCCTGTGGGCTTTTGAAATACACTAATCTATCTATCTATCTATATATCATATCATATTAAAATAAAAGGGAGGGGTAGGCTACTCACTTTCTGCAAAATTCTGCCTCACTGATGGGACTTGGGCGGAGCCACGCTTTCTGAAGCCACCTCCCTCTTCCAAATCTGGCTGAACTGTACTAACCATCCCTTCCACTGACTGATATCTGGCCTAGAAGAAAGTGTTGAGGTAAAAATCCGAGTAGAATTTAATTTAAAAATTAACTTAAACAGCAGTATTTGTTGTCTCCAATGCATGGATAATCGTAAGCTAAAACGTTGTTAGTTCAACATTTACAGCAGATTTACAGATGCTAAATATTCCTTCAGCCCAAGCTGACTACGAATCTTAGTTGATGGTGGAAAACGGATACGTCAGCTGAATTTTATTGGAGCTACATTTCGGCCCTTCTTGGCAAGGGTCCTCTTCAGGATCAAAACCGCTCGACCTGGAAAAACGAACTTGTGGGAAACATTCCAATAAAGCTCCACAGCTGACGTATCCGTTTTCCACCATCAACTATTTACAGATGCAAGATGCAATGCTGTGTTTCTTTCTTTTCTTTATGTACTCCACTATTTCTATTTTATAGAAGTGGGTAACTAAAAATATTCATTCATTAACACGACAAAAATAAAAAATTCTACTCGTTCAGTTCAAGCTGACTTTGAATCGTTCGTTCGGTGATGCCAAATAGATTGTCAGCTACACGATCTTTTTAGCATCAAAACTTCGTTATGTGGATGTTTTGACGAAAGCGTGAGTCATTTTATGTATTAATGTGCAGATGAAGCATTTGTATTAAACGAGTTCGGGATAAGATAAGATTTATTTCCGGAAAAGCACGAAGAGCCATGGAAACAACAAAACAGCACAAAAACGAAACCATAACCCCAACCACTATTTACAAAAAACTTTCCCTGTGAATCATGGCTACCTTTAGGAATTTCCCCAAATTATCTCTAAAACTTCTACTTTTCAAAATAGAGAGGGACTGATGGAAAGGAAAAGTTTTAGTAATTTTAAAAGTTGAGGGAGATTCCTTATTGTTGCGCATTACAGAATAAACTCCTGTCCGTAAAAACACGCACATACCGGTCCGGTACTGTAACTCTACGTTCACAGACGTTCACAATGAGGCGATATCGAGAATGATACAAAACTATTACACTACAGCTGCAACTTTAGACGCAAATAGAACCAATACAAAACAATGACGAATCACGTATACATGGTTTGTATCGTGACAATAGGGTCATAGGTACTATACATTGTCTCTATCTTTATTTTCACTCGGGCAGTAACTCTAGGTTCACACAGACGTTCACACTGAGGCGATATCGGCCATCGCCGAGATTGTCGTCGCCAAAGTCGGCGATTTCTGTTGCTTCATCAGGCGAATATTCTTTGAGCCCAAGCTGACTTTGAAACATTTATTCAAACAATGTTTACAACGGATACGTCAGCTATGATTTTTCATCAGCGATATTTCGGCCCTTCTTGGCAAGGGTCCTCGTCAGGCTGTCAATCTTCTGGTTCAACTTCGGGGAAGGAAACAAACCTGTAATCCAGTGATTACAGTGATTACAGTGAATCCAGTGATTACAGTGATTACAGGTTTGTTTCCTTCCCCGAAGTTGAACCAGAAGATTGACAGCCTGACGAGGACCCTTGCCAAGAAGGACCGAAATATCGCTGATGAAAAATCATAGCTGACGTATCCGTTGTAAACATTGTTTGAATAAATTCGTCAGGCGATTTCAACGTTGGGAAAATTCAACTTTAATCGGGCGACAGTACGATTTTATGGACGCAAGAGCAACATGGACGGCCGTTTTGATGATTCACTTTTAGAAAAATTAATAATTTTTTATTATTTTAATTATTTTAAGGGTTATTTTTAATATTTTAAATATTTTTTGCTTTATATTCTGTTGCAAACGAAAATTCGGTGTGAATATCCAGGCGATAAAAACATTCTTTCGCTGCGATTGAAAAATCTCGTTCATCGCCGCGATTTGCTCTGTGTGAACCTAGGGTAACTCTACGTTCACACAGACGTTCACACTGAACCGAGATCGAGAATGATACAAAACTATTAGACTACAGCGACTTTAGACGCAAACAGAACCAATACAAAACAATGACCAATCACGTATTCATGGTTTGTATTGTGACAATAGGGTCATACGAACTATACATCGTCTCTATCTTTATTTTCACTCGGGCAGTAATTCTAGGTTCACACTGAGGCGAAATCGGCCATCGCCGAGATTTTCGTCGCCAAAATCGGCGAATTCTGTTGCTTCGTCAGGCGATTTTCAACGTTGGGAAAATTCAACTTTAATCTGCAACGTTTCGCTTTAAATTCTGTTGCCGACGAAAATTCAATGTGAACATCCAGGCGATAAAAATCTTCTATCGCTGCGATTGAAAAATCTCGTTCATCACCGCGGTTTGCTCTGTGTGAACCTATGGTAACTCTTTTTTCCGCTTTTTCTAATCTCTCCCTCTCCGTCTCTCTTTCTCACTTCACCGAGAGGTACGTATTAAGGTCCAAATGATACCAGTATTGTCGATGTATTTTTTTTTTATTATCGCCAGTGAGCTTTGAGCCTAAAATTCTACCAATTTTTTCAATTTTTCTACGTAACTTTACGATGGATGACTCAGTCATGTGTCATGTTTGCTCTTTAGAGGCATATCTCGAATCTCATATTTCTTTTGTTTGTTTTTTTACACGGACTAGATTTTGTTTCCCAAAGATAAGAACTCTAGAGATGGGTTCAATTTTTTTTCTTTTTTACACACAGAAAGTTGGCTGGAAAAACATAATGAACATTCCCACCGCGATTCATTAGTAGCCTGGAATTCTATCTATTTGTCTCCTAAGTGATCGGTATGCCTTCGTTGCCCAGAACATGGTCATGCAAAATCTGGGACAGCGACCGATATTCCCACCAATAACCATAAAAAAATGTCAACAATTACTCGTCAAATTTAAGTGGTAATACATTACGATAAAATACTAATTCAAAATAAGAGCGTCTCTCACTCCAACCGTATTATACAAATCAGACGTAAACACTTATATTTAAACGCAGGTGTTATAAATATTCTTTGAGCCCAAGATGACTTTAAAACATATATTCAAATAATGCATATAACGGATTCGTCAGCTACGATGCTTTGGCAGCAATAGTTTGGCCCTTCAGGCAAGGGTCTTTGTCAGGCTGTCTATCTTCAGGTCGGGGAAGGAAGCAAACCTGCAAAAAATAACTGAAGCTTCTACCGACTATAAATATATTATTCGGGCAAATTACATTTAAATACCACTGTAGGGAAAAAACTAGTCTTGAGGTTTAGTTTTTGATACGGCCGCTGTTTTTGCTGCATGATTCGTGCGATGAAAGGAAAGGATTTTGTCTGTTTTTGATAAAATTCGTTTTTTTCTTTTCTTAATAAGGAACTGAAAGGTTAAATTTTATTCCGGAATAATCTCGTTCCACATTTCTGATAGGGAGTACTCGCCTGTATTTATTACTTTAAATACCACTTTTGTTTCCTTCCCCGACGTTAACCCTTAAGATTGACAGCCTGAAGAGGAACCTTGCCAAGAAGGCCAGAAATATCGTTAACAAAGCATCGTAGCTGACGTATCCGTTATATGCAGCAGTTGTTATAACAGCGTTCGAAAGGGTTTATACACGCTTGTCATCAAATCACGTTTTGGTAAGGTGGTCTCTAGATGACAGCAGACTCAGGTTGTTCAGACAGTTCCCCTCGCATATACTATGTGAGCGCTAAACTCAAGAAAGTAATTTTTTTGTTTACTGATAACCGATAAAATTAGTGGATCTTGAACACTTCGAATAAATGAAAATATTTCCCCCTCTAGAACCCGCCACGGTTAGGAATTGTACCTAACCTGTTACAGCATTCATTAAAGCCAGTACATACCATCAGTCACTGGTGTACGGCAATTGGCCGTATCAGGTAAGCATACGAAATATCTCTAGTCCAATACTCAACGGTCTTCTTAAGCACGCTTCGTAATTCTTTTCGACAACCTGGTCAGCCTCCTCTGACAAACGTACTACATATTAGAAAATAGCTCCAGAGTTATTGCACTAACCGGAGTCCAGTAGAAACGAAAATGCCAACAATCCGTGACGCTGAGCCAAACTACCACTTGTCAGTATTTGGCAGAGACTACCGACCAACTAATAGGCATCGAGAATTGTATACTGACAATACAAATAATCTGTACTCAGGGAGATAAAGACCGGAATACTCTTGATGACTATCTCTCCATGCCGATGCAGAATCTTCGGCTACCTAGCGGAAGAAAGGCAGAAGTGGTGTCACATCTGCTCCCAAAGATCACCGTGATTGGTTGACACAGGATTTGAGTCGTTGAGTTTGAGTCCTTACGGACACGCTTACTCCTTCTTGCTAAGGATCACTGGCGTCTTTGGAATTAGTCATCTTGGGATTCAATCTATGAGGAATCTTAGGCTAGTTCAAATTCTTAGATTTTGGCTTAAGTTAGTTCGGTTACCCGAAGACAGGTTACTAAAAATTGCATATAAAGAATTAATGGAGTCGAAGGGTTCTCGGTCTTGGCCACTCCGAGTGAAAACCATGCTCGATAAAGCAGGTTTATCTTTGGCTTGGAACGATGGTTTGGGACCAGATGATCAGCCACAGTTGCTGCGACAGTTTGAGCAGGTATTACAGGATCAGGAAATTCAAAATTGGCAGGCAGCACTGGATAAATCAGAGACATTATTTTATTATAGACAAATAAAAACTACTTTTGGATTTGAATATTATTTTAAATTAGGATTGTCGGCGCAGGCACTTAGGGTATGGTTCCAACTCCGGACTAACTCTCTTCCGTTACGGTACAGAAAGAAAGTTTTTGATAGACGAAAACAGGTCGGTGAGGAGAATTACAATTGCCCACTTTGTTGCACTGGGTAAGATACCATTGACCACCTTCTAGGACAGTGCCAAGAGCTTCCTTCATTGGGTTTAGTTGGGATTGCTGGTGGTGTTCTCTTCCCTGGTATCTTAAAGTCGACAAATAAAAGTATAATCCGTGAGGTAGTTTCTTTCGTTTGGAATGCAATGAAAAGAAGAAAATAGTTTGTGTTTCATTATTAGTGTTAAAAATTGTTGTTGGCGCTTCAGGAATCTGTTGTGTGGCCGTATTAGGCTTTTTCCAATAAATTATTATTATTATTATTATTATAGAGTATTCCCGCGTGAAACACTTTCACATATTCTGGGGCGTGCAAATACTCTTGACGAGTAACTCTCCTTGTCGATGCAAAATCTCCGTGTATAATACCTTGCCGAAGAGACGGAAGCGGCACCACAGCTGTCCCCAGCGATCGCCGTGACTGACTGACACAGGATTTGAGTTGTTGTGTTTCAGTAGTTAGTGAGACGTCTCGTTCCTCACTGGCGTGTTTTGGACTTCGTCATATAGAGTACTATGACGCAGTTCATGACGTAATGGTTTTAACGACATCTTCTAACCGCTCAGTTCCAGTTCAATTCAGTGTATTTATAAACTCTCAAAAAATAGTGGAAGGGGTGTATAGCCCTAGTGACGGAGTGCAGCAAAAGAAAAAAAGAAAACAACGCAAGAAGTAAAATGTTCCAATCCAGGGCAAAGGGCAAATCCAGTTGATTTTTGGCAAATCTAAATAGATCCAGTTCCAGTTTCGTCCAGTCCCAATGTTACGTATGAATGAATGAATGAATCAAAGATTTATGACGCACTACCCAAGGGCGTAAGTGCAGAAGAAAAGGTCAAAGAAATACAAAATAATCGCAAAACACTCAACAAATAGTTTCCATAAAGGTCACTAATTAGGAATCACGTTGATGGGATCGTGGACAGGTAATTTTCCAATCGGAGAACAAAAACTAGACCTACGTTGCCGGGGCAACGTGAAGTGTTGCGGCAACCTTTGTCCGGCTTCGCCGACTAAAGTGTTGCGAGAGCAACACTTTGGTTTTGTTTCTTCGCTGTCGGTTAAATGCTGAAATTGTCAACTTATCGAAGCTTTTAAAACGGTATGTTCTAAAAAGAATAATCACATGATCAAAAGCTGTTCTTTAGCGTTGTAAAACCAACAACAAACAATATCGGAAGAAGGGACTAAATTGACTTGGCGGTCAGTTGAACTTTATCCTTTTCAATCGTAGATATCGTGACGGATGAAAACTTGGAACAATATCTTATATAATCTAGTTGGTATTATAAAGCTATCCGTAACGTTTCAGGACTAAAATACCATAGATGACACTATTAATTATTACAAAACTACCTTATTGTTTTAGATTACCGTATCGTTTGTACCCGTTGTGTAAACAGTTAATCTTCGGTTATAGCGATAGACCATTGATACAAACTTTCTTACCGTCATATTTACAGATATCGAATACAATGTGCACCAATTTTTAAATATTTCTAGCCCCTCGTGAACCGATTCTTACTTACAAGTCCCTCTCCCGTGATTGACATCAAATTCATCGGAACAAATAATGGATACACCAGCTATTAAAAGTTGCAAACCCCTCATCGCTGAAGATGATTATAGCATAAAAGCCGTTTTGGCTTTTTGGGAACAAAATTGTTCTTACCATCTAATACACCTGATACAAATAACAGGTATACCAACTAGCAAAAGCTGCAAACTCCTCATTGCCGAAGATGATTATGAGCTAACAGTCGACTGTTGCTTACAGTCGACTGTTGCTTACAAGTCCCTTACATGTCTCACAACTGGTATCGCCTATTTTTGGTTTCAGTGTGTACCTTACTCCTGAAGTTGTCAACCCCTTGAAACTTTCAAACTGGTTTATCTCATGAAGGATTTTTGTTCAAAAAAAATGGATGACATATACTTTGATCAGCTCATCAAGGGCATCGATTGCCCTAACCACAACAAAAGAATATCGGAAAAAGGGACTAAATTGACTTTGCAGTCAGTTGAACTTTATCCTTTTCAATCGTAGACATCGTGACGGATGAAAACTTGGAACAATATCCTATATAATCTAGTTGGTATTATAAAGCTATCCGTAACTTTTCAGGATTAAAATACCATAGATGACACTATTAATTATTACGAAACTACCTTATTTTACATTATCGTTTGTACCCGTTGCGAAAACAGTAAATCCTAGGATACAGCGAGAGACCATCGATACAAACTTTCTTACAGTCAGTTTTATATAAATCGAATACAATGTGCAACAATTTGCACAAATTTCTTGCCCCTCGTGCACCGATTCTACTGACAAGTCCCTTTCCCGTGATAGACATCAAGTTCACCGGATAAAAATAATGGGTACACCGGCTAGCAAAAGTTTCAAAGCCCTCATCGCTGAAGATTTTTGTAGCATAACAGCCTATTATTACTGACAAGTCCCTTGCATGTCTTACAATTGGGAACCTAATTGTTCTTACCATCAAATGACAGGTACGCCAACTAGCGAAAGCTGCAAACCCCTTATTGCCGAAGATGATTATGAGCTAACACTCGACTGCCGCGTACAAGTCCCCTACATGTCTCACAACTGGTATCACCTATTTTTGGTTTCAGTGTGTACCTTACTACTGAAGTTGTCAACCCCTTGAAACTTTCAAACTGGTGTATCTCATGAAGGAATTTGTGTACCAAAAAATGGATGACATATACTTTGATCAGCTCATCAGCGGCTATCGATTGCCGTCGAAAAAAAAATTCTACCTGTCTTAGTTCAAAAGTTGACTTTTTTGCCGTAGGCCAACTTTCTAACGTCACCACTTAGAAAGGAGCAAAGGATAAGCTCTAGTTTCTTTAGCAATGAGAGAACTTCTAAAGTTTAAGAGGTACATCTGATACCATTTCTCTACCGCAAACCCAAGTGCAAAAAAACGAATGATAAACTCAGCTGAAAATCGCGTACACAAATGGAACCAAATTGTTCTTACCATCGAATACACCGGAAACAAATAACAGGTACACCAACTAGCAAAAGCTGCAAGGCCCTCATTACCGAAGATGATTATGAGCTAACAGTCGACTGTTGCTTAAAAGTCCCCTACATGGCTCATAACTGCTATCGCCTATTTTTGGTTTCAATGTACCTTACTACTGAAGTTGTCAACCCCTTTGAAATTTTCAAACTGGTGTATCTCATGAAGGAATTTTTGTACCAAAAAATGGATGACATATACTTTGATCAGCTCATCAGTGGCTATCGATTGCCGTCGAAAAAAAAATTCTACCTGTCTTAGTTCAAAAGTTGACTTTTTTGCCGTAGGCCAACTTTCTAACGTCACGACTTAGAAAGGAGCAAAGGATAAGCTCTAGTTTCTTTAGCAATGAGAGAACTTTTAAAGTTTAAGGGGCACATCTGATACCGTTACTCTACCGCAAACCCAAGTGCAAAAAAAAAAAAATTATAAACTCCGCTGGAATCGTCACAGACATGGACAGAAACAATAGATGGCAGCACTTTCGGACCCGTGGGAAAAAGCCACTTTTTTGTCTCTGTAGATTTTTCTATTTATCACTCAAAGAAGATATGTTGGCTGTGGGGCCGGGTAACTGCCGCATATATTTAACACTTATAGATTTTAGTCCATCTTCAATTTGAAACTGGTGCCTGCCTGCTAGCGTGCTAGAACGGAGCTTTCCACTCGAAAGCAGAAACATGGTTTGATGAAACGAAAGGTTCGCTACACAACTTGAGATGGTCCTCTCCGACATAGGCTATACAACTCCACTTCACTTCGCAAACCGTAGGCTCTGGCTCGATGACAAGCAAAAACCATCCTTATTGGCCCCAGGCAAGAGTTCTACGGAGCTTTCCAAAATGTAATGTCATATTCATCAATCCGGCCCAAGGTCCACACTTTCCGTAAAAACCGCACAGGTTAGACCCTTCCCAGTTACCAGGAATAAAATGAAATCGGAGTCATAGGAAAAAAAAAAAAAAAAAAAAAAAAAACGAGGACAAAACCAAAGTGTTGCTCTCGCAACACAATTAGAGGAGAGGTCTTCAAGCGTCAACAATGGGTTGGAAATTAACAAACGGCAGATCAGGTTGCGGCTCCGCGTGCGCCGTGGTAGGTAGAGAAGAAATCTCAGATATCAGAAGTGTGTCGAGCGTATGCGTCGAAGGTCCTTTTTTCTGAGTATAGAATATAATCCAGCCAGGAAGTTAACACACGGTGCGCAAAAGACAGTATCTAACTTCCCAAGCCCAGGTCTGCGATACATCGAACGGTTCGGCACAATTTTGCAGTAACCAAGTCTAATTCCTTTGGCAGTCGATTAGACTGCTTCCTCGCAAATCTTTCCCACAGTTTGCGCAATTGTTATCCCAAGCCATCGAATTTTTTCCTCGGTTACGAGAGCATTGCCTCCAACATTCAGAGATATTTCCGTCACCAATTTTCTGCTTTTTAGCCACGACGTAAAAAATCTTGGAGAGACAATCCGCTGACCGGAAATTCAACTCCTGAATTCTAGAAGAAACATAAGCTACAGGAGTGTTGCATGAAGCTGCCCTTACTATGGCACCGCCCACCCCCCAATTGGCCATGGTACATGATCCTGCCACCTTGGATCATGAAGCTGCCACCCCAGAAAAATCATGCAAATTCCAAGAAAACAGCAAATTTTGTTATTTTCAAAAGGTCAAGGAACCTCTCTGACCAAACAGCTGGCCTCTAACTTCACCATGTAGCAAAATACTATTTTTTAGCAAAGTGGGCGACTTCATGATCACTTGGGTGCCTACATTCTTTCGTGTTCTCTAGCTTAGCCTTGAACAATTACAAGTAAACTATGGTACCAGCAGAAAGTGAAGGTTCTAAGCTTCCTTTCAGGATACTCCACTGAATTTTATCTCAACCGTTACTCTTTTTCCCTAAGTCATTTCCCAAAAATAGGAGTTTAGGGTGACGGCTTCACGCACCACTCCTGTAGTCCGAGAAGAACTAAAACTGAAAACCCAACTTTCGTTTGTGGCGGACACTTTCCTCATTAGCAGATCTCTCTCCCCATTACCGAGTTGTCTGTGTATAGATAGATAGATAGATAGATACTTTAATTTTAGCCGTTAGGCCATACACAAAATCGTACATTTTTAAACACTTCGAGAGAGCGATTATATAAACTCACATGTAAAACGATTTAAACTGCCACTACCAATAACTATTTACATCTCTTTAAAGGACCCCTCTTGCTTATTCTGCCTTTTAAAACATATCTAGCTCTCTTGTCGAATTATAAGCTTCTAAAATCCCCACCTTTATACGTTGTTTCGTTTTGTGACTATGAATTTTAGCGCTTTTTCGGCCATGCCGAGTTTTGTCCGTCATACAAAGCAAAGTTTGCCGGAGTCTTCAGTGCCCGCTGAAAACTCTTTCAAATATAAGGATATGACAATCTTCTGTTTTTTACTTCTTTTATTTTCTTTGTTTTCCTACTTTTTAACCACGGCGCTTTCAGTTTTCAAACGTTTTGCTCCCATCCGCCGTGTCGGAGAGCAGGAAGGCTGGATAGTGTCGACAAGCGCCAACAAGATAATCGCTAATTTCAGGTGGAAAGTAATGGTATTTTTGGAAAACCTTTTTTCTGATCCCTTTCATAGGCAAAAGATCATTTCTAGTAAGAGTTGTGCTTTAACGCTTCTTTGACAAAACCTGTAACTGCCATTATTATTATTATTATTATTGATTTATTGGCCGTCACGATTCACAACTTTACTTAAAGACGGAGCTATGCAGTAGGAAAACAAAAGAAAAGAAGATAAAATAACATACATAGCAACAAAAGAAACGTAAGTTTGAACTCATTAGTCGGAAAAATGTGCTGGACAGACTGAGAGGTCGCACTGAAAGCTCTCTTGTTTTTCCAGTACTGAATGTACTATTTTCCTTTCCCATTCTTGCTGGAAATACTGTTATTTTTGGCAAATTTTGGCAAACGTAGCAAATTTAAGCTTAATCCAGTCAAGACAAATTTGACTCAAATAACTGTCAGCTATTAACTATCTGCGTAACTAATCATTAGACATTCAAACCCAGGGGAATACAAATGTTACTCGCTTATTTCTCTTGTGCTTCCAAAACATTTTCTTAAAAACAGCCGATTCTTTTCTATAGCTACTCGATTTTTCTGAAAAACTGTTTCAAAATGGCGGGTTAAAAATACGTCCTTACTTACTATTATTGAAAAGCGGTGGTGACGTTGTAGCTCCTTAGCTTATCGATCTACGAAGAGGTCCCCGCCCTTGAACTTTAATTTGCACTTTTATTTTTTAATGGTACTACGCACTACCGTACATAAGATAAGATAAGATTTATTTCCATAAAATCCCAAAGGACATGGAAACAACAAAACAACAATGAAATGAAACCATTACATCAATAACTATTTACAAAAACTTTCCCTGTAACTCATGATACTCTTAAAGTTTAACTGTATCATTTAACTGAGACACTGCGTTATTTGGATTGTGTTAAGGAGTTACTTTTTGTTTTTCACTGTTTGCTCTAGAATAACGTTCAGGATATCTATCGCCGTCCTCACAACACAACATTCTACTATGATGCGGGAAATTTGAATCTCGATACAAACGCGGCTTTTCAGTGGCCAGCGATCAGCTCGTGGAAGGTAGCTAATTTTTCGTTTATCGTTTTCATCAAGCATAAAACACAGGTACAAGCGCATAGAGGTACCACAAAACTGACAGGGAAATTCCACAATATGATTCGATTATTCGTGAATAGCGGAGCAATGTGAATAAGTGATCGGGAACTAGATTGCCTTATCTCAGCCCTTTTCAATTATACTTTAAGGAATCTTCTCGAATTTCTTACATCCCCCCCTACTTACCCCCCCCCCACCGTTTCCCCGAATATTTCCTTCCTCAGGACTTTTAATTCCTGACATTCACTCATTAAATGGAGAATACATTCGTTCATTTTACCAAACAATCGGTCTTGGTCGAAAAGAATGGTTTAGAAATCGGTAACAACGTATCCTAAAAGACATAACCTGAAGTAATGTAAAGCCCGCTTGCATTATTCGTGGAATTGATGTCAGCCATGTATATTTCACGGACGATCCTCTAAATACTGGTCGTACAGTTCATTTCGACAGAAAATTTCGAAATTTGAGACAGTAGAAACGTACACGTACAACGTTGTACCGCAACGTTGGAACTTGGAATGAAATTTAACACCCCAAAAACCACGAGTTTTTGTTTTCAGTTCAAAATCAAGCCCTGACATAACTGTATGACTGAGAACCTGGGGTGTTAGACCAGCGAGTTTGATGATCTATCCTGATTTACCGGCCAGGGTGCTGATCAGGCAGACAAACCATTTTTGATCAAACATACCCAAATAAAGACTGATGCGATGTATGGTTCCGTTGTCAGCAGGGGCGTCACGACTGGGGGTGGGACGCCCCCCTCCCGCAAAGCTGTCGGCCAGTCGGTAAAAAATAACCGATTCGGCGCGAAGCGACGCGATTTTTCATGAGCACAGTTTATTTTTTCATGAAAACAGTCGTTTTTTCTGGAAAAATAGTCGGTTTTTCTGAAAATCAGCGGATTTTTCTGAAAATCAGTCGATTTTTTTTTCTAAAAATGTCATTTTTTTGTTGAAAACAGTCGTTTTTCTGAAGAAAAAGTCGGTAAAAATTACCAGCCAGTCGGTAAATGCCTCGCCCCCCCCCCCTCTCAAACATCTTGGCTAGTAACACCTCTGCCGTTGTGGCGAGCAAGGTGCGCTTCAATCGCATAGTGCGCGCCACGATCTTTACCTCGGTGTCCCTGCCTCAAGTTTTATCTATCTCACCTTTCTGGCGAACGGTAACTAGCAATGAGATAAAATAAATTCCCTCTGTTTCTTTTCTTTTCTGGAAATATAAGCTCCACCTCCCTCAATGTATGTGCAATAGAAGAATCGACGAGGCATAAAACTAGTGAACCACTAAAGGCAGTTGGACTGATCGTAGGTAGGCTACAGGAGTTTAATAACAATATCGTGAATCGAAGAGAGAAAATATTTTAAAACAGCCGACAATGGTGTAGATAAGTATAACATTGTACTATCTTTGGTTTTTTCCTCTCATTGTAATGTTTGTTTCTCCCTTTCTTCCTTTTTGTTTTACTTTGTTTATGCCGTCTGCTTGTTAATGGGTAATATCGTATGCCTTCTATTTAAACAAAAAAAAATCGAAAGAAAAGTGGCCTAAGGGTGAAGATGGACGGTCTTTGTCGAACTTGGAGAAGTCGGTCTTCTGTGCCCCTATTGGTATCCCGATACCAAAGACCTCGGTTCCAATGGCAGATCGTTCCGTCGGAAGCACGCCATCTTGTGTTGTCGCGAACTGCCTTTTCGAGTCCTAACCTGCTTTGAAAGTATTCTACTCTGTCGAATCAGTGCGTCTATAATTGAATGATAAATATTCCTTCAGCCCAAGCTGACTGCGAATCATTGTCGATAGTGCAAAACGGATACGTCATCTGAATTTTATTGTATTGGAGCTATACACGGCTATAGCAGCCGTGTCCAAATTGACAGCAACCTTTTTAACTCCAAGCAAGTCTCTTGAGCGGTATTGAGCCTGAAGAGGACCGTTGCGAAGAAGGGCCAAAATATAGCTCCAATAAAATTCAGCTGACGTGTCCCTTTTGCACAATCAAACACATATTCCCTCCCTACCAGTCCAGCTGATGCACGAAATAGACGGACAGGACCTTATCGATCGAAAAGTGCAAGGCACCAACGGAGCATAATCGGTCACTCTTCGGTTACTGAAATCTTCTGTGAAATAACGTGCTTGATTCATTAATTCTCTAAACATCAGTGTCTAAAACGAGCCCTACACTTTCCTTGTCACTACAGTCAGATGGTCTGCTCTTTCTTATCATCAATTCTTTCATTTAGCCACACCCCTTGATTTCTGAGCGACAAACATTCAATGCGTCCGGAAGATTGATGACGTATTTAATGGCCTAGCTTGACTGCCAATTTGGGGGGACAGATGACGTCATTGTCTCATAAATCACGTCAATAGTAATCCGAAAGGCTTTTCTACACACTTTTCTACACAGGTCGAATGATACAGTAAATAATTTGGTTTCAATTTCTATTAATAATTCAGTTTTAAAACAGTTGGATTTTTTCACTTATCTTGTAGTGCCGTATGTGCCGTGCTTCAGTTTCAAAAGCATGTAAGTGTAGGATTGCAGCAAGCTTTGGGGCAGTAATATAACTTCGCGATTATTTGTCTCGCCGATCTCTGGCAAAAGTTTTTAATACTGTTGGTCTTCCTCAGGTCTTTCTTGTCTCTCCTTCACTTCCTTTTTTCACATCGAGTAATTTCTCTCACATCAAAACTACCTTCTTACACTTTGCTAAATATCTTTGTGGGATATCAAATTTGAGTCGAATTCTTTTATGATAGAGACTTATCGAAAACCCAATAGATATCATACAAAAAAAACATGCTAATTTTCTTTATAAAATTCCTCGAATCCATCACAACCTCGCTGAGGCTTTAGCTGATGGTTGAGTTATTACGCATACGTTTTATTTTTATATTTTTTTTTATATTTGCCTGTTAATCTGTTTTACGCGATGCGGCCTTGTTATGTCATAGTTGTCGTTTTATATCCTTGGCCAGTTATGTATGCGTATACTATGTTTTTTACTCTCCGATTTCTGGAGGAAATAAATGATTTGAATTTGAACTGAAATTGAATTGAACTTGTCAAACACGAATGATGATTCAGTCACACTACCCCTAGACCACCAGAATATAAAAACAAACGGTTTATTATATTTTCTCTTGCGAGTTCCAGGGCAGCGGGCAATGTCTATTGAGCCAAAAGCTGTGACTGCGCCTAATCTAGCCAAACCAAGGTAACTTATAAAAGAGAAGACCTTGACGTTGCGTCAAACTCAAATAAACATCAAGAGTATCTGACGGTCCTTCTGATTACTTTTTTGTTCTCAACAGACACAGTGACAACGACGACTAGAATCCCCGCGGAAAAGGAAGACAAGTAGTAAAATAAGTAATATAATTATTTATGTTATATTATAATAGGCAATAATAGTATGTTATAAGTGTACTTAAAGAATATACAAATGTTAAAGGATTATATCTTGTCTTTTCAGTGTTTACATTCGTGCCTATTACTTTTTGGGATCCCATTACGTAAGTGGAGGGATACCTACGACTTCGCAAAAAAATGTCCGTCTGTCTGTGAGCACGATAACTCTCGAAGATAATGAGATATTTTGATGAAACTTGATGTGCGGATTCATTGGGTCAAGAGTAAGGTCAAGTTCGTAGACGGGCACTATAGCTCTACATTTAGGGGTTAGGGAGGGGGTTTCAAATTAAGGGGCAACAATTTTTTTTTTTTAAAGCTATTGAGATAGTCGTTTTATGGATAAGGAGACATGCTGAATCCGAATATAAGAGTTATACTCTTGCCCGATAAGTATTTCACCCGGAATCCGGTGAAAACTGGACACGAAATTTGTCGACCAGTTTTCGGCTTTAGCAGTCCTACCCCTTTATTCACAAAGTAGTACAGCTCTCCGCGGGGATGCCGTCATTCATTTGTTTATTCTGTGTGATGTCGGAGAGATCTAGTGTATTCGAAGGTCGAAGGGGTTGATGTATATTGTTCAAACGAGGAAATATCAAGTGAGGATGTTGTTCAATGAGGATTCACTGGTAAAGTACAGGTCAAGATGTGTTCTTTAGTCCTCTATTTAGAGGCAGAGGGTGGGTTTGGAATTTACGGTAAAAACGTGCATGTTTCATAAGCTAAGAAGATATTCATTGAGTGGTAAGGATCTTAACCAATTCAATTTAATTCAATTTTATTTAAACATTCCTGAAACAAAAGAACATACAGAACGCTCCCAAGAAGAGCACAACCGTGTTCTGTGCGGGAGTGCACAACTTTTAATCACCTATGACATCCATATGTGAACTTAGGTTTCTTCCTGGACAAAAGGTTCATCACGAATTCGGCTGAAACTGGAAATTTGGTTGAAGCTCAAAGTTGTTTCTGCAATCGATTAGAGATTCGGCATCGGGGCAAGGAGACGTGCTGAATCCATTTTTGAACTTTATTTTAACAGTAAAAATATTTCAAGGAATCTGACGAAGACTGAATGGCGATGACATGACCCAACTGTTTGAATCAAATGTTCGGTTTTTGGGATCCCATCGAAACCTTTGGTCTTACTTTTTAATGTTACTCCGATGTACCCAAGAAGCGGGCCACAAATATATTTATAAAAAAGAAAAAAACGAGATAATTTATGCTGTTGGAAGACCTTTTCGAAAGCTATGAACTAGACATAGTGGGTCGTTAGTTAAAGGAATTAAGTGGCATTTGTCCAACTGAGGAACTGATCACCAAAAAATCATACTACTGAAATACAATGAAGACTATAAGCAACACATCATGCTCATTGGTAGTCTGGTAGAATTCCATATTCATAGATTGTTTGCCATACTTACTGTTAAATCTCATACACTCATACCGTAAAATATAATCCTCCAAACACGGTGTAAACAGCGTGGATTTCCTTCAAACAAGGCTGTTAATTCAGCTGCACTTACAAATCGCTTAGGGTCTAAATCCCAACTCACCTAACTTCTGGCAAAACCAGGACGCCAAGAAATCTTTAACCAGACATTATTATACCTTTTTCCTCGAAAAGCAATCGGTACTAAGCATTCTGTAACCACGCAACGGTAGATAATGCTTCTTAATATTTCAGAGTGACCAAAAACGGAAACACCGGAAAGATAAGTAGATAAGACGTGAGGAGAAGAGCTTATGATAAAAGAAAATGTAACAAGAAGATGTTCATATCATGGACCTTAAGCGGGGGTCTTTAGCAACGAAGGGGGGCCACGTATACAGGTACAGGTCCCGTTGTCCTGTGAAATTAAGAATTTTATAGAGAGTTTTGAGACGGCGGTCAAACAAATTATCAGTGATAAAATGGGACTACCAGAGATTGCAAACTCGCGCATATTGAACACTCGTCGGTTCCAATCTGGAGATGCTACAGCAGATTCCGACGGTTCCAACGTGGCTCCCGTAATTGTTGTATTCAGTAATCCGGACGCTGGAAAAACCGTGTTCCTGGGGAAATCTAAGCTAGCAAAAACAGGTATATTTGTACCTGAGTACCTCATTAGAAAGCGAAACCAGCTGCTTGACTTAGCTCGCAATAAGTACGGTACAAAAAACAAATGGTCAGTGGAAGGAATGATCTTTGTTAAGCAATGCCCTAACACAAAACAAATCCGGAGTGCTAGTGATGTTATCGGTCAAGGATCCCAACTTAATATTCGTATTTCTTCCGATCAGTTCGTTTACATGCATATCTTTTGTTTGTGTTTTTCTCTCTCTTCTTTGGATACTTTTTTGCTTTTGCATAGTTTCAATAAATCAATCTGGATTTTCCAATACTTTACTTTAGTGTTATCTTCGCGTTTATGGTGGTTAGAATTACGGCCACAATCAGGATTTTTGTTGTCTTAAAATGGTAAATGGTAAATTGTTTGCTTAATTTATGTGTTTTTGACGAAATTAAAATAATGCCTATGTCTAAGTCTAAGCGATGGATCGGACCACCTTATATCATTTTTCTTTCCAAAACCGAAAATTGTAAGCTTAAAGATGAACACCAAAGTGTCAGATAACTTATCCGTCGCGTATTGACGCACCTACCAGTTTCACACAAATGAGCTGAGTTAACCAAAAACATAATCTTATGTCACAGAGCTCGTCATCTTCTACTCACGGGATGCAGAGATCAAGCAGGTTGTTAATGGCGTTGATTGCTGAGGAAACTACTATTCAACTTGCGGTTGCCTTCAGTTCGGCTTTAAGATTAAAGTATAAAAGAAACAGGAAAAAGAAACGTAGTTATGACCCAAGTATAAAGGCAAATGACATCCATGGTGCGATAGACGACCGTCCCTACTATTTGATTTATGTTATTTGTAAAACTATTAAATTGCTGGTGGAGTGTAGATAATCCAAAATATGGAATTATGTTTCGTCAAGTTTTATTAGGAAGTGTAATGCAGATTTGTATGGTTTGTGATCGAGACCGTGTTTGGTCCAATCGTCATTCTTTCGTTGGTCTTTAGTAGCTACAATTTTTAGACACATGGTGAAAAATGACGAAATCTCTCCTCCTTCAAGGCTTTTAGGTTCTGGACTACATCCAGCAGACTCGGCTTCGAAGAATATTTGGACGACTTTCTTTAGCAGAGCACCGATTCGAAAGAAAATACATACGTCTTTCCATTACAGCTTCATGATATGGCAAATAGGAGTGTTGCTGGTGCCAAGTTTAACATTTCTAAGTTTTTATGTTTCTGGTTTATTGGTCACGGTACAAGTCCCTTGGGTAAAGTGTCATATATGTCTTATTATTAATTTCCGTGACATAGGGTTGTGAAATGATTAGACGAATTTGCCTTCGGGCGGGATCACTGTTCCTATGGCCGGCTTCTACCAGACTATTGTAGTGGTTTGGAACTCTGTTCACAAGCCCCTAGGTAGCTCAAATAGTTAGAGCGCCTGCCTTGTAAGCAGAGGGTCCTGGGTTCAAACCCCGGCTGAGGACCATTTTTGTATTTCAGTTCACTACTTATAAGAAAGAAAAAAAAAGTTTTATGTCGATACAAGCTGGGGCACCGTACAATCCACATGGAAAGACGATGACTAGAGAAAACCATCTAGTGTATCAGTCAACCAACACAAACCCTCGAACTCTTCAAGTTTCAAAATCACGGAAGAAAATAAGAAAGTTAAAAAATAAGCACCTACGACTGGACTGATAACGACCGGCAAGACAAGTGAACTGAGAGAAGAAAGACATTCAGACTGTCTCTCGTGTATACTATTCGTCCCGAGTCCACAGTTCCAGCTTTGCAGGTGAGAGAATTGATGACAGAGACATAACATTTAGAATCAGACGCTGAAACGTAAAGGAATGAAAATTGCAATTAAACTGATAGTGGTGATGATATGGAGAAACGTAATGCACCACGATTCAGTCATGACCAGAAAGAGAAAGTGTCCATTCGGTTTTAAAGGGGGGGGGGGCAGTCTACTAACAAGACCAAAGGTTTCAATGGGAACTAAAAAAAAAATACTATTTATCGGACACGTCAGATTCGTTGAACATTTAATATTTATCACTAATCAGCCGTTTGAAAATAAACATAAATGACACCATAGTGGCGTTCTGGCAAATTTCTGGTTTGACCGGATTCCGGGCGAACAGAACGCTTAAAGTTTAACCGAAAAGGGCTAGGATACGACAGTCTAGTTACCCATCACTTGTTCGCTTAAATAATCTTGAAAACCCGATGAAAAAGCGTTAGTTTGTTTTTCTGATATTTCCAAATAATCGATTATCCCATTGTGCTTGCCGCTCTTCCCGTTTTTGTGATATCTATATGGTGCCTGGAACATTTGGCAACAACACCAGCAGCAAACGAGTAAATAAATTGTGTATCAAATAAACAAAGAAGTGTCTGCAGTCTGCAGTGCCAAAAACTAGTGCTAGCTAGTGAGGTGTCTTGTGTAGTGATAGTTTAGTGATTTTCGCGGGCGAATTGTGGACGGATTCACCATGGGAAAGCGTCCACATTCCCAACATCCCTACTGAAGACTACTGTGGACAGAATGAAAATCCCCAATAGGTGTTGTAATAATTCAATGTATTTGAATCTAAGATGTAAAAATAAGTTGCCTGTTCAGTTAAACTTTAAGAAGGAAATAATTTGCATATACGGATTCAGCATGTCTCCTTACCCTTGGTATCAAACCTCTAATCAACTTCAAGTAAAACTTTTACTGTTAAGAAATTTTCCAGTTTTGGCCGGATTCCCCTGAGAAAATAATGGTCCTCTACAGATTTAGCATGTCTACTTACTCCTAAATCAACTATCTCATTAGCCTTTCAAAAATACTTTATTGGCCCCTTAACTTGCCCCCCCCCCCCCAGCCCTTAATATAGACCTACGGAGCCAATCTATGAAACTGACCTGTCCTTTGACCCAAAGAATGCTCGCGTCTAGTTTGAACAAAATAACGCATTCCCTTTGAGAGTTGTCGTGATTACAAACGGATCGACTGACGGAGAAAATTTAACAAAGTCATAGGTACTGACGGACGAAATTTAACAAAGTCATAGGTATCCCTTCACTTGCCTTTTGGGATCCCAAAAAATACAGACATTTTGGGTAGATCATGAACCAGGGGTCCCAGAGCCTTGGGGTCCTAGGTCATGGCCAAGGATATGTGCCGAGTGCCCTGACACTGGAGCACTCTCTCCCCTTTCTGAAAACTAATTAGACAAAACCAACATATATAATAATAAACAAGAGCTACGAGCTCATATGGCACTTGTTACGAGTAGGCACAGCTCGGTTATGTCAATGATATATCTAGTGTTTGCTAGGTGTCTTCCCACCAAGTTTCATCTCGATCCCTCCACTCATAGCGTTTTCCAATATTTCCGGTTCTCCCCTCCAGCTCCCCCCAAAAGTCACCGGATCCGGTCCGGATTTTAAGTGGGTCGTCTGAGGCATGAGGTCTTTCCAAATATCAAGTTTCATCGAGATCCGGTCACCCGTTCAAAAGTTATAAATACCTCAAGATTCCGGATTCCCCCTCCCTCCACTCCCCCAACAGTGCCCGAACCGGCTCGGTCATGTCAATGATGTATCTAGTGTTTGCTAGGTGTCTTCCCACCAAGTTTCATCTCGATCCCTCCACTCATAGCGTTTCCCAAGATTTCCGGTTAACCCCTCCAGCTCCCCCAAAAGTCACCGGATCCGGTCCGGATTTTAAGTGGGTCGTCTGAGGCATGAGGCCTTTCCAAATATCAAGTTCCATCGAGATCCGATCACCCGTTCAAAAGTTATAAATACCTCAAGATTCCGGATTCCCCCTCCCTCCACTCCCCCCACAGTGCCCGAATTGGCTCGGTTATGTCAATGATGTATCTTCACACCAAGTTTTATCTCGATCCCTCCACTCACAGCGTTTCCCAAGATTTCCAGTTGCCCCCTCCAGCTCCCCCCAAAAGTCACCGGATCCGGTCCGAATTTTAAGTGGGTCGTCTGAGGCATGAGGTCGTTCCAAATATCAAGTTTCATCGAGATCCGGTCACCCGTTAAAAAGTTATAAATACCTCAAGATTCCGGATTCCCCTCCCTCCACTCCTCCGACAGTGCCCGAATCGGCTCGGTCATGTCAATGATGTATCTAGTGTTTACTAGATGTCTTCCCACCAAGTTTCATCTCGACCCCTCCACTCATAGCGTTTCCCAAGATTTCCGGTTGCCTCCTCCAGCTCCCCCCAAAAGTCACCAGATCCGGTCCGGATTTTAAGTGGGTCGTCTGAGGCATGAGGTCTTTCCAAATATCAAGTTCCATCGAGATCCGATCACCCGTTCAAAAGTTATAAATACCTCAAGATTCGGATTCCCCCTCCCTCCACCCCCCACAGTACCCGAATCGGCTCGGTTATGTCAATGATGTATCTAGTGTTTGCTAGGTGTCTTCCCACCAAGTTTCATCTCGATCCCTCCACTCATAGCGTTTCCCAAGATTTCCGGTTGCCCCCTCCAGCTCCCCCCAAAAGTCACCGGATCCGGTCCGGATTTTAAGTACGTCGTCTGAGGCATGAGGTCTTTCCAAATATCAAGTTCCATCGAGATCCGATCACCCGTTCAAAAGTTATAAATACCTCAAGATTCCGGATTCCCCCTCCCTCCACTCCCCCCCACAGTACTCGAATCGGCTCGGTTATGTCAATGATGTATCTTGTGTTTGCTAGGTGTCTTCCCACCAAGTTTCATCTCGATCCCTCCACTCATAGCGTTTCCCAAGATTTCCGGTTGCCCCCTCCAGCTCCCCCCAAAAGTCACCGGATCCGGTCCGGATTTTAAGTGGGTCGTCTGAGGCATGAGGTCGTTCCAAATATCAAGTTTCATCGAGATCCGATCACCCGTTCAAAAGTTAAAAATACCTCAAGATTCCGGATTCCCCCTCCCTCCACTCCCCCCACGGTGCTCGGATCGGGGAAGTGACTATTTCCAACTTAATCATTTGGGGTCCCTGATACGCTTGCCAAGTTTTATCGTCCTAGCTTATCTGGAAGTGCCCGAACTAGCAAAACCTGGACAGACCGACAGACCGACAGACCGACAGACCGACAGACCGACGGACGGACAGAAATTGCGATCGCTATATGGCACTTGGCCGAAGGGCAAGTGCCATAAAAAAATAAAAGCTACATGGCACCCACCCTAATGGATCAGCTACGGAAGAAGTAATCCATTTACGTTTACAACTGATTTAGCCATTACCTTTCATTTATCTGCGATACTAGCCTGATGAGTAATAGTGAAATAAAAACAAAAATCTGTACCTGAAACTTATAATCACCTGTTGAGTGTTGGGTTATGTGGATATTTACCCTCACTCACAATTAATTATGAGTGTCTCACAGTCCAATTCTTCAGGCTACCATCTTAAATTGTTACCTTTCTTGATTTAAATTTGAAAATTAGTCTTCCCTTGAAGGGGGAAGCAGGGGAAATCTGCACATCCGCAGTCATGGCCCTAAGTTCAGCCAGGCTCTGTAAAAAAAAAAAAAAGAAGACTTGTAACAGACTGTAGACATAACTGGATGTTAGGTTTTAACCTGGAAATGCCTCAAAACACCCGGATGTTTATAAGATAAATTTAAGGCTTGACTACCCGATGTAAAATTTGTAGAATGCGTAGTTGTATGATAGTTGTACGAAAAAGTTGAATCTAGTGATATGTAATACTAAAGAGTATTATAATTTAATGTGCCTCAGACTGGGCCAATCTTAAGTAGTAGCATCCAGTAGCATCCTGTCTTGCTCTAGGAGCATCCAGTCTTGCTAATAGTAGTATGCAGTAGAATGCAGTCACACGGTAGCCTTGAAGTAGAAGCATGTAGTAGCATCAGTTAGTACTCCATGCTACTATTTCGTACAATTTCATACTACTATTCTGAGATAAAGTTTTCATTGGTAAATAAAGAATAGATCCATGTTCCGGTAACAGCCGTAGTACCAAAGCCCGTGTGAAGAGGAACATGAATGCTACGAAAGATGCTGCCTGGAAACGTAAGGGGGGAAATATAGATTTCAACCCCCCATTCCGCGAGATCAATAGATTCATCAGCAAGGCGGAAGTAAAAAAAACACTCATTAGAAACTGGCATTTGCGAGGACTTCCCGAACTACACACAAACACTTTAAAAAATCTTGCTTGCTACTGGGATTAATCTTGTCTCTAAAAAGATACTCTTATCTCTAATTCGGATTAATCTTATCCCAGTAAAGATAAGATTCATTCCAGTAGGAAATACTGCAGTTAACTTTAATCTTTACTCGGAGAAACTTTTTACAGTGTACAGGCGCTTTAACAGCGGACGATACGTGAACAAACGCCTCGCAGAGCAGTTCTCCAATGTACTGAAAATACTGGATCCATCTAATCCAATCTAAAGAAAAGGTTTCGAGTGGATAACATGTATTGTGTTGGCAAGTTGAACGCGCAATGGCACAAGAATGACGCTGCGAAAGTAGATACGTCGCCGTACTCGCCGTCTTACCAAAGTGACGCATGGAATTTGGACAGGATGTCCGCCCCTCTCCTATGTACTCATACGAAGGGTTCCACGCTCTTACACCGACTAGTATTGCCAGTAGTTATCGTGGTGATACCACGGTCCGACCGTCGTAACTGATCGTGGTATTTGAAAAAGTCATCTCACTTTCATCGAGTTTTGTCCGAGGTTTTGTCAAATTGATGGGAAAGAAGTTTGTCACTGACTGATGTGACTGAATATCAATTTTCTTTTGGGATGACTTCGAAAAGCGCAATTTCGGCAATTGTCGTTTTTGCATAGCAACCGTATTTCAGATACCAGGCTAAGCGCAAAAACGACTAATTGCAGATCCAGTTACCGCGGTAACAGATACCATGGTATCTGATACCACGGTCTAAAGTCGTTTTTGCAGTTATCGTGGTATCTAATACCACGGTCAAAAGGCTGTTTTGCAGTTATCGTGGATAGGCGAGTTAGCGTGGTATCTGATATTCAGATACACGGTCCGACCGTGGTACCTGATCGTGGTATCTGAAAAGTCGTCTCACTTTCATCAATTTTTGTCAAATTGGTTGGAAAGAAGTTTGGCACTTAGTGGCGTGACTGAATGTTAGTTTTTGGGATCCCAAAACGTAAGTGGCGGGATACCTATGACATAGCAAAAGTTGTCCGTCTGTCCGTCTGTGCGCGCTATAACTCTCGAAGGGAATGCGATATTTTGATGAAACTTGGTGTGAGGACTCTTCGGGTCAAGAGTAAGGTCGAGTTCGTAGATGGACTCTGTATCCCTACATTTAGGGGTGGGGGAGGGGGTTTCAATTTAAGGGGCAACAAAAGTATATTTTAAAAGCTATTGAAATAGTTGATTTAGGGGTAAGGAGACATGCTGAATCCGAATATTTTCTTGCCGGTCAAGTAGTTCACCCGAAATCCGGCGAAAACCGGACACACAATTTTTCGACCAGTTTTCGGCTTTAACAATCCCTACCCCTTTATTCTCAAATTAGTATAGCTATGTGCGTGGGTGCCGACCTTCATTTGTTTATTCTGTGTGACGTCAGAGAGATCTAGTGTTCTAATCTTCGATTCAAGACTTATTCTAAATATCAGCAGGGACCCATAAATTTCCTATAATGACTCGAAATTCAGGGGGCTTGTCAATAAGAGATTTCTGATGCGCTCTTGACCGAGCGTCAGATAGTTCGAGAAAGACCCACGGAAATAAAATACCCAACTACACAGATAGACAATATTTTTCGCAGCTCTAGTGCTGAACTAGGAATATTTCTCTGTAAAGGAAGAGTATCCTGGATCTTTTGTCCTAGCTTAGGTACCTGGTGGCATGCTGGTAATTTTGTCTATCTGAGCAAGAACGCCGATTCGACTCAAGCGGAATTTTTACAAACTAGGTGAGGCTCGGGCAACATAGCAACATAGAAGCATACGAAATGACAAGACCCCTGAATGGTGAGTCATTACAGGAAATTTATGAGTCCCTGATATCAGTCAATTATGTCTATTAGTTATAGGCTACAATGAAAGAAATTGTAGCTATGTTTTTTTGCAGTATTTTGTCAACAAGTAATATTTCCCATCAGTACATAAACATCCGTCCAGACCAGAGCGGCGAAGGTTTTCTTGAGACTATAAAGCGTAAACACATAGGCTAGGTATAGCCAAGAACTTCTTCAAAACAAAGCTATAAACACAGATAGGCAAACGTTGCCTGAAACCAACAATATCAACAGCTTTTGTAGGCTTCATGATGAGAATCCTTTGTCAGACTTGTCTTGGCTTCCAAAGAGTTCAGTTCTCTCTTAAGAATGTAGTCTGTAGGTAAAGTAACCATCTTTTCACATACGAAGTGCTAATTGTACAGATAAAAATAAGGGGAACCCGTCACTTCGTCCACCCGTCACTACGCCCACCCGTCACAACGCCCACCCGTCACTACGCCCACCCGTCACTACGCCCACCCGTCACTACGCCCACCCGTCACTACGTCCACCCGTCACTACACCCACCGTCAGTTCGTCTACCGTCAGTTCGCCCACCCGTCATTTCGCCCAAAAATCCGTCAGTTCGGCCAACTTTTCCGACAGTTCGCCTACCCGTCATTTGGCCCAAAAATCCGTCAGTTGGCCCACTCCTGAAATCTGTCAGTTCGCCCACTCTTGAAATCCGTCAGTTGACCCACCCTTGAAATCCGTCATTTGGCCTACTCCCCGTCAGTTCGCCCAATTTTTCCGACAGTTCGCCCACCCGTCATTTGGACCAAAAATCCGTCAGTTGACCCAGTCCCGAAACCCGTCACTTCGCCCAATTTAAAAATCCGACAGTTGACCCAATTTTGCAGGATCATTAAATCCACGAAAAAGTGCCGCGACCCCAGGGGAATAATCAGCTCAACTCGGCCCTGTCAGTAAAAAAAGGGACGCAATCCCAGAAGATTACTCAAACAGAGGCGACCTTCCTCGTTTAATTAGGTCAACAGGAGATGCTTATGGGTGCAAATTTTATGTTTACGTAAAGAAGGATATGAAGATGGGTTTAAAAAAGGTATTATATGAAAAAGCACCGAGACCCCAGGGGAATAATCAGAAGGAGCCGACAATTACGTAGACATTTAGTCAGAAACGTGGGAAGCTTTGCGAGATTCTGCGGCAAATTCAGTTGGAAAATCTAAAAGATGAAAAAAAAAGAGGAAAAATAGAGTAACGAGCAGTAAAGGGTTCTGATTGGCAATACGATTTAGAGTCGTTCACACGGAAATGGAAAGTAAAAGCATAATAGAAATAATATAATGCAGGACTTTACTACCGAGCTTCCGTGTACTACCTCCGAGTATATTCGCAAGCTATCTGCAATGTATGAGTCTCTACTCTGTACGGAAAGTGTCCTTTTGTCAGTGGGAAAACTTTTTTCCCTAAATTTACGTAGCCCACAAACTAAATTTAAACTGCTCATCAACGTTATGTGATCCAAGGTATGTGAGAATTATCAATTTCTTTCGCCGACGGCTTTCAACCCAGCAAACCCGAATATTCAAAAGCTTTTCCAAAATATGATCGTAGATTCGTACAGAACAGCTTTTCCAACCTTGAGTCCCTTGTGCTGTTAACCAAGAACATACCCAGGGTTGCTTACTGCAATATCTACTGCCAGTTTGGGGCCAGGGGTGGCCCAAAAGGGGGGGGGATGAGTGGGGGTGACATCTGTCAAACACAATCTCCGAGTCGTTTGAAATTTTTTTTTAATATCATCGTAAATCCGTCCCAGTCAAAGGCAAGCCGAGTCCTTTAAATCAGGTTTCAATACCCCGTCAGGGCGGTGACATGATTATTTCTCGTACGACGGGTACCATTGCACCCTTGTTTTAAAACCTGTTCTAGTCGTATATCATTTGTATTTATCTAATCAACTTCAAATAAAACTTACACTTTTACCAATTTTTTTCCGGTTTTGGCCGGATTCCGGGCGAAATACTCGGCCGGGTAGAAAAGAATTATTATATACGGATTGAGCGTGTTTTGTTGCCCCTAAACCAAGCGTTTAATCAACTTCAAATAAAACTTTTACTTTTAATAAATTTTCTGGCTTCGGCCGGGTTCCGGACGAACTAATTGTTCGGCGAGAAAATCAGTTTCAGATATGGATTCAGCATGTCTCCTTTACCCTTTATCGACTATCTTATTTGCTTTTTAAAACCTTTTTTTTTTGTCCCTTAATTTGAAACCCCTCCCTCACCCCTAGGTATGGAGCTACAGAGCTCATCTACGAACTTGACCTGTACGTTGACCCAATAGATCCTCATACCAGTTTTTAAGAAAATATTTCTACCCTTTCGAGATTTATCGTGCTAAAAGACGGACGGACGGACAGAAGGATAACTTTTGCGAAGTCGTAGGCATATTTATTCAAACAATGTTTACAACGGATACGTCAGCTACGATTCTTCATCAGCGATATTTCGGCCCTTCTTGGCAAGGGTCCTCGTCAGGCTGTCAATCCTCTGGTTCAACTTCGGGGAAGGAAACAAACCTGTAATCTATATTACAGGTTTGTAATATACTATATAATATTTGTCATAGGTATATGACCATAAGCATAATTCGGAGTTTCTACACTGTTGTTTATAGTTGTTTATAAACTTTACGCAACGGTCAGATTTGATACAAGAGAGTATTACTGCGACAAGTAAACCAGAAGTTAATGCTGGATTGTATAAAGGCCCTGCCTTGGTTTATCAATGATCAATCAATTTAATACAAATTCTACTTCTGGTTTATTTGTCACAGTAAGAGTAGACAGTTAACCACATTTACAATAAGCTTAGCATAAATGATAGTGCTTGGCCTAAACATAGGGGTTTCTTACCTATGAAACCCTCGTACACCAGGTGTCAGTCAGGTATGCATAGTAACTTTGTAGAATCAGTAGGCTATATCGGTCTGCAACATCACCGGGTGCTGGAGCTTTGTTGAGGATATGCACGTGATCCATGTTACTTTATTTTACGTATTTACCTCTTTTTTTAATTGAAAGCCTGCTGTTGTAGTCAATAAGGTAAGAAGTGGAACGATATTAAACAAGACCAAAGGTTCCGATGGGATCCCAAATGTTCAAATTTGATCTAGACAATTTCAATCAATCAATCATCGCATTTATTCCGGAATATCTGTTTCACAACATGATAACATAGGACTGTCAACTTAAACAAAATATAATTGATATATACAATTCGTTTTAAAACTTGTACGACTTCATAACTTGTAACAAAATTAAACGGTATGTCAACATAAAAAATAAACAAAATTAAACGGTATGTCAAACATAAAAAATATAAAATATGTAATATTAGATTAATTGTCAAAACATTTTACGTGTCTTCACTTGTTAAAAAACTTCACAAAATATGGCACAAATGAGTTAAGGAATCTACCAGAAGAGTGACTAGGTGGGTTTTGTACCGTTACTTTATTTGCCGTTCTGGTGCGTGCTTGTTCACCATTTTTTACTGCTTGGGTCTTGTCTTCGCTAAATCCAGTCTTCGCCAGACTCCTTGAACACTTTTGCTATTAAAGTTTAGAAAAAGATTAAGGCAAAATAGCTAATCATATGAGAAAACCAAGTTCAGATATGGATTCAGCATGTGTGTTTACCCCTTTAAGTCATATCTATTTTGACGAAGCAGATCGAAACTTCCTGCCTTACTTCTGCCAATCTTCCGGTTTTGGCGGAATTCCGGAACTACTTGTCTTGCGAAAAAATAAAGCTCAAAAAACGAATTCAGCATGTCTCCTGAAATCCAACCTCTAATCAACTTGCAATTAAAATTTTACTTTTAACAAATTTTCCGGTTTCAACCGGATTCCGAGCGATCTATACGTCCAGTGAGAAAATAGTTGCCATATGCGAATTCAGCATGTCTACTTACTCGCAAATCGAATATCTCATCAAATTTAAATAAGACTTTTACTTTAAAGAAATTCTCCGGTTTTGGCCGGATTCCTTCCGAACTATTTGTCCGGCGAGAAAACAAATTTCATATTCGGATTCAGCATGTCTCCTTACCCTTGATTCGACTATTTCATTAGCTTTTAAAAAGTGTTTTGTGTTCCCCTTAATTTCAAACCCCTTCCCCCACCCCTAAATATAGAGCTACATGGCCCATCTTCGAACTTGACCAGTATTTTGACATAAAGACTCTTCGTGCCAAGTTTGATCAAAATATCTCAACCCCTTCGAGAGTTGTCGTGCTAACAGACGGACGGACAGACAGACAACTTTACGATGTCATAGGTATCCCTCCACTTACGTTTTGGGATCCCAAAAAGGAAGCATTCATACGCGAAAGTTGGACCAGTCTCGATTTCAATAAAAGCGACTTTTTACTAGATCTGTTCGATATCCGTAATTGGAGACACCGGGACTCGAAACTCACTCAGTTAGTGCATATGGCAACGTCAAATTACATGTAAAAAAAAATCGAGCTTTAAATGTAACAAGACTGGACTACTTGTTGGACATGATTCTGGTCAGTGATACACGGTGAGTGAGGGAATTGTGTGAGTTCCTCAGTTGTTGTCTGACACATGACAACTTGTAAAAAAACAACACATTTTAGCTCAACGTCTTATTTTTCAACTTTATCTCTAATTTTTTGTAATTTTTCACAGTTTTTCAAGGAATATTCACAATTTTCGCAAGATTAAATGGAGGTACTGAAATTTTAATATGACCTTTCTAAATTTCTTTTTATGGCACTTGTAGCCTCTGTCTCAAATGCAATACACCTATCGTAATTCTGTCTGTCGGTCTGTCCGGGTTTTTTTGGGATCCCAAAACGTAAGTGGAGGGATACCTATGAGCTATGACATCGTAAAAGTTGTCCATCCGTCTGTAAGCACGATAACTCTCGAAGGGAATGAGATATTTTGATGAAACTTGGTATGAGGATTCGTTGGGTGGACCACTCAATTTCGTAGATGGGCTTTGTAGCCCTACATTTAAGGGTGTGGGAGGGGTTTCAAATTAAGGGGCGAACAAAATATTTTGAAACAGCTAATGTGATAGTCGATTATGGGGTAAGAAGACATGCTGAACACGATGGTAAAAACCATTTTGTCATCGAACAAGTAGTTCGCCCGAAATCCGGCCAAAACCGGAAAGTTTGTTAAAAGTAAAAGTTTTATTTTAAGTTGATTAGATGTTCTATTTAGGGGTAGGAAGACATGCTGAAGACGATGGTGACAACCATTTTCTCGACGGACAAGTAGTTCGCCCGGAATCCGGCCCAAACCGGAAAGCTTGTTAAAAGTAAAAGTTTTATTTTAAGTTGATTAGATGTTCGATCTAGGGGTAGGAAGACACGCTGAACACGGTGGTGAAAACCATTTTCTCGACAGAAAAGTTGTTCGCCCGGAATCCGGCCCAAACCAGAAAGTTTGTTAAAATTAAAAACTTTAGTTGAAGTTGATTAGATGTTTGATTCAGGTCAAGAAGACATACTGAACGCTTACGTGAAAAAATTTTCTATCTGGACATGTAGTTCGCCCGGAATCCGGCCAAATCCGGAAAATTGGTAGAAGTTAAAGTTTTATTTCTAGTTGATTAGATAGCCGATTTAGGGGTAAGAAGAGATGCTGAATCCGTGTGTGACAATCATATTTTACCCGGACATATAGTTCGACCGGAATCCGGCTGGAGACGGAAAATTTGTTATAAGTTAAATTTTTATTTGAAGTTGATTAGATGTTCATTATTGGAGAAAGAAGATACCCTGAGTTCATTTTTGAGCTTTCTTTTTTTCGCCGGACAATTAGTTCTGGAGTTTGGCCGAAATCGGGAAATTGGCGGTAGTGGCAGGAAGTTTTTCTCAGATGATTAGCTAGTTGGCCTTAATCTGTTTCTGAATTTTAATTGTAAAAATGTTCAAGGAGTCTGGCGATGAGTGGATCTGGCTAAGACAAGACCCAGTTGCCTGGATCAGATATTGAATTTTTGGGATCCCATCGAAACCTTTGGTCTTGTTTCACACTTTTTCGAGCTAGGGTACTTCCAGATGTACTAGGACGATGAAACTTGGCAGACTTATCACGGACCAACCAAACTAACCTGGAAATAATCAGTTTCTCGATCCGACCATCTGCGGGGGAGTAGGGAGCGGAGGAATCTGGAAAATTAGGGCAGTTTTTCACACGTTTCCGAGTTAGGGTACTTCCAGATGTGCTAGGACGTGAGGGACTGGAGGGAGGGGAATCTGGAATATCGAGTTATGCGTAACTTTGGAACGGGTGATGGATTTGAGTGAAATTTCATAATTGAACAAAGGACATGTCTCTGGGGATCTTTTTCATGTCAGGAAGATGGGGGGGGGGGGGTACGTGAAAGGCTGATACTGGAGGGATTGGGATGGAACTTTCTGGGAGGAAGAAAAAGATGCTCTGGATAAATCTTTTTCACAACTGGATTGACTTCGGCGATTGTGGGGGAAGTTTGAGGGGAGGCGCGGGGGGGTCGGAATTCCCGTGATCACGATTTAAGGCACTTAGATGTGCTAGGACGATCTTGGCTGGAATATTAGACATTCGAGAAGATTGGCTTAGAAATTGCCACTTTTCAAATCCGACTATTCCTTAAAGTACCAATCTTGATTGTAAAGTAAGAAAATACTTTTAAGCGAAATATACATTTTCATGGGTTTTGCTTACAAATGAAGTTCCAGCTCCCTTAAAGTGCGCATGTTAACTGCAAAGTCGGAAAGCGCTTTTTATCAAATGGTTCATCTCAACTTATGATAGCGGATTCAACAGCTATGGGGGAGTTGATGGAGGGGTGGTCGGAAATTTCAAGAAACGGATAGAATGGAGGGATCGGAGTTAAACTTGCTGGGAAGAACAAGCATTTATTCTAGATAAATCGTTTGCACAATTGGACTGGAGCAGGACACTTAGGGGCAGGAGGTGGAGGGGGGCCTTCCAGAATTCCTGTGATGGCGTTTTTCAAGACGAAAGTTGGCAGGCATATCGGGACCCGAACATCTGACAGACCCCTTACCTACTACATACAGCTGCAAGTGCCATTTGAGCTTACAACTATTTTTGTGCACCCATCTTCATACTCTTCTTTACGAAAACATAAAAGCTGCACTAATAATCAACTCGTGTTGATCCTAATTAAACGAGAAAGGGTGTCTTCAATGGAGTAATCTTCCGTCCGTCTGTCCGTCTGTCAGCACGATAAATCTCGAAAGGAATGGGCTCTGTAGTCCTACATTTAGGGAGGGGGGGGGGGGGGTCAAATTAGGGGGCAACACAAAAATTTTGTAACAGCTAATGTGATAGTCGACTATGGGGTAAAAAGACATGCTGAACACGAAGGTGAAAACCATTTTCTTGCCGGATAAGGCAAGGTTGGTTGGTTAGAATTAAAAGTTTTCTTTGAAGTTGATTAGATGTTCTATTATGGAATAAGAAGACATACTTAACGCGATAACGAAAACCATTTTCTCGTCGAACAACTAGTTCTCCAGGAATCCGGCCAAACCGGAAAATTTGTTAAAAGCGAAAGTTTCGTTCGAAGTTGATTAGATGACAGATTTAGGGCTAAGAAAAGACGCTGAGTCTGTATATGGCACTCATGTTTACCCGGACATATAATTAGTCTGGAATCCGGTTGAAACCGGAAATTGTATAAGTTAAAGTTTTATTTGAATTTATTAGATGTTCTTTATAGGGATAAGGAGATACGCTGACTTCGTTTCTGGATTGTTCTTTTTTTGCTGGACAAGTAGTTCACTCGGAATTTGGCCGAAACCGGAAATTTGGCAGATGTAAAGCAGGAAGTTTCGGTCAGTATCGTCAAAATAGAAATGGCTTATAAAGGTATATCTGAGCTTGGTTTTCTCAGATGGTTAGCGTGGCGAAGACTAGATCTAGCGAAGACAAGACCCAATTCCCGGGATCAAACATTAGATTTTTGGGATCCCATCGAAACCTTAGGTCTTGTTTCTCAAGAGATATCCTCTCGTTACATGGAATCCTAAAACTTGCAATGGATATTGCAATCTGTAACCCTGGTCTGTCGTGGTTAATCCCCAAAATTCCTCGAAAAAGTTAAGTAGCTTTTGGACATTCGGGTCCCTGGTTTGAAAGCCTTCGGTTCTTACACATATCAACACATATATTTGATGTCCTATTTATATTCAGTTGGTAGGCTACGTAGAATTAGAAAAACCATCTTCCCACTAACAAGAGGAAAATTTCCGTAAAGAGTTGAGTCTCGTACATTGCAATTACTTTTGATAGTAGGGCTAATATTCTCTCCAAGAAATACTAGGAGGCGACACGAGAAAGCTTGGCATTAAAATCTACGACCTAACCCTCAACTTAGGTCCGACTCTCGATACGCGACGGGCGATGCTCTACACGGCAATTGAAGAACGAATAGTTCGCTTACAGTCCGAATAACGTACAAAAAAAGGATTGTTTTCGAGTTGTAGGTGTTTCCTGATTTCCATCTGAGGGACTGGAATTCACGAAGGCTTTGCAGATATTCTTTAGCACTACCATTGTAGCACAAAAAATCATATCATACCACCGACCTAACGGGTTTATGAAACCTGGTTTAAACGACTCGACTTGTCTTTGACAGGGACGGATTTACGACTGAAGCTGGCCAAAAGTGCCAAAATTAACAATTAAAAAAAAAAAAATCGGATTGTCTTAAAATAAAACGAGCGTCCGGGACCTCGATGAGGCCAAAATAAAAGAGTGATAGGACTTAGCAAAAGGCAGGAGAGGGGTGAATCTCCGCTCCTTTGGGCCAACCCTTATTCCTACTATGCTTTTACTTTTTATTTCCTTCTGAACTACTCCCAATCGTGTGCTCATGTGTGCTCATCCTCTATATTTTCCTTTCGTATTTTATGCAGAATCTAAAAACAAGCTTCTGATATTTCTGACTAAATGTTTACTTAATTATTATAGTGAAAAAGTAACATAAAAAACGACGAAATACAGTTCCGAAACCTACCTAGGATGTTGAACTTTGGATAGGTCTGTTTGCGCGTATCGTGGCAAAAACCTTTCAATTTCCGTAAAAATTAGCAGGTTCAGGTTCAGGTTCTTTTATTTCAAAAATACTTTGTGACAATATATTTTGGTCACTGGGGGCCGGCAGGGATACGAGCTCGTTAGCTCGGCCGGCGTTAGCAACAACCTCTTTATCAAGCAACAAAGATTGTTACAAACTATTTGAACAGGTTTTCTTTTCACCCATCTTCACGTGAACGGGATCTTTTTTTTAAGTAAACAGAACAGTCGCACCCAAAGAAATTTTGTATCGACCCTAATTAAACGAAAAAAGGTTCACTCCTTCTGATTATTCCCCTGGGGTTCGCGCCCCTTCTTCATAGATGTTACTGATCTTGCAAAGTTGGGCCAACTGTCGGATTTTTGGGCCAAATCACGGGTAGGTGAAATGTCGGAAAAGTTGGGCTAACTGACGGATTCTTAGGCGAAATGACGGGTGGGTGACTGTCATAAAAATTGGGCGAACTGACGGATTTTTAGGCGAAATGACGGATAGATCAACTGACGGATTTTTGGGCCAACTGACGGGTGGGCAAACTGTCGGAAAAGTTGGGTCAACTGACGGATTCTTAGGCTAATGACGGGTGGGTCAACGACGGATTTTTGGGCCAAATGACGGGTGGGCGAGCTGACGGTGGGGGAACTGACGGGTGGGTCAACTGACGGTGGGCGAACTGACGGGTGGGAGTAGTGACGGGTGGGTGAACTGACGGGTGGCCGTAGTGACGGGTGGATGTAGTGACGGGTGGCCGTAGTGACGGGTGGACGTAGTGACGGGTGGGAGTAGTGACGGGTGGGCGTAGTGACGGGTGGGGGTAGTGACAGCGACCCAAAAAAAGCAGTAACTTTTAAGTCAGTAAAAATCATTTAAATTATTCTTTCTAGTTTATCCTCCTGTCTCTCTAAATAAGGCGATAGTGTTCTTCGGCGATCTTTTGTGACTTTCGATGTAATTTGGGGAGTGTTGGTTATTGTTAGATAAGGGGTTCCTTTAGGAACATCAGGAGTCATCAAATAGGGTGGTCTCTTTTATAGGGATAGGCTTCTCAACTTCCTCCGTGCATGCGTGTCTCGGTGTCCTGAGGGTTTCCGGTGTCATACGTACCCTCGTGTCCGAAAGGTATCAGGTCATCCTTGGCATTCCGTGCCTCTGTCGGACGTAGGGACATACGTTCATTGCGGGGCGTCTTGGAAGTCAGTTCTTACGGAAGGTCGGCCAGTAGGCGTAAATTCATTTAAGCAAAGTGACTTGTGAATATCCAATTTTTGTTCTCTTTTATTTCTTCAGTTAGTCTTTTCAATAAAATCCGTTGCCGGTAATTTCTCTCTTGTAATGTTCTGCTATGATTCCTGGGCTGAGGGGTGGCTTTCCGGGAGGATTTTGTCATCCGAGGGCCTTGTTCGCGCTAAATAATTATTTTCCCCCGTCCGGCGATTATAGTGTAATCGAAGGCCGAAGGGGTTGACGTATAATGTTCAAACGAGGATGTTGTTCAATGAGGATTCACTGGCAAAGTACAGGCCAAGTTCGTAGATGGGTCCTTTAGTCCTATCTTATAGAGGCAGAGGAGGGATTCCAAATTTATGGTAAAAACATGTATGTTTTATATAAGGATTATATAAGGTATGTTTTTATAAGGATATTCATTGAGGGGGTAAGAAGGTCCGCTGAATCCAGATGTGAACTTAGTTTTCTCGAGGATGTTGTTGCTTTAGTCCTATCTTATAGAGGCAGAGGAGGGATTCCAAATGGTAAAAACATGTATGTTTTATATAAGGATTATATAAGGTATGTTTTTATAAGGATATTCATTGAGGGGGTAAGAAGGTCCGCTGAATCCAGATGTGAACTTAGTTTTCTCGCTGGACAAATGGTTCATCACGAATTCGGCTGAAACTGGAAATTTGCTTCAAGTTCAAAGTTGTTTACGAAATCGATTAGAGATTCGGTATCTGGGCAAGGATACGTGCTGAATCCATTTTTGAACTTTATTTAACAGTAAAAATATTCAAGGAGTCTGACGAAGACTGAATGGCGAAGACATGACCCAATTGTTTGAATCAATAGTTAGATTTGTGAGATCCCATCGAAACCTGTCGTCTTGTTGGTTTGGGAATTTAGGCCGCAAAACCTGAGACGTTCTAGCTTACCAGCTATATCGAGAAATCTCGCTTTATCATCTTAATAACTGTATGCCTCAACTTTTTAGCTTCATTTTTATGGCACTTGTCTACCGGCCAAGTGCCATATACCTATAACTTTTCCTTCGGTCGGTCGGTCGGTTAGTCCGGTGTTTGCGAGTTAGGGTACTTCCAGATGTGCTAGACTATGAAACTTGGCAGGCATATCAGTGACCCGATCAAACTAACCTGGAAATGATCAGTTTCCCCCTTCGACCATGTGGGGGGGGAGTGGAGGGCGGGGGAATCCTGAGAAATGAGCAAACTTTGTCAAACCCCTACCCCTTTCTTCACACTAGTATAGCTCTGCATGTGGATGACGTCATTCTCTGCTTATATCTATGAGCTTCGGCGGAGAGAGCTAGTGTTATCGACGGTCGAAGGGGTTGGTATATGGTTCAAGCTTTTGTCACACTTTTTCGAGTTAGGGTACCCAGATGTTCTAGGACGATGAAACTTGGCAGGAATATCAGGGACCCGATCAAAGCAACCTGGTAATAATCAGTTTACCGATCTGACTATCTGGGGGGGGGGGGGGGGGCGAAGGGCGGGCGAATCCTAAAATGTTGAGTGGTGTGCAACTTTCGAACGGGTGATCGGATTAGAATGAAACTTAATACCTTCTATAAATAACATATCTCTGATTTTTCATTTGAAGCCCGGACCGAATTCGACAGCTATGGGGGAGTTGGGTTTGAAACTTGCTGGGAATAACAAGCATCTGCTCCAGATAAATCGTTTATACATTTGGGCTGGATCCGGACACTTGGGGTGGTGGTGGAGGGGGGGTGTGTTTCCCGGAATTCCGGTGGTGGCGGCTCTGGGGATTTTCACGACGAAACCTGGGAGGCGTATCAAGGACCCGATCCAACTTGTAAATAAAAATTTACTCGATCCGATAATAATGGGGGGGGGGGAGCAGAGGGAGGGGGATTCCGGAATAATGAGTCATGCGTAACTTTGAAACGGGTGATCGGATTTGAGTTAAATTTTGTAATTGAACAGAGGACATGTCTCTGGTGATCTTGTTCATGTCCAGACCGGATCCGACAACAACTAGGGGTGGGGATACGCGACCGGCTTAGACTGGAGAGATCGGGATGGAACTTTGTGGGATAACAACAGATGCTCCGGATAAATCATTTACAGAACCGGATAGGCTCCGGCGACTGCGGGGGGAGTTTGAGGGGGGAGGGGGTCCGGAATTCCAGTTATAGCGAGTAAAGGTACTTCCAGATGTGCTAGGACGATGAAACTTGGCGGGAACATTATAAATTCGATAAGTTTGGCTTAGAATTCGCCAGTAGCAACCATGACCGCAAATTAAGAAAAATTCTTATAAGCAAAATATGCATTTTCATGACCCCCACGATCCCATTATTATTTTTGCCCTAAGGGTTTTGCTTACAAATGAAGTTCTAGCTCCTTTAAAGTGAGCATCTGCACCACAAGGTTGAAAATTACTTTTTATCAAACAATACTTCTTAACCCATGACAATTTGTGTCACAAGGGTTTTGCTTTAAATAAAAATATATATTTCTAGCCCCCTTCAAGTGCTCATGTTAACCGAAAAGTGGAAAAAAAACTTTTGACCAAACGGTATATATCAATGATCCCTAAGAGCCTGCTATCGTTTTTGCCTCAAGGGTTTGCTTACAGATGAATTGCTAGCGCCTTTAAAGTGCGTATCATTACAGTCAAGTTCAACAATAAAATACTTTTTCTCTAGCTCCCTTAAAGTGCGCATCTGAACCGTACAGTCGAAAAGAAATTTTGATCAAACAATACATCTCAACCCGTGCAAGTGCCATATGAGCTTACAGCTCTTGTTGTAGTTACTGTTGAGGGACCGGTAGGAGGATTCTGGCTCGTTTTGCCGTTGACAAACCGCAGAATTCTGCAGCCAGTGGCAACACTGACTATTTCTGACAGTGTTAACTAGTTAGACTGTTTAGAGGAGGTCCCTGTACTTTTCCAGCTGAATTCTCGTACACCTGTCGAAATGTCTGTTGGGCCAGGTCGGGCCTCCATAAGCACCAAGTGAGCCTTAATTTGTGTTGAGTATGCGAACGACCACCATCAATGGAATGTTGGGAGTCGTAGCAGCCTAGGGGTTACCCACTTCCCACACCTTCTGTAAACCATTTTCCAGAACCAGCAGAAACCAGCTGTGCCGGCCATAAATTAGGCGATTCCCGCTTATAAACGTGCTTATTGTGTTGCGAGAGCAACACTTAGGTTTTGTCCTCGTTTTTTTTGTTGTTTTTTTCCTATGACTCCGATTTCATTTTATTCCTGGTAACTGAGAAGGGTCTAACCTGTGCGGTTTTTACGGAAAGTGTGGACCTTAGGCCGGATTGATGAATATGACATTACATTTTTGAAAGCTCCGTAGAACTCTTGCCTGGGGCCAATAAGGATGGTTTTTGCTTGTCATCGAGCCAGAGCCTACGGTTTGCGAAGTGAAGTGGAGTTGTATAGCCTATGTCAGAGAGGACTATCTGAAGTTGTGTAGCGAACCTTTCGTTTCATCAAAAGATGTTTCTGCTTTCGAGTGGAAAGCTCCGTTCTAGCACGCAAGCAGGCAGGCACCAGTTTCAAATTGAAGATGGACTAAAATCTATAAGTGTTAAATATATGCGGCAGTTACCCGGCCCCACAGCCAATATATCTTCTTTGAGTGATTAATAGAAAAATCTACAGAGACAAAAAAAGTGGCTTTTTCCCACGGGTCCGAAAGTGCTGCCATCTATTGTTTCTGTCCATGTCTGCGACGATTTCAGCTGAGTTTATAATTTTTTTTTTTTGAACTTTGGTTTGTGGTAGAGTAACGGTATCAGATGTGCCTCTTAAACTTTAAAAGTTCTCTCATTGCTAAAGAAACTAGAGCTTATCCTTTGCTCCTTTCTAAGTCGTGACGTTAGAAAGTTGGCCTACGGCAAAAAAGTCAACTTTTGAACTAAGACAGGTAGAATTTTTTTTTCGACGGAAATCGATAGCCATTGATGAGCTGATCAAAGTATATGTCATCCATTTTTTGGTACAAAAATTCCTTCATGAGATACACCAGTTTGAAAATTTCGAAGGGGTTGACAACTTCATAGTAAGGTACATTGAAACCAAAAATAGGCGTTACCAGTTATGATATCTTCGGTAATGAGGGGTTTGCAGCTTTTGCTAGTTGGTATACCTGTTATTTGTTTCCGGTGTATTCGATGGTAAGAACAATTTGGTTCCCAATGGTAAGATATGCAAGGGACTTGTAAATAATAATCGGCTGTTATGCTACAATCATCTTCTGCGATGATGGGTTTGCAGCTTTTGCTAGCTGGTGTACCCATTATTTGTTTCCGGTTAACTTAATGTATATCACGGGAGAGGGACTTGTAAGTAGGAATCGGTTCACGAGGGGCTAGGAATTTTTGCAAATGGGTGCACATTGTATTCGATTTCTATAAATCTGACGGTAAGAAAGTTTGTGTCGATGGTCTATCAATGTAACCGAGGATTAACTGTTTACACAACGGATACGAACGAAAATGTAAAGCAATGAGGTAGTTTCATAATAATTAACAGTGTCATCTATGGTATTTTAATCCGAAAAGTTACGGATAGCTTTCTATTACCAACTAGATTACATAGGATATTGTTCCAAGTTTTCATCCGTCACGATGTCTACGATTGAAAAGGATAAAGTACAACTGACTGCAAAGTTAATTTAGTCCCTTCTTCCTATATTATTTTGTTGTTGTTTTTACAACGCTGAAGAATACCTTTTGATCATATGATTAATTTTTTTAGAACATCCCGTTTAAAAAGCTTATGCTATAATCATCTTCAGCGATGAGGGGCTTGCAACTTTTGATAGCTGGTATATCCATTATTTGTTTCCGGTGAATTTGATGTCAATCACGGGAGACGGACTTGTAAGTAAGAATCGGTTCACGAGGGGCTAGAAATTTTTGAAAATTGGTGCACATTGTATTCAATTTCTGTAAATATGACAGTAAGAAAGTTTGTATCGATGGTCTATCGCTATAACCTAGGATTAACTGTTTACGCAACGGGTACAAACGATACGGTAATGTAAAACAATAAGGTAATTTTTTAATAATTAATAGTGTCATCTATGGTATTTTAATCCTGAAAAGTTACGGATAGCTTTATAATATCAACTAGATTATATAAGATATTGTTCCAAGTTTTCATCCGTCACGATATCTACGATTGAAAAGGATAAAGTTCAACTTCGACGGCAATCGATAGCCGCTGATGAGCTGATAAAAGTATATGACATCCATTTTTTGGTAAAATTTGGTAAATTCCTTTATGAGATACACCAGTTTGAAAGTTTCAACGGGTTGACAACTTCAGTAGTAAGGTACACACTGAAACCAAAAATAGGCGATACCAGTTGTGAGACATTTAGGGGACTTGTACGCGACAGGCGACTGTTAGCTCAAAATCATCTTCGGCAATGAGGGGTTTGCAGCTCTCGCTAGTTGGCGTACCTGTCATTTGATGAACAATTTGGTTCCCAAATGTAAAACATGGACTTGTAAGTAAGATCGGTTCACGAGGGGCTAGAAATTTTTGAAAATTGGTGCACATTGTATTCGATTTCTGTAAATATGACAGTAAGAAAGTTTGTATCGATGGTCTATCGCTATAACCTAGGATAACTGTTTACGCAACGGGTACAAACGATACGGTAATATAAAACAATAAGGTAGTTTTGTAATAATTAATAGTGTCATCTATGGTATTTTAATCCTGAAACGTTACGGATAGCCTTCTTCCGATATTGTTTTGTTGTTGGTTTTACAACGCTAAAGAACAGCTTTTGATTATGTGATTATTCTTTTTAGAACATACCGTTTTAAAAGCTTCGATAAGTTGACAATTTCAGCATTTAACCGACAGCGAAGAAACAAAACCAAAGTGTTGCTCTCGCAACACTTTAGCCGGCGAAGCCGGACAAAGGTTGCCGCAACACTTCACGTTGCCCGGGCAACGTAGGTCTAGTTTGATATTATACTACGTGGCAACTGCTGCCAGCTGCTGTCATACGCTGCCGGCACCACGGCACCGGACACCTGTTGTACACTATAATCGAGAGTGGACAACCCCTAGAGAGCAGCTGAACTCCTTTCTCTTCAACTAAATGTACAGTAGATGTAAGCTTATTTGAACAGTGTTTTGGGGACAAATGATAGAATGAAGATTCAAAGGGATCAAAAGTAGGGGAGCTCGGGGTTGGGTCGGACACGGGGTTGGTCTTGACACCCGCAAGACAAATATTAAAAGTTGTCGCTAAAAGCTGAAAAAATATATAACATTTTGCTTCTAGTGAACTAACTTTGTACCAATGTTTCATGGTGATTGCTTTTCTGGTTTAGACAAGAAGTTGAAACAATCGCTTTTCTTAGAGGTAAAAGTTTTTAGCTCATGGTAGGTTAGAAAGCTGTACCGTGAAGATTAATAATAACTGCAAGACTGTTAAATGGTACGATATAACTTAGTGATAAGGGAGCCTGATTAGTATTTTTGTAGATCACTTAATTTTCCTGTGGTACGCCATTTTGTTATTTTAGTGAGGGTGGGGCTGGTTCGGAAAGTTTTGAAGGGGTTGGTTCGGACAGTCTTTGCCTACTGGTACCCCATAAAAATCCGAAACTGATTTAGAAAAATACAAAAGATATTATCAGAAT
>JAKZAP010000019.1:1509206-1637935 GCA_023053575.1 Branchinecta lynchi
AAGACTGCAAGTACCTTAACAACGCTGACGATTTGCGGTGAAGAAATTAAAAAGTTGTTGGGAAGTTTAAAATAATAGAAAAAAATATTAAAAATGGAGCAAACGCAGATAGATCGGCGGCGCGCCACCGCCGACCCAAATTATTTCCGCAGCCACCGAATTTCGATTCGGCGCGGCTTCGGGGACTACACCTAGTGAGGATCACAAAATGTTGAAATGGATACTTATACGGGTCATTCTCGCCAGTCCCAGAGGACTCCTTTGAGGAGTTCCTGCGATTTTGTTTGTTCTAGGGAGTCACTCCCGTATTCTCGCGAGTCCCTTCGGACCGGAAATGCTCCTATTATTACCACCATCATCAAAAGAGAACTCCTCCTACGTTTGTAGATGGACTTAGTTGCCCTACAGTTAGCTGTAGGGGAAGGGTTTTCGAATTATGGGGTGAAACATACCATTTGTATGGCACTTGCCCCTTCGGCCAAGTGCTAAATAGCGATCGCAATTTCTGTCCGTCGGTCGGTCTGTCGGTCCGGGTTTTGCTAGTTCAGGCACTTCCACATAAGCTAGTACGATGATACTTGGCAGGCATAGCAGAGACCCCAAATATTAAGCTGAAAAGAGTCACTTCCCCGATCCGAGCATCGTGGGGGGAGTGGAGGGATGGGGAATCCGGAATCTTGAGGTATTTATAACTTTTAAAAGGGTCATCGGATCTTAATGAAACTTGGTATTTGGAAAGACCTCGTGTCTCAGACTATCCACATAAAATCCGGGCCAGATCCGGAGACTTCGGGGGGAGTTGGAGAGGGGAACCGGAAATCGTAGGGAAATGCTTAGAGTGGAGGGATCAGGATCAAACTTGGTGGGAAGAGCAAGCACAAGTCCTGGATACATCACTGACATAACCGGACCGGGTTCGGGCACTATGGGGGGGAGTTGGCCGGGGGGGGGGGGATTTCTGATTATTCAAACAATGTATACAAAGGATACGTCAGCTAAGAATCGTAGCTGACGTATCCGTTGTATACATTGTTTGAATAAATGTTTCAAAGTCAGCTTGGGCTCAAAGAAGATTTCTGATTATCCGTGAGTTCGGCACTTCCTGATGTACTAAGACCATGCAACTGGGCTGGCATATCAGGGACTCGAACAAACTGACTTGACAATAGTCGTTTGCATGATCCGATCATCGCGGGGGGCGTGGAGGGATGGAGAATCCGGAATCGTGTGGCATTCATAACTGGCGAACGGGCGATCGGATTTGAATGAAACTCGGCAAGTGGAAAGAGGTGTCGTCTCACCATATCCAATACTTGTGGGGGGGGGGGGGGGTAAAGGGGGACACCAGAATATTCGTGAAACGCTTAGCGCCGAGGGATTGGGATGGAAATTGGTGGGAAGAATACGTATAAGCCTTAAATAGATCTTTGACAGAACCACATCACATCGGGCTCTTGAGGGGAGTCGGAGGGGTTTCCGGGAATTCCGGTGATCGCAAGCTAGGGTACTTCTAAATATGCTAGGATGAAACTTGGCAGGCATATTAGCGACCCAACTAAAGAGACTTAAAGACCTGACACAACGTCCTAGGGAAATTTCTGTTCCTAGATCCGGCCATTTTGGGGGTAGTACTTCCACGGCACATTCAGTTTTCAAACGTTTTGCGCCCAGCCACCGCGCCGGAGAGCAGGAAGGCTGTATAGAGCATGTTCGATCCTACTTACCGTAGTTACTACGCATGACGTCACGAATTCTGGGTTTTTGCCGTCAAGGCTGGAACGACTTACTTTCCAGCAGAATACCATGCCACGGGCGAATCTGACCAATCATGTTACAGAGACTCGTAGTTACTACGCTTACTACGCTCCCGAGCGTGTTAAACAAATAGTTACCATTAGTTACTATTTCGAGAAGGGTTGGAACGGTCAGCGTAGTAACTTTTGGTGAGGTTGGAACGGAAATAGTAACTAATAGTTACTTTTTGTAGAAGGGTGGAACACGCTCATAGAGTCAACACGCACTAAGTAGAAAATCGCTAATTTTAAGACAAAAGTAACGTTATTCTCGAAAAAATAAATTCTGACCCGTTTCATAGGGAAAAGATCATTTCTAGTAAGAGTTTATTTTCAAAAAATGTTTACAGCGAATATATCTCGGCTACGATTCTTCATCAGCGATATTTTGGGCCCTTCTTGGCAAGGGTCCTCGCCAGGCTGTCAATCTTCTTGGTCAACTTCGGGGAAGGAAACAAACCTGTAATGTTGTAAATATTGTTTGAAAATACGGTTTTCCATTTCTTAATTAAATCATTAAAAATATAATGAAAACAAAAGGTTTTTCTTTTGTTTGGAATGTAGGCCTAGGTCCGACAAATGACCCTTCCGATTTTTATCGAAGCTTTAAGACACGTTTAGATGACCAAGAAATTCAAAAATGGTAGTCTGCATAAGATGAGTCAACGAGTTTAGTTTATTACAGGCAAGTTAAAGAGTCTTTGGGTAGAGAATTTTTGAAGTGTTGGATTCAAGTGCGAGCAAACTGTCTACCGCTATGAGGTGGTAAATCGTGGGATTCTAGGTGTCCGGATGGAGTACGTTTTCGTCCTCTTTGCTGTCTTGACGGCGATGGTCTGGATTATTTTCTTTTCACGTGCTCAGAGCTTTCGCACTTAAGAGTTCATTATTTTCTGTGATTGTTGGGCACTTCTTGGTATCTTACGCTCTACGTCACCAAGAGTGATTGTTTCTTTTCGTAACTTTGTGCAAAAAGCAGACGAGTTGAGAAGTGCTATTTTTAGTTTGTTATTTTGTTTAGTTTCCTATGAGTTATTTATTTATCCTGTACGGCCTTTGGGTTTTACAATACAGATTTCAGTTCTGATATATATATATATATATATATTCCAAAATATATCCTTCCACAATATAAAGCCTTGGTCAAGTCAAACTTGGAGAGCGGTAACAGCCTAGCCTCACCCTTCCACAAACAGGACAAGAAACTAATCGAAGGCGCCCAGAGGCGAGTAATAAAGCCCATCTACGGCCTGAGAGCACTATCCTATAAACAGCGACTGTACAAACTGAGCACTTACCGGCGGAAGAGAGGGCACTGTTTTCAAGAAAAAAATGCACTGATTTTCAGAAAAATCGACTTTCTGACGAAAAATCGACTGATTTTCAGAAAAACCGACGTCTAGAACTTTTCAAGTCTAATTAGTTATATTTTTGCAGATACTATAATATCTGATACCACGGTATGAAGTCATTTTCGCAGTTACCGTGGTATCTGATACCACGGTCAAAAAGCGTGTTTGCAGTATTCGTGGTATCTGGCCAGTTATCGTGGTATTTGATATTCAGATACCACGGTCCGACCGTGGTAACTGAGCAAGTCATCTCACTTTCATCATTACCAACAATAGAGCCTAGGAGTTTGTCAAATTGGTGGGAAAGAGGTCTAGAACTTAGTGATAGTTGCTTTTTTGCAGATACCATGGTAGCCTATCTGATACCACGGTCTGAAATCGTCTCGCAGTTGCCGTGGTATCTGACACCACGGTCCGACCGTGGTCACTGATCGTAATATCTGAAAAGTTCTCTCACTTTCATCAAATTCTCTCAAATTTGTGGGAAAGAAGTTTGGCACTTAGTGCAGATGTAACTGGATATCAGTTTTTTTTTGTGATGACTTCGAAAAGTGAATTTCGGCAATGCTCTTTTTTGCAGAGCGGCCGTGTATCAGATACCACGGTAACTGCAAAACAACTAATCGCAGATCCAGTTACCTTGGTATCAGATACCATGGTAGGGGAGAGGAGGTAGGTTCGTTACATTTCTGCTTTTTTGCTACCAAGATTTTGTTTTAGGGTCCGTTGACTCCTTTTTTTTTTACTTTTTATAATCATGTCTTAGCTGCTATTGTTACTTTGTAGAATATTGTTAGCTGTAACATTTTATTTGCAAATCTTATTTTCCTAATAGCTACTTTCGTCCGGACCTGGCCCAAAACCGGGGGCAGGTTCGGACATGGCTGGGGCAGTTCCGGACATCTTTTTTTTTAACCTAGGAAGGACTTTCAAGAGAGTTGTATACACGTTCCTTCAGCCCAAGCTGACTGCGAGTGGTAGAGCCAATCAGAAGCTACCTAAATAAAAATCACCGACGATATAAGTGGATTCGGTAACTACCAAAATGAGGTTCCAACTCCATGACGTAGAACTCCATTTCGTGCAAAAAAAGTGACACTAGCATCGTTTTGCTATGATAGCACGAGTGTAACTGCGGGAATTTTTTGCAGAAGAAGCGTATAAGTGTAACAGCTCTAAAAAATAATTTCGCGTAATTTAAATTTCAACAGCAAGGTTTGCAGAGCAGATGTCTTGTCCCTCTCCCCTATCTACGAAAACGCAACTGTTGTGACTGGATATTAGTTTTTCTTTTGGGATGACGCGCAGTTTTGGCAATTGTTGTTTTTGAAGAGCAACCGTGGTATCAGATACCACGGTAACTGCAGAAATGACTAATTGTAAATCCAGTTACCGTGGTAACAGATACCAGGGTATCTGCAAAAATGCAACTATTGTCTCCCCTCCTCTTCGACCCTGACAAGCACTTACGGACTAGGGGCCACTCCCGGAAGCAATCCCGAAGGTCCTGCCCCTCTCTTGTTCACCAGCAGTTCTTCAAGAACCTAGCTGTTCCTCTATGGTACAGCCTGTCTCCATCTATTGTCACCAGCGAAACACCTGAGGTTTTCAAAAAGCAACTCGATGAGGACTGGCGCGGGCAGCCCTGGACAGAGGACTGGTGCGTTCCAGAAGCAGTAACCAGGAAATATTCTCTACCATTGAGGGTAAGAAGAAAGTTCATGGGTAAATTTAAGTTATGCTCTGGTCCTTCCTTCTGCCCTATGTGTGGTTCAATAGGGGAGGATATCTTGCGTCTGGTGGGTAGATGTGTTCAGTTAAATGATCTGCGTAAAGAGATTCTTGGACACAATAGGCTGGAGGATGAGGATTCGGTTAAAGTTATGGGGAAGAAAAATTTGTGTGACCTTCGTCGGCTTGGGAGGTTCGTCAAGCAGTCTATGGAGCATCGGAAGTTTTTTGGAGTCAGGGTTCCCTCCTATTGGTGTAAACATTGTGGTTCTGAGTGTTATTTTGTGTTTCTTTGTTTTCCTGCCATGGCCCCACGGGCTTTTTGGCAACAAATTCATTCATTCATTCATCACCTTCAACCTACTCATCGGGATGCAACATCTTTATTTCTTGCAAGTCCAATTCAGGTAGGCTAACTGACATGTCGGCGAGCTGTCGGAGACTTTGGGTGTAGTGATAAAAGTTTCAGGCCAACTTACGTGTGTGTGAGCTGACGTGTGGAGAAACTGACGGGACCTCATTACACTGAAACCCTCTCCCCACCCTTAAATATAAAGCTATGGAGCCCATCTGTGTTCCTAACCTAAACTTTGACCCAAAACACAAGTCTTAAGAAGATACCTCAGTCATTTACCATGCTAACAGACATACAGGGCAGACAAGCTTTGTTTTGGTGTAAAAATAAAAAAAAAATTAGAGGACAATTGTAGACTGTGCAGAACATATTGACATCGACTAAAAAGAGGCACATATTATCGCGCAGGCAGGAGTAAGAAAAGAGTTTATCAAGTAACAGAAGCAGACAAATAAGTGAGAGTTCGCAACTCCAGAGCCTAAAAGAAGGCACGTTAAAACATTGTTCCTGCCCAACACTCCAACGCCTGAAAAGGCCCTTTTAGTTTTCGTGCCTCTTTTTATTACTCGTGCCTCCTACAGTATGCCGTGCCGTGCCGTGCCTCTTTTTAGTCGATCCTGTACTTCTTGGCTATACATGGTATATTGCCAATGGATGTTTCGAATGATGCTGAATTTTGTCAGATAAGAAGCCTTGCCTAAAAAACAGCTTTATAGAATAAAACTAAATATTATAATAAAGGGATTGAAGCCTGTTAGTTGTGGCCTTAGGTCTACAAGACAGCAGGTAGGTAAGCACAACCGTACAAGACAGAAAGGATCATTCCTGTTAAATAACCAATGATTGGGTTAAATTTTGTATATGTCATAAATTATTTCGTAGGGGGATAAAGGGTTTCCGTTTTGCCCCCTGCATGTCCTAACGTCCCGAAGGACGGCCAGGCACGTGGTATGGACATTTTGAAGTTTCCTAATTGGCAGACAAATAAAAATAGGTAGGATATATACGGCTCAATCGTTCTTCGCTTGACCAGTATTTTAGTTTATATCCCTTTAACAACGGTATCGCTTCACTTGTTAATGCAGCTTCCTATTAGCTTACTTGATAAATCAAGTGTGAGGAGTCAGTCTCGAATAGCCCAACTACGCTTTAGAAGTAGCCTAGTATTGAAAATTGTAAAAAACTGGTCACGGGAGAACTGGATATTTTATCGTGGTTTTCTGTACACCCGTAAAGTAGAAATTCATACGTATTTTAACAATTTAAGTCGACAGATCAAACCAAATATCAGTCCAACTGTGACCTAGTGGCGAGATTCGGAAGCGCGTGTCTAAGTGTTGTCAATGTAGCTTCTCGCCGAAAAAAAAGATAAATATGATCTATTGCTTAAATGAAAGTTAAAAAAGCTAAAACTTGGCATTGTCTATTTCTTTCAATAATTAATTTAGGTCACGATTGCTTCTAAAATTAGAAATAATTTAAGAAGAAATGGTCTGTCGAATAACTAATTAAACGTTATCATACTTACTAAACGGTTGATATTGAACTAATTTTGTCTTCTGCTTCTAGTTTTGCTGTGCTCGAAAAAAAAAAATGTTCAAACCTAGTCTCGTAATTTTTCTTACTTCCCAGTTTTGCTTCTTGTCATCCCCTTTACTAAATAGTAACGAGCCGGCGATGCGGTACTTAAAAATGGTGTTGGCTAGTGCTGAGGTTTGGCAAAAAGAAAAAATAGGCCTACGGTTGTGTTCACGATAAAAGTTCCTACCGACTTGTAAGATTTTGTTTTGTCCTCATCAACCAAGTACACTTTGATTGCTACTCTTGAGTAAATCAGTGTTTTAGCTTGTCTCAATTCTGTCGGGCAATTCAGATATCAGTTTATCCTACATTTCCTAGGGGACGACTAATTTTACCAGTTTACTTGCCGGTTTATTATTTTACGGCAATTTTACAATTCGATCAAGAAGTGAAGGTTCGCTGCCAGATTTAACAAACCAACGATTGGATATTTACAGGGATGACTAGTTTATGTCTTGTATTATTATGTCTTGTATATTTAACTCATCTGTGCCTTTTTTTATCCTTAATTTTAATGTGAATTAACCCAATTGTAATTTGACAATCCCGTGCATTTTGTTTTATCAGAATCTTGGGAATAAATGAATTGAATTGAATTGAATTGTGCATGTGCTAACCTGCCTGTTGAATAATAAAGATGAAACATCAACACAAAAGATACTACATTTCTACAAATATCACTAAAATAAAATTAAAGACTGCAAGATAAGCGTAATAAAATCATGCTAGGAAGGGAAAGAAGCAACACAGCGGATCCTGAAGAAGATTGTCCGGAGGTTTGTGGTGCGAGGTTGGTAGTTACTTTAGCGGTGGTGGTCCTGGCGGCCGATTCAGTGGTAATCGCTGGCTGGATGCTGGTCGCTGACTTGGCAGTAGTTACGGTGGTGTCAGTTCCCCCATCTTCATAGTCAGAACTTTCTGATGCTCTGACAAACAAAACAAAGGGTTATAACCAGAAACAGATAAGATAAAAAAAATAAAAACCAACAAATCGGAGGACAAAAAGGTGAAAATAAAAACTGAAATGTTTTTTCTCGGGCAGATATTTCGACAGGAAGAAGCTTACAAAAGAAAATTTCACAATGAGCTAAATTACGGCCCATTAGGTGTTTGAAAAATGGGAACGGTCTAATTTGTGACAGTTCTCCATGGATGGTCTTTCGGCGTAAAGCTGGACAATCTACTTTCTATGCGTCGGCTGGATCCGACGCCCGGAGCATTTTCCGGTCGGTTATCTAAATCCGGTGACTAGGAGTAACCCTTAGGCTAAACGGAACCCAGTGTTTTCACTTCGTTGAATTCACTGGGCCGACTTGATGTTTCGTTGGCTATTATTGTTTCCTTCTATCAGGCTGAACTGTTATGTTCTCCATTTTGTTGCGGGGCATAAAGACAACTAAGAAATCAATCAGATCGACAACAACTTTGGAACTTACGGTGATGCCCCAGTCTGCTGTGCATGTGCAAATCCTATTGAAACAATGAGCAGACAGAGGAAGCCACGAAGAAACATTTTCCAGTAGTCTAGTAGTTTCTAGTAGGCTGGCTGTAATGTATAATGTAGACAATTACGTACGACAATTACAAAAGCTCATATGGTACTTGCAAGAATAAGCAACATGTTGGCGGGAGTTTTTTGTTTGGTAGTTTTGTACAGAGAATTTTATTTTATTATACACTAGTAAGTAAAAAGTACTGTAAAAGGCATTTCTAGAACTCCTCTTCTTCGTTGGGCTGTTCTTTGTTTGGGAGTTTTGTACAGAGTCGAATATTATTTTATTCTACAATAGTAAGTAAACAGTTCTGTAAAAGGCATTTCTAGAACTCCTCTTCTTCGTTGGGCGGTTCAATGGTCTTCAATATGGTTTCGAGACTTATATCAAGTTCGTTTCTTCTTTGAATTGTTGCTGCGTAATTTCCCGTTTTAAAGACGCTAAAAATGCATCTGTAAGCAAAACCCTTGAGGCAAAAACGATAGCAGGTTCTTAGGGATCATTGATATATACAGTTTGGTCAAAAGTAGAAACCTTGTGACACAAATGATCATGGGTTGAGATGTATCGATTGATAAAAAGTACTTTGATGCGCACTTGAAGGGAGCTAGAACCTCAGTTGTAAGAAAAATCCTTTAAGCAAAAATGGTAATGGGCTCATGGGGATCATGAAAATGCATATTTTGCTTAAAAGTATTTTTCTTAATTTGCGGTCATGATTGGTACTTTAAGGAATGGTCGGATTTGGAAAATGGCGAATTCTAAGCCAATCTTAACGAACTACTATTATTCCAGCCAAGTTTCATCGTCCTAGCACATGTGTAAGTACCTTTACTCGCGATCACCGGAATTTCGGACTCCCCCTTAAACTCCCCCCACAGTCGCCTGAGAGAATCCGGTTCTGTAAATGATTTATCCGGAGTATCTGCTAGTTATTCCCACAAGTTCCATCCCGATCTCTCCAGTCTAAGCCGGTCATATATCCCCCCCCCCCCCCAGTTGTTGTCGGATCCGGTCCGGACATGAAAAAGATCACCAGAGACATGTCCTCTGTTCAATTACAAAATTTCACTCAAATCCAATCACCCGTTCCAAAGTTACACATGACCCAATATTCCGGATTCCCCCTTCCTCTACCCCCGCCACGACTATCAGATCGAGTAAACTTTTATTTGCATGTCCGTTTGATAGTGTCCCTGATACGCCTCCAAAGTTTCGTCGTGAAAATCCCCAGAACCGCCATCACTGGAATTCCAGAAAACACCCCTCCACTCAGCCTCCACCCCCTCCAACCCAAGTGTCGGATCCAGTCCAAATGTGTAAACAATTTATCTGGAGCAGATGCCGGTTATTCCCAGCAAGTTCCACTCCGATCCCTGCATTCTAACCGTTTCTTGGGATTTCCAGTCAAATTTCCAGTAAATTTTTTTTTATGTAGTACATTTTCTCCCCTGGTAGTACCTTTTTGGTACTTGGATAGTGCATTTTATTTGAGTCAAATGGCAACCCTGCCCACGGGAGTATGAGGAAGTGGACGGGTTGCTTTCTGTTTTTCGTCCCCAACTGCTCCATAGCTGTCGAATCCAGTTCGGACTTCAAATGGAACATCAGAGATATGTCATTTATTCAGGAATTGTGTTGCGAGAGCAACACTTTGGTTTTGTCCTCGTTTTTTTTGTTTTTTTGTTTTTTTCCTATGACTCCGATTTCATTTTATTCCTGGTAACTGGGAAGGGTCTAACCTGTGCGGTTTTTACGGAAAGTGTGGACCTTAGGCCGGATTGATGAATATGACATTACATTTTGGAAAGCTCCGTAGAACTCTTGCCTGGGGCCAATAAGGATGGTTTTTGCTTGTCATCGAGCCAGAGCCTACGGTTTGCGAAGTGAAGTGGAGTTGTATAGCCTATGTCGGAGAGGACCATCTCAAGTTGTGTAGCGAACCTTTCGTTTCATCAAACCATGTTTCTGCTTTCGAGTGGAAAGCTCCGTTCTAGGACGCTAGCAGGCAGGCACCAGTTTCAAATTGAAGATGGACTAAAATCTATAAGTGTTAAATATATGCGGCAGTTACCCGGCCCCACAGCCAACATATCTTCTTTGAGTGCTAAATAGAAAAATCTACAGAGACAAAAAAGTGGCTTTTTCCCACGGGTCCGAAAGTGCTGCCATCTATTGTTTCTGTCCATGTCTGTGACGATTCCAGCTGAGTTTATAATTTTTTTTTTTTGCGCTTGGGTTTGCGGTAGAGTAACGGTATCAGATGTGCCCCTTAAACTTTAAAAGTTCTCTCATTGCTAAAGAAACTAGAGCTTATCCTTTGCTCCTTTCTAAGTCGTGACGTTAGAAAGTTGGCCTACGGCAAAAAAGTCAACTTTTGAACTAAGACAGGTAGAATTTTTTTTTCGACGGCAATCGATAGCCACTGATGAGCTGACCAAAGTATATGTCATCCATTTTTTGGTACAAAAATTCCTTCATGAGATACACCAGTTTGAAAATTTCAAAGGGGTTGACAACTTCAGTAGTAAGGTACATTGAAACCAAAAATAGGCGATAGCAGTTATGAGCCATGTAGGGGACTTTTAAGCAACAGTTGATTGTTAGCTCATAATCATCTTCGGTAATGAGGGCCTTGCAGCTTTTGCTAGTTGGTGTACCTGTTATTTGTTTCCGGTGTATTCGATGGTAAGAACAATTTGGTTCCATTTGTGTACGCGATTTCAGCTGAGTTTATCATTCGTTTTTTTGCACTTGGGTTTGCGGTAGAGAAATGGTATCAGATGTACCTCTTAAACTTTAGAAGTTCTCTCATTGCTAAAGAAACTAGAGCTTATCCTTTGCTCCTTTCTAAGTGGTGACGTTAGAAAGTTGGCCTACGGCAAAAAAGTCAACTTTTGAACTAAGACAGGTAGAATTTTTTTTTTCGACGCCAATCGATAGCCGCTGATGAGCTGATCAAAGTATATGTCATCCATTTTTTGGTACACAAATTCCTTCATGAGATACACCAGTTTGAAAGTTTCAAGGGGTTGACAACTTCAGTAGTAAGGTACACACTGAAACCAAAAATAGGTGATACCAGTTGTGAGACATGTAGGGGACTTGTACGCGGCAGTCGAGTGTTAGCTCATAATCATCTTCGGCAATAAGGGGTTTGCAGCTTTCGCTAGTTGGCGTACCTGTCATTTGATGGTAAGAACAATTAGGTTCCCAATTGTAAGACATGCAAGGGACTTGTCAGTAATGTAATAATAGGCTGTTATGCTACACAAATCTTCAGCGATGAGGGGTTTGCAACTTTTGCTAGCCGGTGTACCCATTATTTTTATCCGGTGAACTTGATGTCTATCACGGGAAAGGGACTTGTCAGTAGAATCGGTGCACGAGGGGCTAGAAATTTGTGCAAATTTTTGCACATTGTATTCGATTTATATAAAACTGACGGTAAGAAAGTTTGTATCGATGGTCTCTCGCTGTATCTTAGGATTTACTGTTTTCGCAACGGGTACAAACGATAATGTAAAATAAGGTAGTTTCGTAATAATTAATAGTGTCATCTATGGTATTTTAATCCTGAAAAGTTACGGATAGCTTTATAATACCAACTAGATTATATAGGATATTGTTCCAAGTTTTCATCCGTCACGATGTCTACGATTGAAAAGGATAAAGTTCAACTGACTGCAAAGTCAATTTAGTCCCTTTTTCCGATATTCTTTTGTTGTGGTTAGGGCAATCGATGCCCTTGATGAGCTGATCAAAGTATATGTCATCCATTTTTTTTTAACAAAAATCCTTCATGAGATAAACCAGTTTGAAAGTTTCAAGGGGTTGACAACTTCAGGAGTAAGGTACACACTGAAACCAAAAATAGGCGATACCAGTTGTGAGACATGTAAGGGACTTGTAAGCAACAGTCGACTGTAAGCAACAGTCGACTGTTAGCTCATAATCATCTTCGGCAATGAGGAGTTTGCAGCTTTTGCTAGTTGGTATACCTGTTATTTGTATCAGGTGTATTAGATGGTAAGAACAATTTTGTTCCCAAAAAGCCAAAACGGCTTTTATGCTATAATCATCTTCAGCGATGAGGGGTTTGCAACTTTTAATAGCTGGTGTATCCATTATTTGTTCCGATGAATTTGATGTCAATCACGGGAGAGGGACTTGTAAGTAAGAATCGGTTCACGAGGGGCTAGAAATTTTTCAAAATTGGTGCACATTGTATTCGATATCCGTAAATATGACGGTAAGAAAGTTTGTATCGATGGTCTATCGCTATAACTGAGGATTAACTGTTTACACAACGGGTACAAACGATACGGTAATCTAAAACAATAAGGTAGTTTTGTAATAATTAATAGTGTCATCTATGGTATTTTAGTCCTGAAACGTTACGGATAGCTTTATAATACCAACTAGATTATATAAGATATTGTTCCAAGTTTTCATCCGTCACGATATCTACGATTGAAAAGAATAAAGTTCAACTGACCGCCAAGTCAATTTAGTCCCTTCTTCCGATATTGTTTTGTTGTTGGTTTTACAACGCTAAAGAACAGCTTTTGATCATGTGATTATTCTTTTTATAACATACCGTTTTAAAAGCTTCGATAAGTTGACAATTTCAGCATTTAACCGACAGCGAAGAAACAAAACCAAAGTGTTGCTCTCGCAACACTTTAGTCGGCGAAGCCGGACAAAGGTTGCCGCAACACTTCACGTTGCCCCGGCAACGTAGGTCTAGTTAAGTTTCATTTCAATCCAATCACCCATTCGAAAGTTACACACCACTAAATTTTCCGGGTTCCCCCACCCTCCACTCCCCCAAGATGGTCGGATCGGGAAACTGATTATCTCCAGGTTGGTTTGGTCGGGTCCCTGATACGCCTGCCAAGTTTCATCATCCTAGCACTCCCTAATCTATATCAACCCCTACCAAGGTCCAACAACATACAGGGGTGGCCCGAAGGGGGGGTGACTCACCCCCCCTGCCTTTTGCTAAGTTGTATCAGTCGTTTATTTCGGCCGTTTGCTAAGTCGTATCAGTCGTTTATTTTGGCCTCGCCGAGGTCCCGGGCATTCATTTTAATAAAAACAATCCGAGTCGTTTAAATTTTTTTTGTTAATTTTGTCTCTGCACAGCTTCAGTCGGAAGCACATCCCTAAAGACAAGTTGGGTAGTTTAAACTAGGTTTTGTATCCCCGATAGGTTCGAGACATGATTCATGGGGGCAGCAATGCAGCTACCTGTTGTACTCCCATGTGAATTGGATCTGCCTCACTCAGGTCTTTCAGATTTTAGCCTGGCAAAATTACAATAGGCAAAATAGGTTAGTTGTTAAAGTGCACTCTGACGGGATAACATTGATATACGTTATAGACCAAAAGCGAGAGACAAGGTTATGTGCATTGATTGTTGGTAAAACTTTGACTACAAGTGAAAAAAGGAAGATAGAATTTTTGAACAGAATGGAAAAGCCATCACCAATCAAATGACAGGAAACCCGCGAAACAAGTGTGCCCAGAACAGATAGAAAAATGCCGATTACAAAGAGAGGTTGAGGTTTTAACAACGCTTGAAAAGGACAAGGAAGATTTGAATATACACCCGAAATTCGTTTCCCAGGACAGGAGGGGTTCTGCAGACGCTTGAATAGCTCATTCTAGTCTGGAGGTAAATTTTTGGCCTCTATGCTATCAGAGGCGTTACTATCCAACATGTTTGGATGGTAACGCAAATCTACTTTCTTTTCTATAGGCACTATTTTTCCCTTTTTTCGATGGACAGAGTCGTGATATCGTAGCGATTATTAACTTCTCATTGGGATCTCAGAAAGATGCTCTGCTCCTCGGTGTTTACGTAAATTAATCCGGACGATTTTTTTTCTTTTAGTGCACTGGCAAACTTCCTCGTTTTGTTTCTGAATAAGCGTATCTTTAACGTGAAAAATTACTTTCGGCTTTAATTCGGAACAAATCTACTTTGTGTCTACTTTGTTTTCTATGGCCACTACTTTGTCATTTTTTTTTCGACGGCCAGATTTGTGATTTCAAAGCTATATTTCATTTTCAATGGGATCGCAAAAAGACGGTCTGCTCCTCGGCCTTTCACAAAACTTCGCCTGTGGCGCATTCCATAGTATTCTGTATTTAAAGGAACGGTGTGTCATTTACTTGGCGATTAGGCTTGGAACTTTTTATATCTGAAACACATTAAAGGCTGGCTCAAATCTTACTAGACAAAGGCAGATTAAAAAAAATTCGCCTGCGGTGCTGACTTTAATTTGTTCGGGGATAAGCGTTGAAAGCTTTCCTCTTTAGCGAAAGTTGAAATGTAAAGCTGAGGCTATGAAGGCATGTGTACAAAAATGTTGATTACACGAATAGTTTCATCTGATACGCTGCACCTAGTTTTAACCGGCTCTATTATTTGTTGGTGGGAACGTGCGCCATCGCCGCGTAGTCGCAACAGGTCATTTTTGTTGGTACGTACGAGTCGTATATTACGATCCGGGAGTCGTTGAAATGAGGGGTCTCACCCCCCCCCCCCTGGCCTGACTGCTTCGGGCCACCCCTGACAACATATTTTGCCAACCCCTTCGACCTTCGGTTGATCTATCTCTCTCCGAACGAATTCTAGCAAAGAATGACTCATCCACAGCAGAGCTATACTAGTGTGATGAAAGAATGACTCATCCATGCGCAGAGCTATACTAGTGTGAAGAAAGGGGTAGGGGTCTGACGAAAACTTGAAAAAGCATTTCGGGTGTCCCTCTCCAGCCCCCACCCTAGTTACCGGATCTGATCCGAATTTGACAATGAACATCCAAGACATTTGTTCTTGATACCTGTCAAGTTTAATGCACGCCCGATTATCCGCTATATCAACCCCTACTAAGGTTCAATAACATATTTTGCCAACCCCTTCGACCTTCGATTAATCTAGCTCTCTCCGAACTAATTTTAGCAAAGAATGACTCACCCACGAGCAGAGCTATACTAGTGTTATGAAAGAATGACTGATCCATGCGCAGAGCTATACAAGTGCGAACAAAGTGGTAGGGGTTTGAGGAAAACCAGAAAAAGCATTTCGGATGTCACCCTCCAGACCTTCCCCCCAGTTACCGGATCCGATCCCAATTTGACAATGAACATCCAAGACATTTGTTCTTGATACCTGTCAAGTTTAATGCACGCACGATTATCCATTCCAAAGTTATGAATGTTACTAATTTCTGGATTCCCCATGTTGCCACTCCCCCATTGATGGTCGGATCGGGGAAATGATTCTTTCCAAGTTAATCCGGTTAGGTTCCTGATATGCGTGCCAAGTTTTATCGTCCTAGGTCATGTGGAAGTGCCCAAGCTAGCAAAATGCAGACAGACAGACATTACGATCGCTATATGGCACCTGAGTAAGCTCAAGTGCCATAAAAAGCCCTCAGCAGTGAAAAATTGACAAGGTTCAAGGTTTTAATGACACTTCTGTATAAAATCATAATAAATATAGGGTCAAGCCGGAGGCACATAGGTCGATTGACAAAAACCTGGTGCAATATAGAACAAAACTATTTTACATATAACTAATTCCAAAAACAAATGTTAATAATTCCGTTACTCACCACTAGACGGGAACTCGCCCCACAAACCCACCGACACTCAGCAAGATCTACCCGAAAAAAAAAAAAATGCGCAAGCGAGGGTAATTTAACCGATGTCCGTCAACTGTAGAGCAAATTCAATCTGATTTGGGTGCAGTTATCAGTCGAGTTGTGGGGCTGGAAAACAAAAGTAGTACCACGGAAAATGAGCTTGCAACAGTAAAATCAGAACTTTTAGTTCTGAAAAGTGTTGTTCAGGCCCAGACACAGTTGATCAATAACTGCAACAAGGAAATGAATGCGGTTGTAAACCAGTCGCTTGTCGACGAAAATCGGGACAAGTTGTGCAATTTATTGTTTTGGGGCCTAAATGATGTTCCTTTGAATGAGGCGGCATCCAAGGTTTCCGATGTGCTTGTCGATGGTCTGTCACTTAGTGGTGAGAATTTACCACCTTTCACTGTGGTTCACTGTTCCAAGAAATTTGTTAAAATTAAGGTGGAAAGTGTTCAGGCTCGTTTCGCGATTTTAAGTAACGCGAAGAAACTGAAAGGAAAAGAGTTCGGTGTTTACAAGTCTGTATTTATCGGTGACGATGTTACGCCCCGTGTGCGTGTTTTGCGTAAGGAATTACTTGGTATACGTAAGCGTTTGGTAGATGAAGGTGTTGAATGCTGGGTCCCCCCTAGCTTACCTCCCAGCATCTCTGTTAGAAAAGACAATCGTGTTATTAAAGTGCTTTGATAATGCTAAGAGTTTGTTGGATTCATGAATTTTGTTTTTTTAGATTCGATTGTGAGCATTTCCTTGATATTGAAAAATTGTCATATTGTCACGATATTTATTCTTGTGAGATGTATATGAAGCGTTTGTGTATCGTCACTAATTTTGTGTTGATATTAGTAGGCGTTGTATTGGGTGATTTCATACATGGGATCGCTTCAGGCTAATCATTTGCGGCCTGATCCTTTTGTGGTTTGTTTCTTTCCGAAATGGAAAATATCTTTGTTTGTTTCCTTGTTCTTTTCTTTTTTCTTCTTTTCTCGTGTATTTTTTTGTTCTTTTTTTGTTGGTGATGAGGCCATGTACCGCTATGTTAAAATTGAATGATTATGGTTAATGGTAATCGTGACCCCCCAGGCAACAGCCGTCTAAAAAATTTGGAAGCTTCAAATGTGGATTTTGGAAGTATGTTTACAGAGCAACTCCATCGGAATTATGATATTGGTATTGCTGGTCAATACGTTTCTTCTAATTCGATGTACCTATTTAAGGATGATATTAAATCCAAGTATAGTGGTGGTGATTAAGAAGACCTCAAAGTTTTCCACCTGAATTGCCAAGGGTTTTTATAAATGAGATATGTGTACTTTCCATTTATCAGGTTATTGGTCTCACGGAGACATGGCTTAATGAGCGTAACTCTGCTCTCCTGCATATTCCAGAGTACACGTTTTATCATAAAAATCGTCAGCTTAGACAACATGGAGGAACTGGAGCTTATATTCGGAGCGATGTCGAGGTTTTGGTAAGAAATGACCTAGAACTATACCACGAAATGTTGTTCGAGCCACTTGTCCTTCAGCTTAGACTTAGCCAAAAGATACATATGTTGTCGTGCTATGTAGGCCACCATCTGGGTCTATACCGGTTTTCATGGATCTTTTGGAAAAACAGTTTGAGAAATTACCTACTGGTTCACACCCGTTCATCATGCTCGGGGACTTTAATATTGATCTTCACGATATGAATTCGAATACTCCTATGGATTTTTGGCAACTTTGCATGTCATACGGTTTATTTCCTTCTATTAATATTTGTACCCGTGTTACTGCTTCAACATCAAAGCTTCTTGATAATATTTTTTCTAATTCAAATTTTTCAAATCCAAGAGTTGTTGTCACAGATGTGTCGGACCATTTCGGGATTTCTGCGAGTTTCAAAGTTTGTGTCCCGTCGCAGCAAGGTCCTAGATTCAAAACGGCGACGCTACCTGTGCTCAACCAGAGTAACCTTGCAAATTTTAAACAAGCGATTGCGAATGTTGATTGGAATAATTTAGCTGAGAAAATAGATGATATAAATATTAGTTTTCAAAAAATTTATGACACATTGGTTTCGATTTTAATTAAAACTTGCATGGCGGATCGGACGAGGTCAAAGAAAATGTACCCAAAAAGCCGTGGTTGTCACCCAGTCTTCTGCGGTGCATTAATAAGAAAGACCAATTATATAAGAAATCAGTAAGGAATGAACTTGATCCAATTTGTACAAGAATTTATAAAAATTACAGAAATGCTCTGAATAAACTTCTGAGAAATGCTAAGAAAAAATATTTTGAAAATAAATTTAAAGAAGCTTGTGGTAACCCAGCTAAAACATGGAAAATTATCAAAAGTTTCATGTCTTCAACAGATTCCGTGTTGCCTGATGAAGTGAATACACGTGATGGATTAACGTCGAGGGAACCAGAAGAAATCTGTAATGCACTCTCGGAACATTTTGCAATTGTTAAGGCTCGATTTTCTCGTACTACAGTAGCTTCTGACACTGATCCCGCTGGAGTCCTTCATGGGGACGCCTGTTGATGTTTCAATGCATTTGAGACCTGTAACTCAAGATGAAATACGTAAGATCATTTATGAGATGAAAAGTAATTCGGCTGGTAGTTATTTTGTCAATCTTTCTGTTTTAAAAACTGCTTTTCCGATTATTTCAAATGTACTTAGTTCCCTTATAAATGCTTGTCTGAAACAGGGAAGGTTTCCTGATTGTCTAAAATGTGCAAAAATAACTCCTATATTTAAGAGTGGTAACAAGAATGATCTGGGCAATTATCGGCCAATTTCATTATTACCTGTTATTTCACGTGTTTTGTAAAAATGTATTAATATTAGAATATATGACCATTTGGAAGGACATAAACTTTTACATCCAAATCAATTTGGTTTCAGGAGGGGTAGAACAACAGAAATGGCGATTTCCTTTATCACTTCAATAATTAATGAAGCTCTTGATAAGAAGCTTAGGGTAGCTGGGGTATTTTTGGATTTGGTTAAAGTGTTCGACACTGTTGGCCATCGACTATTCCTTAAGTACCAATCTGACCGCAAAGTAAGAAGTACTTTTCAGCAAAATATATATTTTCTATAATCGCATAAGCCCATTCTCATTTTTGCCTTAAGGGTTATGCTTACAGATGAAGTTCTAGCTCCCTTAGAGTGCGCATCTTAACCGAAAAGTCGAAAAGTACTTTTGATCAAACGATACATCTCTGCCCATGATCATTTGTGCCACAAGGGTTTTGCTTAAGAATTTATTTCTAGCACCCTTAAAGTGCGCATCTTAACCGAAAAGTGAAAAAGTGCTTACAGATGAATTGCTCGCGTCTTAAAGTGGGCACCATTTACAGCCAAGTCCAAAAATAAAATGCTTTTTACCAAACAATACATTCTCGGGATTTATAAATCCTTGATAAGGGTTCTGCTTGCATTTATCAGAGCAAACCCACGAAAAGGCAAATTCTATATTTTCTCCTCTTTGTCGTCGCCACTTGTTCTCGATCGTATCGTATTTGTTTGATAGCACGCGGCATATGCTTGGCTAAACTAAACTCTCAGGACGACGAACAAACTGCATTTTGGGTCTTGGAGCATTAGATTAAACTATATGAGTCTTCAGGTCATTCAGTTTAAATCTATCAGACACTTGTATGGTTTTATACATCATGCTTCCCAGGATTACTGTAAATAACAACAACAAAAAATTGTAGAATGAGTTTAGAGTATCATAAGTATTTACTTTTTGTCTTTTTTCTTCGAAAAGCAAAAAGTCCCCATGACAAAACATTCCGATGGCCAAACGTCCCCATGGAAAAACATTCCTGTTGCGAAAATTCTCCAGCATTTTAAAGTTCGCCTTGGTCTTCACTTCAGGCGCATGAGCGAGGTCAAGCAAGGTGACTGAATTTGCATTAGAGATGTAGGAACATTGTTTGTAGGCAGTAAAGGTCTGACCAGAGCAAAATAATACTACGCAGTAGCGCCAAGACTTGACAAAACTGACACACACTCGAATAGCAGCGATACTAGCACAACTAGCGATAGAGAACGTCCCTACTGAAACTCCTTCAGTCGTTCACCAACGCTGGCTCCGAAAACTTCATATTCTGGACATTGCAAAAAAGTTATACAGCCTCCATTGTTTTCTTTGTGTGTGCAGACCGCACCTTTGCTTTCCTAGAAATTTCTAAACCCGCATGTTTGTCTCGCTTTAAATGCCTTAAGCGAACTGGGTGGCGCAACGAGCATGGCCCGTTTGCAAAGCATGGAAAGTATATATCTTGCCACTACTCCCTAGTGTTATTTTGCTCTGGGTCGTATGTGGGTCGGTTTGTAGGCAGTAAAGGTCGGACCCTGAGCTCGTAACTGATAACTGATAAGAAAAAACAACTTATAACCGCAACTGGTCAGTAGCTAGTACGTGGGTCGTTTGTTGGCAGTAAAGGTCGGACCCTGAGGTCGTAACTGATAACTGATAATAAAAGTGGCTTATAACCGCAACTGGTCAGTAGCTAGTACTATTTCGTTGGAAGCAACATCCCTAATTGGTATCATTTTTTGAGAATAAGTTCCTTGGAGGAAACAAGCGGACGCCTGATCTTGCTCTAAGAGAACCAAACAAACAGAATGCAGAATTCAGCGCAGTGCCGTTGTGATGGATAAGATTGGGATAGGAAGTTCAAGATCTATCGCTTGCGATTCTATGTAAATTGTACACCTAGCCAATTTTTATATCAATTTCCATGCTCTGGTCTCAAATTAATCCACTTTGAAAGAATGCCGGGTCTGCTGTAATCATCAATGCCCCCCTCCCCTAACAATAATATCATATTTTGGTCGTAGGTTAATTTAGCTGGGGACGTTGTGCCATGGGGGCGTTTGACCAGGGGACGTTTCGATTGGTGACGTTTTCCCCACAACCCGCGGACTAGACCAGCCAAAATGGCGGCTACGATTTCGATGCGATCGCTTACGACTGCTAGAGGAGACGAAGAATAAAGGGAAATGGGGAAAGGGGAACAAACAAGGTAACTGGGATGCAACGTGTCCGAAAGCTCCGAAACGAGCGTAAATGCTAAATTAAATCAGCATTTTATGCAGCATTTCGCTTTCGGACTTAAATTTTCGCTCAATTAATGCAGCATTAATTCAGCATAAAATTCATCGAAAAATTCAGCAAGAATGCTAAATTTTATGGTGAGTTTTCAAGAAGAAACTGGGGGAGTATAACGGCGATTCTCTCAGTGCTTTCAGTGGCAAACATAACAAATTCAAAAAGACAACTGATAATTCGACAAACATTCCAAATTCTAAGTCAACTGGCGATCATGGCCACCGACGAAAAGAAAGATAAGAAGGTTGGATATCAGTAGCCGATCCATTTGTCAGCTTTAAACAGCTAATTATTTTTTCTTCTTCTTCTTCCTGACTTAAACTTTGGTATTCTAGAATTGTCAGAGAAGAAAGAAAGGTGACAGCTTTTGGACAAAAAAAGAAAGAAAATGCAGCGTTAATGCAGCATTTACAGCGCCAAAAAGCTTTCGGACACGTTCATGGTAAGAGTACTTGAGATTGCTCAAACTCTTTGCGCTTGAAACACACAAACTCAGATTGATGTAGATAGTGTGGGACAAACAGAAAAACAGCTGTTTAAACAGCAAAATCTTCCTTAAAGCACAAGCTAACTGCGAATCATATCTGATAGTGCAAAACGGATATGTCAGCTGAATTTTATTAGACGAAATATAGCTCTAATAAAATTCAGCTGACATATCCGTTTTGTACTATCAAATATGTTTAAACAGCTTTTTTTTTAAACCAAACAGCTGTTTTCTGTTTTTAAAGAAAAACAGAACGGAAACAGAACAGGGTAACTGTTTTCTACGACACCTGTTTCCGTTTTTGTTTTGTTCTTAAGATGCTCTGTTTTCTGTTTGTTTGTTTTTTACAAAAAAAAAACATGCGTAGCTCAATCGCAGGCCCCTGCTCCCAAAATTTTCGTCGAAAGATTTAACATCCACAGTGGCCTGACCAGGGGCGTCGCAAGGGGGCGGTGCAGCACCCCCCCACCCACCTTTTTGAGATTCGGTAAAATTTTGGCCAAAATTTTACTAAAATTGTTCCGTATTTTTTCGATAGCAGAACTGTTCGATATATTTACGGGGATTCGGTAGTTATACAGAATCCTAAATAGGCTATATGTACAAATCTCTACGGTATAATGTTCGGGATTCGGTATCTTTGCCAGCATTCGGTAGTTACCACGAATTTGGTGAGAGAACACTGAAATCATTTGGTAATGTTTCGATGCCGGAATTTATTCAGTATAATTTCCAGGATTAGGAAGTTAACCACGATCCTGACTTGGTTCGAGTTCGACGAAAGTATACCGAATATGAATTTTGTTCGATAGTCTTTCGATACCAAAAAAAATCGATATAATCACTGGGATACGCTAGTCAGACAACTTATACGGTATAATAACTGGGATTCGGTAGTTTATTCGTTATAATGGCCAGGATTCGGAAGTTACCACGAACTTCGAAATTCAGAAGAGGTCGAGTGAAGCACTGGTCGCAGACAAAAGGGATGATCTATGATATCATCGATAATCCTTACTTTTATTTTGGATCCCAAAAAGAATATCTATTCATACATATTTCGAAAATTCCGCCTGCAGCACTTTTCGTAATATTCTCTATTATGTGGAAGGGCGCGTCATTTACGGTTTCAAGCCAGTTTTAGGATTGAGATTTCGAAACATTAAAAGCTAGAATTTGGATGGAAATTAAGATTAAAATTAAAAGGAAAAAAAAAATCCGCATGCGGCGCTCACTTTATGTGATTATGGGTAGTATATTGACTAGACTACAGTTGCTGCTGCTGCCGGAACGTCGCTCCATCCGGTTTCTAGAACTTCTTAGAGTCTCGGTATTTAATCAATGGTAAATGATAGAATTTGTAAGAGAAGCAGTTAGATTTTAGCCTACATTTATTTCTACATTATTGTACATTTATTATAAATTTTCGCTCTTCACCCCCCCCCCCCCCACACACACACACCGAAAATGCACTTGCGACGCCCCTGGTCCTGGCACGGATGTTAAAAGAAAGGGCCCATAACAACTGTTCAAAGTCTGATCTTCAAAACGGCTTTCTGTTACATATCCATCCTCCCCTTTATTTAGTTTCACGTTCGTCCACTATTTGTAATGTAATGTTTATTTTTCAAACATCGTACAGGAAAGAGAAAATGATGGAGTATATAAAAAAGAGAGTTGAAAAAACACATAAAAAGATCACACAACAAAGGGAAAAATTAAGTGCAAATCAAAGAGGAAAAAAATAATTTCAAAGAAGAATCCCTTGCCATTCATGGCCGCTCTGATTGTATTTTAATCGTTGACGCTCATCGAGCTTCCAAATCGGGTCAACGGTGGTACGGCGGTGAAAGCCATCCTTCTTTGACAGCTGCAAAATGATGCTGTTTTTCTTGTCTAGTATCTTTTTCATTCTATAATTTTTTTTTCCAATTTTATCAAATCAGTTTACTGATTTGCACTACCTTTTTGAAAATGTCCAGGAGAAGAAAATCTTTAAAAATCTGTTTTTCCACTGATCTTGATGATTTCGTTGTCGAGTACAAATTTGTTTACAGCGAATAGAAGAAAGAAAGTTTTAATTTGTACCGATATGTTAAAGGACCCCTCGCTCTATTTACTCCTCAGCTTACAGTATTTTACAATATTTGAATACTTTAAGACTATACTGTGCTTTCAATATATAACCCACGGTTTTGGCTGTTTTAAGCCTTTTTCGAGACCCGTTGACTTGTAGCGAAAATAGGGAAATACTGATGGAAAAAACTTCTCGCAGACAACCGACGACAGCGTGACACACATCGAAGGTAGCAAAACACGGCAAGTGAGAAAATGAGCGCGGTCTTGTTAAAGGGGTTAGAATGTACCGTGCGAAGTTTGGGTCTCCGGGTTTAGAAATATACGGATGGAAGTAGGTTGCATTAGTATTATAGGTAAGACTGGTCCTTAAAGCACAATGGACACTTCTAATGCTTTACTTTGTATTAAATGCTTCACAAATACACATTTCCGACTTACTTTAGAAGGCGCTACGAAAATCGGCCGTTTTCTTGTTATCCCCTGTCTTTACCTCTCTGGCATTTCGGCGATGCAAATCTAAGGAGCTGGGATATCGTGGCAGGAAACTCAAAAATTCCCAGCAATGCTTGATAGAAAAGGATATATTTGAGATGTCACCAAAGTCAAGCCGCTGATGCAGTTTACCTTATTGTTCTAGTGTTTCATCAGAAGTTCCATGGCTTAAAGTGCATATCAAAAGTTTTTCTTTGTGGAACAGTGTTGTGAAGCTTGATTAACTTGCTTTATAAAATGTACCAGAATATGCAATAAGCTTACACAAAATTATATAGCTACAAAAATCATTAAAAAACAAATAACCTATCCAAATCTGAATTATACAAGCTGATTTATGCATAAAATAAAGATATACTAAGTATTATAAGAAACATCACTTTCATCTTTGTCCAAGCTAGTAAATTGAGCATGTACTGGCCCAAAAAATTACGCTTTAAAATATCACAGAGAGGAAACTGTTGAAAAAGCTGCTGATCTAGGGGGTAAGTATTGTTCCTAGGTTGTTACAGAGTAGGATTGGTGTAGTTTGATGTGCCCATTGAACTTTAAATGATTATTATGTTGCTTAGCTCTTTTTACTGATGTCGCTTAGCTCTTTTTTAAACGTTCGCGTGGCGGTTAGATCTTTTGAACAACTCAAGTATCTCGGGACGGCTTATCGCAGGGTTCTGAAAAATTCACAGTAGATATAGAAGCTAGGATCCGTGGCCCTAGTTATCAATAACTGATTTTCACAAAAACTGTCGCTTTAACCCTTAATGCGTGACAGCATCGATATTTATTCATTCGCATCTGCGAGTCATCTAGCGGAAAGCGAGGAAACTTATTTCTCCGTGAAATTATGAGAAAGAATGGCCATGATGATGATGGTGATTTTATTTATAACCCGTTAAAATAACCACACAGCACGAAGATGGAGTTAATAATAAGGGAAAAGTAGACAAAAAATTAAAGAAATAAAAAATTAGGATTACTATCTACAAGATATGATGGACTCTTGATGTCCCTCGCGGTACGAAATGTATTGAGGAGAGGAAGCCGCTAGAGGGTTGGGTGCGGTTTGATACTATTTTGAGTTTATGCCTCACTTCCTAGCGGAAGTTCCAACAGGCTTTCAGTTTTAGTACCATATGTCGGTAGATGGAAGGAATAGAGCAATCATTAATTCAAACAATGTTTACAACGGCTACGTCAGCTACGATTCTTCATCAGCGATATTTTGGCTCTTCTTGGCAAGGCTCCTCGTCAGGTTGTCAACCCTCTGGTTCGGCTTCAGGGAAAGGAAACAAACCAGAGGATTGACAGCCTGACGAGGACCCTTGCCAAGAAGGGCCGAAATATCGCTGATGAAGAATCGTAGCTGACGTAGCCGTTGTAAACATTGTTTGAATAAATGTTTCAAAGTCAGCTTGGGCTCAAAGAATATTTAGCAATCATTAAAGTATGAAACAGGTATAGCGATATCGAATTAGTACATTAACTCAAATATGGTGCCTTCCTGTTGAAACAATAAAACTAATAACATACCTTAGCTCTGGTAGCTCAATGTCCTCGATACAGAACCTTTAGGCTTGGAGAACTACTTGATCATCCCCACTTTCAAGAACAAAACCAACCAAACCGCAACAATAAGGATAATCAGTTCTTCGAAGTGTGAATAAAGCTCGGTTTGAGCCTGTGGTATTTTACTTATCTAAACGATGGAATTGAGGTTTAGAAACCACAAAGGCTTCAAGATAGTAGAAAGACTTACAGAATAATCAAAAAGGGATAATGTTAGCATGCAATAAGTAAAAGATCTGAGGTATAGCGCAAACGTCTACATTCTTTCTGTGTTCTTATAACGTTTATTTAAATCAGTGTTAGTCATAGCCTTTGGGCTTACGTGTATACACATATTCCATTCTATTATTCATGCCCTGCAGTCACTGGTCAATCCTTGTATCTGTCGTTGACAACTACTCTATATGACTGAGTCCAAAACACGCCATAGATCCTCAGGAAGAACAAGAAGACGTCTCACTAACGACTCAAACTCAACAACTCAAATCCAGCACCAACCAATCACGATGATCGTTGGGAACAGCTGTGGTGCTGCTTCTGGCTCTTCCGCTAGGTATACAGCAATTTTGCACCGGATAGGAGAGTCAGTCATCAAGAGTATTGTCGTTGTTGCAAAGCAACCCTAGTAACAGACACCACGCAACTGCAGACCCAGTTACCGTGGTATCAGATACCATGGTATCTGCAAACTACTGTTTTCTTCTGAACTATCCGAATGTTCACGAAGTTAAAATCTAACAATACTAGAGTATAATTTGCAAAAAGAAATACAATCAGGTCTTTCCCTTTCAACGGGTCAGGCCAAACATAACAAAAATGGTGAGCATAAGCAAAATATTAGGCGTCAGTGGATTAAACGAACTGGGTGTGGGCGTAGTTGACACAGTTGTTGTTGCGGTGGGGTTAGTAGTAGTAGTTGTTGTTCTACATAAAAACGGAATAAGTAGAAGAAAAGCCTCGTATTGGTTTCAACATAGTCTGCAACGTTTACCTGCGGTAGCCGATGGACTGACCAGTCAGTTGCCTGTGATCACAGGTTAATTATTCTAGCCTGAGCCCGAAGCTGTCAGCTTGGGCGTCAAGGAATACTTGGTCTTTAATGATCAACACTGTAAAAAGTTTCTCCGTATAAAGATTGAAGTTAATGGTCCATTTACACACTGTGTAAAATCCGAGCGTATTTTACGCACATTTTGACCTTCAAAAGATTTCTAGCAATACGGACGTATTTAAATACAAAACGGACCGTATTTAAATACGTCCGTATTGCTAGAAATGTTTTCAAGCTCAAAACGTGCGTAAAATATGCTCAGATTTGAAAATACGCTCGGATTTTACGCAGTGTGTAAACCCACCATAACTGCAGTATTTGCTACTCGGATTCATCCTGTCTCTATTGGGTATTAATCTTATCTGCGTAGAGATGAGAATAATCTGAGTAGCAATTACTGCAGTTAACTTTAATCTTTATACGGACAAACTTTTTACAGTGAAGCCAAGGCCACCTTGTGGCAATATATCCCCGTTAGATGATGCTCCAGTACAGTAGAGGTATGCTTATGTGAACGTCTGGTAAATGTGAACGATCGCCGAAGAAAAAACTAATTCACGCCGTTTCCACTTTTTGAATATTTTGCTAATTCACTGATGAAAGTGACTGAACTATCAGCTGATTTCCTTTGTTAATTTGAAAATTTTGCCAACTGGAACGCACATTCAATGGAGAAGATGGCGGTCCGAACCTCCAGATGCATTCAAAAGAGGAAGAAGATTCTTTTTAAATTCAAAATCAAAGAAAGTAAATTGAATTTCAAGTTTGGACTAGGATAACCCTGAAATACTTGGCTGTTACTGATATTAAGTTAGTAATTTTTCTTTTCTATTTTACTTTTTAATATGCAATTGACAAAAAGAAGGTAGTGTAACAGTTAAAAAAGTGTTCACATAAGCATACCTCTACTGTACTGGCTCAGAATCAGCAACACAAATCACGAATGGACTAAATACGAATTTTAAACGGCACCTAGCGGTTCCAAAAGGAGAATCACTTCGCGGGGGCCATTCATTCACCTCGTCATAGATATACAAATGCACAAATGTTAGCCTATTTTATGGCAGTTTTTTCTTTGCAGAAACAAAGCTCTACCAGCCAAATCGCAGCCTTCGTTACTTAATTTATCAAAAACTACAAGTTTAGGCCTAAGCATATCGGTATCGACGTGGCAGTTTTATTGAAGGTTACACTATTAGTCAAGAAAATGTTGATAGATCATTCTCAGCCTAAGAAGAAACGGTTTTCAAGCTGGATGGTTGGCGATTCCGAAAAGACATTGTCTTCCAAAATAGAGTGATGGGCTCTGAGAACACCTTTTCCGTCCGAAGTACTTATTGAGTAAACATATCAATGAGCTGTGTTCTTTGTCGTGGGAGTTCTCACCGGTGGTCTCCGGTTATTCTTATAAGTCGTATTTTGCATCCACCGGTGAATACTGTCGAGTCTTATAACCCATTCTTGAACAACCGGTGTCCGGTTTTATCTCACCGGTGCGGACAAACCAGAGCCTGCTTGGGAGCCCGGCTTTACCGAGAAGAGTTAGCAAATTTTCGTCAATTGACAGGGTTTCGCGCAAAACCCAGAATTTAGGCCATTTTTGCACTCACCGGTGACAACCCACCGGTGAACCAAAAAAATCTTACAAGCAGGGTCGTCGCAAGGGGGGGGGGGTGCAGCACTAAAATTGTTCGGTATTTTTTTCGATCTACGGGGATTCGGTAGTTATACAGGATCCTAAATAGGCTATCTGTACAAATCTCTTCGGTATAATGATCGGGATTCGGTATAATTGCCAGTACTCGGTAGTTATCACGAATTTGGTGAGAGAATTTACTGCAATCATTTGGTAATTTTTGGATGCCGGAACTATTCGGTATAGGAGATTCCGCAGTTACACAGACTCCCGAATAAGCTATTGGTTCGAAGTTATTCGGTATCATGATTGGGATTCGGTAATTTATTCAATATAATTTCCATGATTAGGAAGTTAACCACGAATCCTGACTTTGTTCCAGTTTCGACGAAAGTATACCGAATATGAATATTGTTCGGTAGTCTTTCGATACCAAAAGAATTCGTTATAATAACTGGGATACGGTAGTTATACAGAATCCCGAACACGCTATCGGTCTAAACTTATTCGGTATAATAACTGGGATTCGGTAACTTATTCGTTGTAATTGCTAGGATTCGGAAGTTACCACGAACCTCGAAACTCAGAAGAAGTCGAGTGAAGCACTGGCCGCAGACAAAAGTGATGGTCTATGATATCGATTGTCCTTACTTTTATTTTGGATCCCAAAAAGAATATCTAATCATAAATATTTCGAAAATTCCGCCTGCAGCATTTTTCGTAATATTCTCTATTTTGTGGAAGGGCGCGTCATTTGACGGGGGTCTTAAGCCAGTTTTAGGATTGAGATTTCGAAACATTAAAAGCTAGAATTTGGATGGAAATTAAATTTGGCGGGAAAAAAAAAAAAATCGCCTGCGGCGCTCACTTTATGTGATAATAGGTAGTATATTGACTAGACTACAGTTGCTGCTGCTGCCGGAACGTCGCTCCATCCGTTTTCTGGAACTTCTTCGAGTCTCGGTATTACATCAACGGTAAATGATAGTAAATTTGTAAGAGAAGCAGTTAAATTTAGCCTACAAAAAAAAATGGATTTTGAAAATTTTCGCCTGCGGCGCTCGATTTAATTTTTTATTGGCTATAACAGATAGTAGCTGTTACTGCAATCATGCCCGGCAATATATTCTCCATGTGGGCTTCGCCAAAACGCCGCCTAATAGTCGCCTTATCATCGTTCATGCTGCCTTTTATTGTTACTCTTCCTACGTAATCTTTTCTGTTCCATAATTTAAAGCTCTTATTCTTGGTTCTAGGATTCGGTAAAAATTTTGAAAGATTCGGTAACATTTTTCAAAGATTCGGTAAAATTTTGGCTCTGCCTCCCCCCCCCCCCCCCCCCCCCCCCCCCCCCCCCCACCGAAAATGCACTTGCAACGACCCTGGTTACAAGAGAAAAATTGGATACCAGTGACAAAACACCAGAGACATCCCGGAGTGCAACGAAAACAGGTATGTTTTGAAGAATCCCTTGGACAATCTTTATGCGGAAGAAATCAACTATCAGACGTGTTTGAGACGAACCTTGTAGCGGGCAATGGCATATTTTTGCATTCTGTTACTATCCTGTTTAGATATACCTGCCTCGAGCGAGATCACTGTTCCTGTGATCAGTTATTAACTAAGGATTGTAGTGGTTTGAGAACTTTGTTCACAAGCCCCTCGATATCTGAATTGGTTAGAGCAAAGTTGCGGGTTCAAATCCCGCTTACGAAGCACTTTTTATTTTCAGGTCACTACTACCAAGAACAAATAATCAGATAGAAGCTCCGTCTCCCTATCTTTGTACTATAACGTATGCGGAGTCGAGTATTTCCCCATGCCTTTTCCGCTGCGAACGAGCGGAGGTTAAGCATTGTCCTAATAGGTGTAATAAGGTGAATAGCGCTATACGCGATGTTTACGTCTTAATACACACGCCTGTTCAAATACAACCCAAGAGGTTCTTATATGCGGCTTCCGGTGTTGCCAAGGTAATACAATTTTTCGAGCTCTAAAAATATCCGAAAAGGTTCTTGGTACTACTTGAAGTACACGAGTACAATATAACGCAAACTATACTGTAAAAAAGCTATTAAAATAACGGATGGACAGAATTGATCCTCGAACTGACGAAAAGCCGTCGTAATAGAACAAAAACGTGTTTTTGTTAAGAAAAGTTGTTTCTTTAGCTTCCAACAAAGTAGAACTGTTGTGCTTTCTTTGGCAACCCTGACGACGCTGCGCCTCTCCTCGGCCCGCTGGCGAAACCAACCAAGCGATCTGATTGGCCCTGCATAAACCAGAATAGAACGCTAGTCTATTCTAATTATTCACCTTATTACACCGCGCTCCGAGGAAAAGAGCAATCTGTAATAAGTCTTATACGCGTTAATACACCTTATTACACCTATTAGGACAATGCTTTAGTAGCTCAGCGCCACATCACGTTCCGTTGTCTCTACAATTAGCTATATCGCTGTGAAACCACCTTGAGGAAAAGTAGGAGAAAAGCTAATTGATTTTTTGGATGCGCTCAAGAGCGGGTCAGCGCCCGGAGTGCTCCTCCTGCACTTTTTTTCTCTGCGATAAGTAGAGGAAGTAGAGTCGACGGATAAAAATCTACAGTAAATACCGTTTGGTCCGCTCAGTTTTGTCGGGGTATTCATAGTCGCTGCATGGTACCAGAGGCAGAGATTCTATCTGATTATTTGTTCTTGCTACTACTATTATTAAGACTCCTAGTAGACAGAGAGCAGCCTACCCCTGCAAAGCATCTTTCCACAGTGAAGAATGTTCGGTCCGGTTCATATACGCTGGTGGTAAGATCTCCTGTGGAACTGGTACGAAGTACTGAAGGAGGTGAAAATCTGGGTTTTGCTGCGCAGCGTTTGTACTAGGACTGTATGAGCAGTAGATTTTGGAACCGTTGACGGGCTTTTGGAAAATGGCATACGCGTTCATGGTAGTAACTGGAAAGAAAGGGGATCAGAGGAATAAAACATTGAACTGAAAGTTTATTATACAAACCGATGTTCGTGGTTACACAACAAAATCTGCGAGTGTTATCAACAAAAGAATTTACAGCATCTGTGTCAATACAAAGTGATACGAATAAGGTTAAGAAGAAGCTACGACAAATTTCGTATTTCGTATCCGCATCCCTGTACTCCCAAAATGATAGTATGGGTAGGTTACCCGATGAAAAATTTATCTCAAAATAGTCGTATGAAGTTGTACGAAAAAGTAGCATGCAGTACTAACTGATCCTGCTACATGCTTCTACTTGAAGGGTACCGCGTTACTGCATTCTACTGCATGCTACTATTAGCAAGACTGGATGCTATTATAGCAAGACAGGACGCTACTGCTTCGGATTGGCCCAATCTGAGGCTCATTAAATGATAGTATTTTACTATTACATATCAATACATGCAACATTTTCGTACAGCTATCATACAACTACGCAGGCTACAAATTTTTCATCCGGTAGCGATACCTCCCCTCAGCCCACTGACACAAAGATCACGTTCCACCCTACTTACCGTAGTCGCGCATGATCGGATTAAATAAATTAACAACAGTCTCTCATTGCAGCAACGAAGAATTTTGACAAGGAGGAAAACGTTGAGAAACCATTACCAATCAGCAGAAATGATCAGTACGAAAACAACTTTGCCTTCTCTTACTAGAAAAACTTAAAAAGCATTGTTCACAGGCCCGTATCAAGTAATTTATTTCGGGGGGGGGGGGCTTTCGGGTTTTTTTTGCCTGCTGGTCAGACAAAAAAGTACAAAAAACACATAGAACAGAGGGAAAAGCCCATAAAAATCATTATTTTTTTATGTTTCGGGGGGGGGGGGCAACCTCCTACCCCCCCCCCCCTGGACACGGCGTTGATTGTTCACAGAATTATTACTCAGTACTAAAGAGTAGTATTACTTAGTGTTAAGTAAACCTCACAAAAGAACATCTTTTCCTCTTCTTCAACACTGAAGGTTGAATTTCTTATTCGATTTTTCCTCATAAAGAGATCGACTACTTTTCTCTGTCAGAAATGACGTCAACGTGCAGAACGGGAACTGACGTCGACGCCATCTACGCGAAATTAAGCATAAATACCACTCGTGCTAATAGAGAAATACCTAAATACCGTACGCTAAAAGTTGTAGCCCACGCTAAAGTGATGATGCTGATGACAAATAAGGTGAAAATTTAGCGTTCGAAAAAGTGGACTCTGAGCGAAAAACGCTATCTTTAGCGTCACATACTTGGACTGTTAAGCGTGAAATTTGAAAAAGAGCCACACTGAGTTTTTTTTTAGAGTGGATTGGAAAGAATAAAGTAAATAAAGTGTACACACTGTACAAGGTTGTTTTTTTTGAAAATATTGTCGTCGAAGGATGAATAACGTGAGATACAGATTTAGCGTTCCGAAAACTAAAGTTTCCGATACGTACCACCAGATGTCAGCTGAGGTGCTAACGTGAGCAACAAGCCTATTTCCGAAAACTCTCTAATGTCCACTAGGTGCTACGTAGCGCAATATTCCGATCATAATCACACTGGGCTCAAAACGCGGCCTTTGACAAAGAACTGAACATCCCTAGGGGACGTGAGATTTGACGGGCTTTGTGGCAGGGCAGCTTGGCGATAATGAGCAGACTGCATTTAGGGGTCAATTAGGGTTCCTATAACATAATTGTACGCGCTGTTTTGCTCTAACTGATCTCCTGAATTTAAAACGAAAATATTCAGAACAACATGTAATTTGTTCTGTTTCTTTTTTCTACTTTTGCAACCCAAAACTCAAGGAAATAAGCCCAGTGGACCAAGCTCAAAATTCACCGCGATGTACTGGGGTGTCACTTTCTAGATGTCAGGTGCATCTCACGAGCAACAGGTCTTGTCACTCGACAACTTCTTTAACTTAGGCTCATGTTTTTTTTTCAAATCTGACCCAAGATCCCGCATGCGGGGAGTAATTGTTGACGCTGCGGCAGGCGGTCGTCTGACGCACTTTCAGTGTTTTAGTTATTCTTGGTTTTAGGGCAGGCGTGTAGAGAAATTGCACTCAAGACGAAAATGGAAATTTCTCACCGCCATCGGTCAAGGTAGAAGCAAGAACTTAACATTGCGAGGTATAGAGTTCTCAACTTTAGACTGAACTATGGGCGTTTGGTGACTACTCTGACCTTCCTAACCTTGTAAATTCTGGAAAAGTTTGTCCGACCCTTTCTTGATTGATTAAACACAATTTCGGAACAAAGTATAACTGGAAATGTGTTTCAGAAGGCTTCGAATCCTACTATAAAGTAAGATTGACGCAACGGTGCTAACCAGACCAATGGGATGCGAGACTTCATTTTCTCGCAAAAGTTTTGAACCTTCCAAAACATATTTCCGATTAATTTTATTCGAAAACTGTGTTCAGTCAAATCAAGAAAGGGTTGGAAAAAAGTTTTCAAGTATTTACAGCTTAAAATATTTCCCAAGCGCCCACAAAGTTGAAAATCCTATACCTTGCAATCTGCTTGCAGTCATAGGCTATATTCTCTACATAGTCGGTCAGCCCAAGCCGACGGCGAATCGTATTTGACGGTGCAAAACGGATTAGTCAGCTCCCTTTTATTAGAGCTAAATTTCGTTTATTCAATTAATGTTTACGGATAAATCAGCTACGATTCTTCGTCAGCGATATTTCGCCCCTTCTTGGAAAGGGTCCTCGTCAGGCTGTCAATCCTCTGGTTCAACGTTGGGGAAGGAAACAAACCTGTAATTTTTTCCTTCCCCGAAGTTGAACCAGAGGATTGACAGCCTGACGAGGACCCTTGCCAAGAAGGGCCGAAATATCGCTGACGAAGAATCGTAGCTGACATATCCGTTGTAAGCATTGTTTGAATAAATGTTTCAAAGTCAGCTTGGGCTCAAAGAATATTTAGCTAAATTTCGGCCCTTCTTGGCAAGGGTCCACTTCAGGCTCAAGCCACTCAAGCTGGAAAATGAACTTGTGGAATAACAACTAAATATTCTTCGTTAAATATCCGATTTTATCAACTTCTTCTCAGAAAACTGACTGGAGTTAAACCTGGACAAGGCTCCTGTTTTTGCTGTTCGATTGGGTCGTCGAAAAGGCAGAGATTCTTATGCATTTTGGTTTTGGAGTCACCTGTCATACAGGCTCGAGTCTGAAGATGACCCTTGCCAAGAAGGGCCGAAATATAGGTCTAATAAAATATAGCTGACTCATCCGTTTTTCACCGACAGATTTGTTCTTTTATTCTGTATTTTTTCTGTTTTCGTCGGGTACGCTGCAATCTCACTAATAATCATAACTGAAGACAAGAAGAGTATTCTGATTTTACTCCATTCTTTATGGTATGTTTCTTTTTCTATAGGGTGGGGCCACTACCCATGAGTAGCCGGCCCGGCACATCGATCGGTTAATGTAGCGTTTGAACGGACAATAAATCCCGTCGAGTAGAAAGGAATTCCGGTCGACTCGACAGGATTCCATTCGCGAAGACGAATAGAAAAATAGTCTAGCGGGACGAGAATCCTTTCATGATGAAAGGAATTCCAGTTTACTTGAAAGGAATCTCGTCGGCGGCGCTGGTAAAAAGACTAAAAAAAAGTCTAGCTGGTTTTTGAGGGCAGCAGTCATCAGTGCTGATGTCAAATGCTTTTAAACATTTCTTATTTGCTAGTGAATTTACTTTTGTCAAATTTCTGGCTTGAAGAATTTATTATTTTCCCTCTGCGTGTAAATATAATCTTGTAACCAAGATCGTATTCTGTTCAAGTTTTCTGTACTTGTAAACGCTGCATAAGAAAAAAGTTGTATACCATTCGGCGGAAGATAATCAGCAGGAATGACAGCACGGCCTTCCCATCCGACCGGATTCAAGGTAGCACTGTATGTCAATGCCAGTTCTTTTGCAATGGAGTTTCGCGTGCCGTTCAAAAGCAGAACGATATGCTCACCGGCTCTAAAATAGACAATTTAGACAAGTTATTCTTAAAAGACCTGTCTTACCAATAATGCCAACACAACCTACTTCCGCAATCACTCTATCTATTTCTAAACCAGGAGACCCCAATTTCGTACTGTACATTCTAGCCCTTCTAACAAAACCACACTGATTTTCTCACTTGCCGTCTTTTGTTACCTTCGATGTGTAGCACGCTGTCGACGTTAGTCTGCGATAAGTTTTTCTATCAGAAAAAACGGTATTCTTTCCGTGTCTTCGCTACAAGTGTTTTCGCAATCGCGTATTTCGTTCTCTAAATTGGTCAGATAGGAATATATAGTTTCTGATTGTACAGTTCCGGTCCAGCTACTTTCGGCGGTTTGGAACCGTTTGTAGGTGAGCTGGTGTTACCAAGTGTTTCTATACCAACACTTAGGTCATGAAAACTGCTAAGAAAAAACTGCTAAGAAAAAACTGTTTAAAAACGAGTCTTAAAACAGTTTCAAACGTGTATTAAACAATGGCTCAAAACGCTCTTCGTCAGTGATACAAATAATAAGTATATTTCAAAGCCCAAGGGCCATATAAAAAACAAATCAGAACAAGAGCTGGAAGCTCATATGGCACTTGCAAGCCTAGGCCTGCGGAGGATGAAAGTGGAATTCTGGGTTTGCTATGATCATTTGTAAGCAAAACCTTTGAGATCAGAATGATCATGGGTCCTTGGAAATCACGAGAATGTATTATTCGTAAAAACTATTTATTTTCTGCATTTGGCTGTGATGATGCACAAATGATGATAAGCTCATCGGGTCACTTGTAAGCGAAACCCTTGAGGTAAAACTTATCATGAGCCACTGAGAATCATTAATATATATTGTGTGGTCAAAAGTATTTTCTGACTTTTTGGTTAAGTTATGCACTTTAAAGCACAATGGACACTTCTAATGCTTTACTTTGTATTAAATGCTTCACAACTAAACATTTCCGACTTCCTTTAGAAGGCGCTATGAAAATCGGCCGTTTTCTTGTTATCCCATGTCTCTACCTCTCTGGCACTTCGGCGATCCAAATCTTTGGAGCTGGGATATCGTGGCAGGAAATTCAAAAACTCCCAGCAATGCTTGATATAAAAGGATATATTTGAGATGTCACCAAAGTCAAGCCGCAGATGCAGTTTACCTGATTGTTCTAATGTTTCATCAGAAGTTCCATGGCTTAAAGTGCGTACTAAAAGTTTTTCTTTGTGGAATAGAGTTGTGAAGCTTGATTAGCTTGCTTTATAAAATGTACCAGAATATGCAATAAGCTTATAAAAAATAACATAGCTATAAAAATCATTCAAAAACAAATAATCTATTGAAATCTGAATTATATAAGCTGATTTATGCATACAATAAAGATCTACTAAGTATTATAAGAAACATCACTTTTATCTTTGTCCAAGCTAGTAAACTGAGCATGTACTGGCCCAAAAAATTACGCTTTGAAATATCACAGAGAGGAAACTGTTGAGAAAGCTGCTGATCTAGGGGGTAAGCATTGTTCCTAGGTTGTTACAGAGTGGGATTGGGGTAGTTTGATGTGCCCATTGAACTTTAAGGGTGCTAAAAACTCATTTTTTAGCAAAACCCTTGACGCAAAAATTATCACCGGGATCATGGAAATGTGGATTTTGCTTAAAAGAGTTTTTGTACTTTGCGGTTAGGATTGGCACTTTAAGGGGCGGCCGACAATTTCTAAGCGAATCTTGTCAAGTCTGTAATGACCAAGCCAAGTTTCATGGAAGTACCTTCATTCGCAATCCCAGCCGCTGCACTCTAATCATTCACAAGATTTCCCGTCCCCCCCCCCCCCCCCCAATATTCATCGGATGAGGTCTGGACTTAAAATCCAAGACATGAGTTCTCTCCGAATTTCAAGTTTCATTAAGATCCGATAACCCGTTTAAAAGTTGAACATACCTCTCAAGATTCTGGAGTTCCCCTCCCTCCACTCCCCCTCCCCCCACGATGGTCAAATCGCAGAAACAACTGTTCTTAAGTTAAAACTGTAGAATCCCTGATACGCCTGCCAAGTTTCATCGTCATGGCACATGTGTAAGCATCTTAACTCTGGATCAACGGAATTCCGTAACGCTCCCTCCAACAACCTCCACAATGCTCGGATCCGCTTTGATCTTGTCAGGTATGTATATAGGGCTTTCGTTTGTTCTTCCCACCAAGTTTCATCCCGACCCGCCCGCTCTGAACATGTCACACAATTTCCGCCCCCCCCCCCCCCCCCTATAATTCCCCAAAAGTCACCGGATCCATTCCAGACTTGAAGTGGGAAGTGGGTCTTTCCAAATATCTAATTTCATTACGATGCGATTCCCCGTTCAAAAGTTATAAATACGTCATCAATTTCCGGCCCCCCCCCCCCTTTAATTCCCCAAAAGTCACCGGATCCATTCCAGACTTGAAGTGGGAAGTGGGTCTTTCCAAATATCTAATTTCATTAAGATGCGATTCCCCGTTCAAAAGTTATAAATACGTCAATATTCCGGATTCCCCCTCCTCCTCTCCCCCAAGGTGGTTGGATCGGGGAAGTTACTATTTCCAAGTTAGTTTGGTCCATCGTCCTTTGGTTCCATCGTCCTAGCATATCTCGGAGTACCCTAACTCGCGATCACCGAACTGACCGACCGAGCGACAGACCGACAGACGGAAAAGTAATCGGTATATGGCACTTGGCCGGAAGACAAGTGCCATAAAAACACATTACTAAAAGGTACCACTTCCATGCGGCTATGGAGCCTCACTACGCAACTTAATGGCTCTTAGCTTCAGTACTCTCTCCAGATAATCACATACCTTGGTTACAACCCTTTCTGTGTTGCTATAAAGGACAGGACATCAGGAAGAAACATAACTTCCCCCTTAAAGACTGATCCCCTTAGCTCCGAAAGTTCCTGGCATCGATTAAGAAAGTGGTCCACGTTTTCCTCTTCCCTAGATTTACAAAGTTGGCAATTATACCTAACAACTAGATTAGTCCAATCCCTATCAAAAACTCTAAATGTACCATAAAGAGGGAGGGAATTAACTCTGGCCTGGATCCATTTTTCCAAAAAATCTCAGGGGTAATTCATTTTAAAATAAGGGATGTTTCAGTTTCTGTCCCTCTTGGCAAGGGTCCTTGTCAGACCGTTGCTGGATCAAACGAACCTACAATCGCCATCGAACATCGTAGAGGACTTTTCTTAATATAGTTATGTTTTCCCAGTCATCATGGGCGGAAGGAGTATTCATGATGATGATGATGATGATGAAATTTATTTACGCACTTAGAAGAAAATAGTGCAGTAAAGGAAAGAAATACACTGAGCTTTCAATAATGTGATAAATGCACGATGTATTCTGTAACAAACGAATGAAGAATCACTTATACTGGAAAGGCGAAGTGATGGAGTAACGCATATCCTAGAGTTATACACCCTATTTGAATACAGTTGGGATTCGTATGTGGAATTTTCCATTTCTGTGTCTGCATTGGACCTTTAAAGTTTAACTGAAAGCCAACTAATTTTAGTTTCATTTAATTGAATATACGGAATAATTTGGATTCTGCAAAGGTTTTTTTTTTATTTTCTACTATCTGCTCTAGTTATGACGTTCAGAATATCTGCGGTCGTCCCCACAACGTAAATTCTACTACGACGCGGGAAATTTTAATTTCAACAGAAACGAGGATTTCAGTGGGCAGTGGTGAGATTGGTGAAGATTGCTTAGAGTCTGCACAAAAAAAAATTGCAAATCTTTTTCGTAAGGCAAACGACAAAAATACAAGCGCATAGTGGTACCACAAATCACACGGAAATTCCACTATTTGAAAATCGATTATTCGTTAATAGCGGAACACGGAAGTAACGCATTTTCAGCGGGTCTTCAAGCCAATTTAAGTGAATAAGCGATGCGTAGCTAAATTTTCCTATCCCAGCCCTTTTCGGTTAAACTTTTAAGTCCTGAAATACAGAAAAGGCGAGGGAAAACAAAATACAAGACTGACTTACGGAGCCCATTCTAGTTCGACGTATTCTTGCTTGTCGTTAGCGAGGAAGAGCTCAACAACTAGAAAAACCAAAACATTATAGGTTAGACATGCCAACCAGCCAATCACGGCAATGGAAATAATCTGATTTAGCTGATCAATGGCTTGTGGATTTCCAAAACTCTTGTACGAGCCCGTTGTCACCAGCAACTCAACTAGAGCTGAGCGAAGCCCAAAATAACGCGATTTAGTAATAACGTAATCCCGATGAAAAATTTGTAGCCTGCGTAGTAGTATGGTAGTAGTACGAAAACGTTGCATGTAATGCCATGAAATAGCAAAGAATACTATCATTTAATGTGCCTCAGACTGTTCCAATCTTATGTAGTAGTATCCAGTAGCATCCTGTCTTGCCATAGTAGCATCCAGTCTTGCTAATAGTAGCATATAGTAGTATGCAGTAACACGGTAGCCTTGAAGTAGAAGCATGTAGTAGCATCGTTAGTACTGCATGCAACTTTTTCGTACTACTTCATAGTACTATTTTGAGACTAGACCTACGTTGCCCGGACAACGTGAAGTGTTGCGGCAACCTTTGTCCGGCTTCGCCGAATAAAGTGTTGCGAGAGCAACACTTTGGTTTCGTTTCTTCGCTGTCGGTAAAGAACTGAAATTATCAACTTATCCAAGCTTTTAAAATGGTATGTTCTAAAAAGAATAATCACATGATCAAAAGCTGTTCTTTAGTATTGTAAAACCAACAACAAAACAATATCGGAAGAAGGGACCAAATTGACTTTGCGGTCAGTTGAACTTTATCCTTTTCAATCGTAGATATCGTGATGGATGAAAACTTGGAACAATATCTTATATAATCTAGTTGATACTTTCAAGGTATCCGTAACTTTTCAGGATTAAAATACCAAAGATGACACTATTAATTATTACAAAACTACCTTATTGTTTTACATTACTGTATAGTTTGTACCCGTTGCGTTAACAGTTAATCCTAGGTTATAGCGATAGACCATCGATACAAACTTTCTTACCGTCATATTTACAGAAATCGAATACAGTGTGCTCCAATTTTCAAAAATTTCTAGCCCCTCGTGAACAGATTCTTACTTACAAGTCCCTATCCCGTGATCAAAAGCTGTTCTTTAGCGTTGTAAAACCAACAACAAAACAATATTGGAAGAAGGGAGCAAATTGACTTTGCGGTCAGTTGAACTTTATCCTTTTCAATCCTAGATATCGTGACGGATGAAAACTTGGAACAATATCTTATATAATCTAGTTGATACTATGAAGCTATCCGTAACTCTTCAGGATTAAAATACGATAGATGACACTATTAATTATTACAAAACTACCTTATTGTTCTACATTACCGTATCGTTTGTACCCGTTGCGTTAACAGTTAATCCTAGGTTATAGCGATAGACCATTGATACAAACTTTCTTACCGTCATATTTACAGAAATCGAATACAATGTGCACCCATTTTCAAAAATTTCTAGCCCCTCGTGAACCGATTCTCACTTACAAGTACCTCTCCCGTGATTGACGTCAAATTCACCGGAAACAAATAACGGATACACCAGCAAGCAAAAGTTGCAAACCCCTCATCGCTGAAGATGATTATAGCATAAGCTTTTTAAACGGGATGTTCTAAACAAATTAATCATATGATCAAAAGGTATTCTTCAGCGTTGTAAAAACAACAACAAAATAATATAGGAAGAAGGGACTAAATTAACTTTGCAGTCAGTTGAACTTTATCCTTTTCAATCGTAGACATCGTGACAGATGAAAACTTGGAACAATATCTTATATAATCTAGTTGGTATTAGAAAGCTTTTCAGGATTAAAATACCATAGATGACACTATTAGTTATTATGAAACTACCTAATTGCTTTACATTTTCGTTTGTATCCGTTGTGTAAACAGTTAATCCTAGGTTACATTGATAGACCATCGACACAAATTTTCTTACCGTCAGATTTATAGAAATCGAATAGAGTGTGCACCCATTTGCAAAAATTCCTAGCCCCTCGTGAACCGATTCCTACTTACAAGTCCCTCTCCCGTGATATACAATAAGTTAACCGAAAACAAATAATGGGAACACCAGCTAGCAAAAGTTGCAAACCCATCATCGCAGAAGATGATTGTAGCATAACAGCCGATTATTACTTACAAGTCCCTTGCATATCTTACCATTGGGAACCAAATTGTTCTTACCATCGAATACACCGGAAACAAATAACAGGTACATCAACTAGCAAAAGCTGCAAACCCCTCATTACCGAAGATGATTATGAGCTAACAGTCGACTGTTGCTTAAAAGTCCCCTATATGTCTCATAACTGGTATCGCCTATTTTTGGTTTCAATGTACCTTACTACTGAAGTTGTCAACCCCTTTGAAATTTTCAAACTGGTGTATCTCATGAAGGAATTTTTGTACCAGAAATTGGATGACATATACTTTGATCAGCTCATCAATGGCTATCGATTGCCGTCGAAAACAAAATTCTACATGTCTTAGTTCAAAAGTGGACTTTTTTGCCGTAGGCCAACTTTCTAACGTCACGACTTAGAAAGGAGCAAAGGATAAGCTCTAGTTTCTTTAGCAATGAGAGAACTTTTAAAGTTTAAGAGGCACATCTGATACCGTTACTCTACCGCAAACCCAAATGCAAAAAAAAAATGATAAACTCAGCTGAAATCGTCGCAGACGTGGATAGAAACAATAGATGACAGCACTTTCGGACCCGTGGGAAAAAGCCACTTTTTTGTCTCTGTAGATTTTTCTATTTATCACTCAAGAAAGATATGTTGGCTGTGGGGCCGGGTAACTGCCGCATATATTTAACACTTATAGATTTTAGTCCATCTTCAATTTGAAACTGGTGCCTGCCTGCTTGCGTGCTAGAACGGAGCTTTTCACTCGAAAGCAGAAACATGGTTTGATGAAACGAAAGGTTCGCTACACAACTTCAGATAGTCCTCTCTGACATAGGCTATACAACTCCGCTTCACTTCGCAAACAGTAGGCTCTGGCTCAAGGACAAGCAAAAACCATCCTTATTGGCCCCAGGCAAGAGTTCTACGGAGCTTTCCAAAATGTAATGTCATATTCGTCAATCCGGCCTAATGTCCACACTTTCCGTAAGAACCGCACAGGTTAGACCCTTCCCAGTTACCAGGAATAAAATGCAATCGGCGGCATAGGAAAAAAAAAAAAAAAAAAAAAAAAAACAGGACAAAACCAAAGTGTTTTTCTCGCAACACAATAAATTTTTCATCGGGATGTAATGCTTCATACAAACGAAGTAGAGATGGAGTATAATGATTTTTATATATAAAAAACAGAAAGAATTTATAACTAGACGCTGACAACTTCTTAATAATTTACAGGATATGAATATTCACAGTAACGCATGCAATAATACTTAAAGCACAACTCTTACTAGAAAAGATCTATTACCTATGTAATGGGTCAGAAAAAAAGTCCGAAAATACCATTACTTTTCACCTAGAATTAGCAATTTTCTTTTAGCTCTTGTCGACTCCATCCAGCCTTCCTGCTCTCCGACGCAGCGGCTGCGCGCAAAGCGTTTGAAACTGAACGCACCGTGGTAAAAAAAAAAAAAAAAAGAGGTACGAGCTCATATGGCACTTGTACGAGTAGGCTGTACAAGAAAGTAGATGAGAACGTCACAAAATACATCCGCCATCCAAAAATGCGGTTCGGAAATAGAAATAGGATATTTAGTTTCACTCATTTCTGAGCAGTTCCGGCATCGTCTCGATTGTCTGTAGCAAATGCACATGACTGTTCAAACTTTCATCCCAATAAATCCATTTGTTTGATCCCTAGACGTGCTACACGATTTCCGGTACTCACTCTATCTCCACCTACCGTGGCCGAATCTGGTTGGGAATAAAAAAAATCGACCACCTAAAGCATCTTCGTTTATACCATCTATCAAGTTTCACTCGAGTCTGAGCATTTTTGGAAAGTTCCGGTACCCCCCCCCCCTCCCACCAACGTTGTCGGAGCCGGTTCGGGCCCAATCTCTTAATTACCTGTTCCTGTCCATCAAGTTTGACTGAAATTGGAGCATAGCCTATCTGCAAGTTTCCAGTACCCCCCCCCCCCCTACCTTGGCCGAATCCGGCCCGGACGCCAAATAACAAATCTAGGCCGCATAAACTCGGCACTGTCGAATTGCATCTCATTCGGTCCATCCGTTTGGTTTTTGTGCATGTCAAAAGTCCCCCCACCCCAAATTCCCCTAATCGTGGTCACATATGGTTCGAACGCATGTTTTACATGTCGAGGCCATCGATTCGTATCACCCATGAAGTTTCACTCGAATCAGACCACTCGTTCGCAATTTATAGAAGTCAATTTCCATATTTTTCTTCTCTTGCTCCCCAAAACATGCTCGGATCTAGGAACGGAAGTTTCCGGGGGTATGTTGTGTCAGGTTCTTAATTCAAGATAATTCGGGTCGCTAATATGCCTGCAAAGTTTCGTTGTCGTTTTACATCTGGAACTATTCTAACTCACGACTACCGGAATTCCAGGAAACCCCCTCCAACTCCCCCCCACAGAGCCCCGAAACCATCTGGCTCCGTCAATTTCATCTAGGCCTAATGCTTGTTCCATCCATTAAGTTTCGTCCCAATCCCTCTGCTTTTCGAGTTTCTTGAGTTTTCCACCCCCCCCCCCCATCCCCACAGGTATCGGACCCGACCCGGACGTGACACTGAACGTCCGAGGCGCTACCTCACCAGACAAGTTTCATTCAAATCCGATCACCCGTTCAAAAGTTATGCACGCCACTAGATTCCGGACTCCCCATCCACCCACTCCCCCCACGATGGTCGGATCGGGGAAACGGCTGTTCTCAAGTCAATCTGTTCGGATCCCTGACATACCAGCCAAGTTTCATCGCCCTAGGACATCAGGAAGTATGCCGGACTCGCGGGATCGCTAGAAATCCGGACCCCCCACCCCAACTCCCCCACAGTGCCCTGATCCGGTCCGGTTATGTCAATGACGTGTCTAGGACCTGTGCTTGTTTTTCCCACCAAGTTTCATCCCGATCCCTCCACTTTAAGCGTTTCTCACAATTTCCGGTTCCCTCCTCCAACTCCCACAGTGTCATCGGATCCGGCCCGGATTTAAAGTGAGATGTATGAGACACGAGGTCATCCTAAATATCAATTTTCATCAAGATCCGACCACCCGTTCGCAAGCTAGAAATACCTCAAATTTTGGCTTCACCCTCCCTCCACCCCCCCCCCCCCCAGATGGTCGAATCGGGGAATTGACGATTTCCTATTTAATTTGGTCGGGTCCCAGACATACCTGTAAATTTCCATCGTCCCAGCATATCAGGAAGCATGGAACTCGCGGGATCACTACAAATTCGGACTTCTCCCCCCCCCCCCAACTCCCCCAAAGTGAGCGGATCCGTTCCGGTTATATCAGTCACGTATCTAGGACTTTTGCTTGTACTTTCCACCAAGTTTCATCCGGATCCCTCCACTCTAAGTGTTTTCCAAGATTTCGGGTTTCCCCCTCCAACTCCCCCCAGTGTCACCGGATCCGGTCTGGATTTAAAATGGAGGGTCTGAGACACAAAGTCGTAAGCTAAAAATATCTCATTTTTCCTATTTTTTCCGTATTCCCCCTCCCTCCACTCCCCTCCAGATGGTCGGATCGAGGAAGCGACAATTTCTAATTTAATCTGGTCCAGTTCCTGATATGCCTGTCAAGTTTCATCGTCCTAGCTTATCTGGAAGTGCCCGAACTAGCAAAACCGGGACCGACAGACCGACAGACCGACTGACCGACAGACCGACAGACCGACTGACGGACAGAAATTACAATCGCTATATGGCACTTGAGTAAGCTCAAGTGCCATAAAAAATGGAAAAACACAGCAAATAGAAGGATTAATAAAAACAGAAGATTCTCATATCCTTATGTGTGTAAGAGCTGTCAGCGGACGCTAAAGATTCCGTCAAAATTTGCGTTGTTTGACGAGCAAAACTTGCCACAGCAGAAAAAGCGCTAAAAATTCGTGGGCACAAAACGAAACAATTGAGAAAAGTAAGAATTTTAACAGCTTATTATTCCATAAGGGAGCTAGATGTATTGTAAAAGACAGAATAAGCGAGAGCGGTCCTTAAAAAAAAAAAAAAAAATCCCTCGTGATCGTTGTGGTCAGCATTAATCTGTGAACCTAACTTTGTCAAGATCCACTTTTCTCGATTTTTTCTTTCAGCTTCATCGAGTTGAATAGGACACGCTAAAGAGATGATAAAAACCTCACCCTCATAATCCCAAAGACCGTCATACGGTTGCCCTGGGACGCCACCAGGTGGCTTAACGCCCGTAAAGTTGAATGGAGATTTCACCACAACATCAATAGTTTCATTCGCTCCAACCGACAGGTCAATACTGATCGGTGTGTACTCGGAAAACTCTTGGGTTATTTCCGTGCCATTCCATTGCTTTGTGATGTTGCTGAAATATAGAATAAGAACATTTCTACAGGTTTTTGTGATCCCAAAACGTAAGTGGAGGGATACCTATGACATCGTAAAGTTGTCCGTCTGTCCGTCCGTCTGTTAGCACGATAACTCTCGAAGGGGTTGATATATTTTGATCAAACTTGGCATGCGGACTCTTTATGTCAAAGTCCAGGTCAAGTTCGATGATGGGCTATGTAGCTCTATATTTAGGGGTGGGGGAGTTTTAAAGCTAATGAAATAGTCCAATTAGGGGTAAGGAGACATGCTGAATCCGATTATGAAATTTATTTTTTCGCCAGACAAATCGTTCACCCGGAATCCGGTGAAAACCGGAATATTTTTGAAAAGTAATATGAAGTTGATTGGAAGCTCGATTTAGGGGCAAGGAAACGTGCTGAGTCCGAATATGAAAATTATTTTCTCGCCGTAAAAGTATTTAGGCCGGAATCCGGCCACCGGAGAATTTATTTAAAGTAAAAGTTTTATTTGAATTTGATAAGATGTTCGATTTGCGGGTAAGTAGACATGCTGAATTCGTATATGACAACCATTTTCTCACCGTACGTATAGATCGCTTCTAATCCGGCTGAAACCGGAAAATTTGGTAAAAGTAAAAGTTTAACTGGAAGTTGATTAGAAGTTGGATGTAGGGGTAAGGAGACGTGCTGAATTCGTTTTTGAGCTTTATTTTTTCGCCGGACAAGTAGTTCCGGAATTCCGCCGAAACCGGAAAATTGGTAGAAGTAAGGCAGGAAGTTTCGATCTGCTTCGTCAAAATAGATATGACTAAAAGGGGTAAACACACATGCTGAATCCATATCTGAACTTGGTTTTCTCATATGATTAGCTTTTTTGCCTTAATCTTTTTCTAAATTTTAATAGTAAAAGTGTTCAAGGAGTCTGGCGAAGTTTGGATCTGGCGAAGACAAGAGCCAATTGTCTGGATCAAATTTGAACTTTTGGGATCCCATCGAAACCTTTGGTCTTGTTCCTCTAGTGAGTCGGAATGAGTCTTGATCTCCCCCAGCGAAAGGGGGACACCGGCGGGACTCTAGGGCGGAACCTGGGTACCGGGAAAAACTGGGTATCGACTGGAAGTCGATCCTGTGGCTGCTGAAACTGGACCAGAGCAAAATAACACCATGGAGTATCATCAGGATCTATGCTTTCCATACTTTACAAACATGCCATATTCGTAGCGCCGCCCACTACGCTTGCGGCATTTAAAGCTAGACAAACTTGCGGGTTTAGAGTCCGACCATCGTGGGGGGAGTGGAGGGACGGGAATCCGGAAACTAGGAACATTCATAACTTTGGAACGGGTAATCGGACATGCATGAAACTTGAGAAGTGTCAAGAACAAGTGTCTCAGATGCTCATTTTCAAGTCCACAGAGGATCCGATAACGGGGGGGGGGGGGTGCTGGAAGGGAGCGCATGAAGTCTCGTGAAACGCTTCTACATAAGCTATGAGGTTCAAGTTTTTTTTTTTTTTTTTTTTTTTCAGCAAGCAGGCATATTAGGGACCCGACCAGATTAACTTATAAAAAATCACTTCGCCGATCCGGCCATCGGGAGGGGGGATGAGGAATCCGGAAACTAGTAACATGCCTAACTTTGGAACGGGTAATCGGACAAGCATGAAACTTGACAAGTGTCAAGAACAAATGTCTGGAATGTTCAGTTTCAAATCCGGACCAGATCCGAAAACTGCGGAGAGGTGGAGGGGGTGGGGCACTGGACATCTCGTGAAACGCTTATTAGAGTCGAGGGATCCGGATGGAGCTTGGAGGGACGAACAAGTATAACCCTAGGTTCACACAGAGCAAATCGCGGCGATGAACGAGATTTTTCAATCGCAGCGACGGAAGATTTTGATCGCCTAGATGTCCACACTGAATTTTCGCCGCAACAGAATTTAACGCGAAAAATAATTAAAATAATTAAAAATAACCCTTAAAATAATTAAAATAATAAAAAATCATCAAAAGGGTCGTCCATGTTGCTATTGTGTACATAATATCGTACTGTCGTCCGATTAAAGTTAAATTTTCCCAACATCAAATATCGCCTAGTGAACCTAGGGTAGATCCTAGATACATTACTGGTCGGATACATTACTGACAAAACATGAACGGATCGTGTCACAGTGTGGGGGGGGGGGGGGTGACGGGGGTTTCCCGGTATTCTTGATCACTAGTTATGGTAATTCCAGATGTGCTAGGATCGGATCAGATTGACTTGGAAACAGTCCCTTCCTCGATTCGTTCATCATAAAGAAAGTGGAGGGATTGTGAATCCGGAATTTAGGGAAATTCAAAACTTTGGAACGGTTGATTGTATGTAAATGAAACTTGACAAGTCTCAAGAACAATTGTCTCAGATGTTCAGGGAAGCTGGAGGTGGTCACCGGAAATCTCGTGAAACGGTTAGAGTTGAGGGATCGGAATGGGACTTGGTTGGAAGAACATGTGTAAACCCTAGATAAAGGATTCACAAAACAGGACGGGATCGTTTCACAGTGGAGGGAACTGGAGATGGTTTCCCGGATTTCCAGTGATCGCGAGATGTGCTTTCAGATGTGCTAAGACGACGAGACCTAGCACGCACATTAGAGACTCGATCAGACTGACTTGGAAAACGTCCCTTCCCGGAGTCGATCTTCATGGAGGAAGGGGAGGGATGGGGAATCCGGAATCTAGTGAAATTCATAACTTTGGAACGGGTGATCGTATGTGAACGAAACTTGACAAGACTCAAGGACAATTGTATCAGATTATTCAGTTTCATGTCTGGACTGGATCCGAAAACCGGCGGGGGAAGCTGCAGGAGGGCACCGCGAAAATCTCGTAAAACTTTAAGAGCAGATGATTCGGGATCGAACTTGGTGGGGACAATAAGGATAAATCATAGGTACGTTATTGACAGAACAGGACCGGACCGGACCGGGGCATTCTGGGTGGAGCTGGAGGTGTATTCCGGAGTCCGGTGATCACGACTTGGGGTACTTCCAGATTATCGAAAACGAGGAAACTTTGCGGTCATATCAGGAACCAGACTACATTGACTTGGAAATAGTCACTTCCCCGATTCAATCATCGCGGGGGATGGAGGGATATAGAATCGGGCATTTAGTTGCATGAATAATTTCGAATGGGTTACCAGATGTGAATAGAACTTGTCTGGACAAGTCTGAACCAGTTCCGATAACGATTTGCGGAGCTCAAAGGGTGCAACCGGAAATCTCGTGAAAACCCTTCCTACCTTGGTCAGATCCAATTCGGGCACAGAATTACCACAGCTGGAATATTTTTTCTACCATCGATTGAGTTATATGCGAATAAGAACTAGAGTACGACAAAACTTCTATTTTGTAATAGCTGTCAATGAGCGGAATAACCATTTCAGATTTACTAGATCAAGCCTGTTTTCTGATGAAAGTAATATCAGGAGAGAAATCCTGCCTTCACAACTTTCGAACCGTGTCTGACAAACATTCTAGCTGTTCTTAAAATACCCATATGAGCTTTCAGCTCTTGTTATTGCGGATAGCCAACAGTGAAGTGGGGGGGGGGGGGGGGGGAGGGTTGGATATAAGTTTGTTTGCTCGTGATGTATTTTGGACAGGATTGGATTGGTGTCATAATTTCGATTAGCTAAAGCTAAGAAGGTTCAAGATGCTTTAAGCTCCTGTGGCGTGAATTGAGGGACGCCGCCATCTCCCGTCACCCGGGGAGACCTTTAGCCGTAAGTGACGGCCTCTGACGTGAGACCTGTAACCGGATATACATGAAAGGTAGATCTCACAGCCACTCGGTTATGGACTCATCGATGGACAGTTAGAGCAACGACAAGTTTGGGTTAAGCTTTGATTTAAAAAAAAGAAGATAATAAGTCGAACAGAATAAAAGGCTATGACAAGTTTGAGTTAAGCTCTGATTTGAAGAAAGATCAGAAAAAGATAATAAGTCGAACACAATTAAAGGCTACGACTCTGATCTGAAAAAAGATCGGAAAAAGATATTAAGTCGCACAGAATAAAAGGCTACGACCAGTTTGGGTTAAGCTCTGATTTGAAGAAAGATCAGAAAAAGATATTAAGTCGAACAGAACAAAAGGCTGTGACAAGTTTGGGTTAAGCTTTGATTTGAAAAAAAGATCGGAAAAAGATAATACGTCGAACAGAATAAAAGGCTGCGAAAAGTTTGGGTTAAGCTTTGATTTTGTTTTTCTTAAAGACGGGAACAAGATATAAAGTCGAACAGAACAAAAGGCTGCGACAAGTTTGGGTTAAGCTTTGACTTGAAAAAGATCGGAAAATAATAAAAAGTCGAACAGAACAAAAGACTGCGACAAGTTTGGGTTAAGCTTTGATTTGAAAAAGATCGAAAAAAGATAAAAAGTCGAACAGAAGAAAAGGCTGCGACAAGTTTGGATTAAGCTTTGATTTGAAAAAAAAGATCGGAAAAAGATAAAACAAACAAATAATAAGTCGCACAAAATAATAGGCTAAGACAAGTTTGGGTTAAGATCTGATTTAAAAAAAAAAGATCAGAAAAAGATAAGAAGTCGAAAGGCTAGGACAAGTTTGGGTTAAGCTTTGAGTTGAAAAAAGGTCGGAAAAAGATAACAAGTCGAACAGAACAAAAGGCTCTCGCAAGTTTGGGTTAAGCTTTGATCCGAAATAGATCGGAAAAAGATAATACGTCGAACAGAACAAAAGGCTGCTGGTTTCTGAATTGCTCTACCGTTACCTCAGAGACTAAAAAAATAGATAATGCGATTCGGTGTTTAAGCCCCCCCCCCCCCTAACTGCACGAGATACAGTGGTACCCCACTTGTCCCCCTTTTCTATAGCACTGATTACCTTCAGGAACAGCAGCAAAAACAGTGCCAGCCATTCGCCATCTGCCATCTGCCTTATGAAAACCGGCTGCAAAAATTACGATTACCCAGTTTATCTTACAGATTTCTACCAGGTGGTTCGATCGGAACTTTTAAAATTTGCCATAGTTATTATGATAACATAAGGCCTGATGATGTCCTCACTTTCAATCACAACGGTCTCAGAGGACACAACTTGAAACTGAGTGGTAGATATTCCGAAAAGTCATTGGAGAATGGGGCTTTAGAAACCGAATAGTATTAATATCGGAATAATCTCCCAGAAAGTGTTGTAAATAGCGAAAATATCAACTAATTCAAAGCAGGTGTCGACTAACACCTGGCTGAAATTCAATTTAGTGTGTAAAGTGTCCCGAAAAATTTTGTAGATGCAAATTATTATTGCCTTACTATTGCTTTTCTATTATTATATTATTACGAAACAACATTACAACCGCAAAATGTTAGCTCTTCAATTAATTTCGCCAGAAATCACCTTCACAGATTTTTTAAATTGACATCCATATTCACACAAATTATTAACCGACTGTTTCGTGCTCGCATACCATCAGCAAAATAATTGGGTATGACAATGTCACGACTTAGTAAAAAGAAAAAACCACAGCAATGTAGCGAAGTAAATGTGGGAAAGTTGATATGGAAGATGGGAGGGGGCGCACTGACCATCACCACGTCAGTAATGAGCCCCGAAACCAGTATGAGTGAAAACTCTTATCACGGTTAAGGTCGAATAGGTGTAAGATCGGGCGTGGTTATTCCTTACGGCAGACAGGCTCATCAGCTATTGTTAACTATAAGAACGATACCGACCGAGTGATCAGTATCCAGTGTTCAAAGCGTGGTTCAGTTTGTACGAAGCAGAAAAAAACAACTGATTTCAACATGAAAGTAAGTAGTCAAACATCCACTACGAAAATCCGGTCCGGAAGACAAGAATCATGATATTGAGTCATTAAAAGTAAAATTGAAAAGAATCTCTCATATTGACCATGTTATTGGCGATTAACGAATTCGTCATCTCAGTTTTTATTCATGCCTCATTGACAAGGGTCCTCTTCTCGATATTTGGCTCCTGAAGAAATGAAGAAGACTACAACATATTTAATTTCTCTTATTTTTTTCTATCTAGATCAGTCTTAATTGTTAAATTTGTCTGTGTCTACTCTTCCTTCTAGATTCCCTTACTGATCTCGTAACCGTAAAAACATACCTACAATTACATATGTGAAAATTTAACAGGAAAGTTTCAATGCAGTCGGTCTTTAGGTATTTGTCTTGGCCTGGCTTTACTTTCGCTTATTTTGTTTCTATTCCTTAGGCCCCATTCTGAGCGTGTTCCACCCTACTAACAATAGTAATTATTAGTTATTATTTTCGTTCCAACCTCGTCGACATTTACTACGCTGACCGTTCCAACCTTCTCGAAATAGTAACTAATAGTAACTATTTGCTTACCATGTTCGGGAGCGTAGTAAGCGCCCTAACTACGGATGTCTGTAACGTGATTGGCTGGATTACCCCGTGGAGTGATATTTTACCGAAAATTTTAAAAAGCTTTCCAGCCTTGACGCCAAGAAACCGAAATTCGTGACGTCGTGTCTAGTAACTACGGTAAGTAGGGTGGAACACGCTCTCTATCTCCACTGTTATTTGCAAGGTATCTGCCCACATCAGCAATAGTTTCAAAAACAGAAAGACTAAATTAAATTTCCGCAAGCCTCATCTCATTTCAACATATTCTAAAAAAATCGTAGCCTACTTCCGGTTCAAAGCTACTGGCGCCCTTTAACGGCAGGACTAAACTTGATCTAGTGTGTATTTACTTTCAGTTCCTCGTTGTTGCCGCTCTCATAGCTGCCGTCGCCGCCCAGGAGGCTGCTTACCCCGCCCCTGGCGCAGCCTACAAGCAGGACTACAAATATGAACCACGCCCCTACAACTTCGCCTGGGCCGTCAACGACGTTCCGTCCTACAACGACTACGCGCATGAGCAGAACACTGATGCCTCCGGCAAAACTGTTGGCTCATACCGAGTTGCTCTTCCCGACGGACGCGTTCAGACTGTAACCTACACCGTTGACGATTACACTGGATACGTAGCTGATGTCAAGTACACCGGAGAAGCTAAATACCCCGAGTACAAGGCCAACTACCCAGCAGCCCCAGCATACAAGCCAGCCAACTAACTTCCTTGGAATGTTGAGCATAAAAGACCATTATTTTGTTAATGAGAGAAATATATTTATTTGAAAGAACCAGAGCACCGACCTCGTTTTCTGGCACTTGCGGCTTCCTTTTTGGCCGGTTTGTCTGTCGGTATATTTAAAAATACCTCGTGTCTTGGATATCCCATTACAAGTCCGGACAGGATTCTATGAATGTGTGGGGAGTCGGAGGGGGGAACCGGAAATTTTGAGACACGCTTAGAGTGGAGCTTAGAAATTAATTTCTAGCTCCCTTAAAGTGCGCATCTTAACCGATCATTCTTGCCTCAAGGGTTGTGCTTACAAGTCAATTCTTCAAAGTACAAACAATGCTTATGCTCAAAATATAGATTTTCATGATCCGGATGATCCTATGATCCTTTTTGCTTCTATGAATTTCTAGCGCCGAGAAAGTGCGCATCATCACAGCCAAGTTCCAAAATAAAGTAATTTTTACCAAACGATGCGTTCTCGTGATTTCCAAGGTCCCGCGATCATTGTTATCTGAAGTGTTTTGCTCACAAATCATCGAAGGAAACCCACGAATTGGCAAATGCCTCCTGTCATCTTCCGACCCAGCCTTGCAAGTGCCATATGAGCTTCTAACTCTTGTTTATTTTCTTGGTACTCTATACTTTATATTCATTACATTAGATTGAACGATGCTGCTATTTCCTGCCATACTCAGATTCTCCCTATTGCAAACAGAATCCCGATGCGGATATTCCGAAAGATCATGCGAAAAACGCGAAACAAATCTAATGCGTTTTCCTGTTAAACCCTTTTTTTTATTTCTCTGGAAATTACAGTTGATCTGGCCTAGCTCAAAGTCATATGGGCATTGTCGGCAAATCGGCATTGCAAATAGCTTTGAATTTTCTTAAATAAACACGTTTTATTCAAATATGTATTAGACGCAAACAATTCAAAACAAGTTGCCAAGCAAAGCTGAAAACTTTCGGCCATAAGTAAAAAATTATCCACAACGTCCCATCTCAGCTTCCCCGTACATCACCCTTCTTCTAGAGTGAACTTTAGTATTTTTTTAGTGTTTTGTGTTCTTTTCATTGTCTGTACTCCGCTGTTCTGTCTTTTCAGCAGGTTATAAAAAAAATGAATATAAAAAAATAGTAAAGAAAGAAAGCGAGCGAGCCTCTGTCACGGTTGTTAGCGTTTGCTCAAAGCGGAATGAGACGCGATACATTAGCTTGAAATTAGTTACGTTCTTGAAGATACCATGGTATCTGATACCACGGTCTAAAGTCGTGTTTGCCTTTACCATGGTAGGTAATCTGACACTACGGTTGCTTAGAAAAAACGACATTGTTGAATTCGTGAATTCATCCCCTCACATCACAAGTATCAAACTTCTTTCCGACCAGATTGACACAAAGCTAGGCTCTTGTGTAGGTGATGATGAAAGTGGGATAGTTTTTTTAGTTACCACGGTCAGTTACTGCGGTCGGGACCATGAGACCAGATACCACGGTAACTGACCAGATACGCAGGAACAGCAAAAATGACTTTAGACTGCGTTATCAGATACCTGTTATCTGCAAAAACGAAACTGATGTGGCGTACCGGTAACACAACGGATCGACGAAGCGGAGCGTTACGGAAAAAGGATCGTTACGAAACAAAACTTAACGTTACGAAACGGTCTGAAAGGACTATTATCATGAAATTCAATGTGTGTCCTGTTGTCTGTTGAAACCCATGCAAATAATTCATGGTAATAAATTTTCATGTGGAAAAATTAGACAGTTCGATAAAACTTGAAAAACCGAAAGTTTTTGTCCAGAAAATAGTTTTTTTTACTTCAATCCTCAGGATTAAACCCCACTACTAACAGAACAAGAGCTGCGAGCTCATATGGCACTTGATACGAGTAGGTGGTACAAGAAAGTAGAAGAGAAATTCACAAGACACCCCAACATCCAAAAATGCGGTTCGGACCTATAATTAAGATATTCTGTTTCAGTCAAGTCTTAAAATTTCCGGCATCACGTCCACGCCATCGCCAAACTTCCAAGTTTCAATTCAAGACCACCACTCGCTATGTCCCTACACGTGTCCAAGATTTCAGGTACCCCCTTCCAACTCCCCATATACCGCCAAATCTGGTCCGGACTACTAACTGGATGATCTGAAGCATTTTCTCTTTCACTCAAATCTGAGCATTTTGGGGGGAACTTCCGTTAAATATCCCCCCCCCTCCGTATTCGGATCTAGTTCGAACCTTAAAATATGTCATCTAGGGCATATGATCTCAGTACGTTCCAAGTTTCATTCAAATCACTCCACTTGTTTGACCCTTATGCGAGCCACACAATTTCCAGAACTCCCCTCCAGCTCCGCCCACCGTGGCTGAATACGTCTCGGAAACATATACTTATCATCTTCCCGTCCTATAAGTTTGACTGAAATCGGAGCAGAGCCTATCCTAGTCCCGCTCCCTCTCCCCCACCTTGGCCGGATCTTGTCCGGACGCCAAATAACAAACCAAGGTCGCATAAGCTCGACACTGTCAAACTTGCATCCTATTTTGTCCATCCGTTTGGTTTTTGTGCATGTCAAAAACTCTTTACAACCCCCAAAATGGTCGGATCGGGGAAATGACTATTCTCAAGTCAGTCTGTAGGGATCCCTGATACGTCTTCCGAGTTTTATCGCCCTAGAACATCAGGAAGTTCCGCGAGCTTGCCAGAATTAAGCCCCCCCCCCCCAACTTCCACACAGTGTCTGAATCTGGTCCGGCTATGTCAACAATTTATTTAGAACTTGCTTTTGTTCTTCCCATCAAGTTTCATCCCAATCCCTTAATTCCAAGCGTTTCACAAGATTTCCAGTTCCCCCTCCGGCTCCCGCCAAAGTCATCGGATCCAATCCGGATTTGAACTGGGTCGTCTGAGACTCGCCGTATTTCCAAATATCAAGTTTCATTTAGATCTGATAACTCGTTGGTTTGATCCCCCGTTCCACCACTCCTCCCCGGACCTGACATGGAACATATGAAACGATAGCTATTTCCACTTGCCAAAATTCACTCAAATCCAACCTCCCGGTCAAAAACTGCCCGTGCCGCTAGATCGCGGATTCTCAATCCCTTTGCTCCTCCCACGATGGTCGGATCGAGGAAACGACTATTCTCAAGTCAATCTATGCGGGTCTCTGAGACGCCTACCAAGTTTCATCGTCCTAGCACATCAGGATATACCGAACTCGCGCACTTACTAGAAATCCGGACAACCCCCCAACTCCCCCACAGTGCCCGAATCCCGTCCTACCCGTCCTATTATGTCAATGACGTATCTAGAAGGCTTGTTCTTCCCACCAAATTTCAGCCCGATCCCTCCATTCTAAGCGTTTCCAAGATTTCCGGTTCTCCCCTCCAACTCCTCCCAATGTCACCGGATCCGGTCCGAATTTAAAATGAGACATCTGAGGCACGAGATCTTTCTAAATATCGAGTTTCATTTAAATCTGATAACCCGTTCAATAGCTGAAGTTGCCAATAGATTCCGATTCCCCATCCCTCCACTCCCCCACGATGGTCAGATCGGGGAAACGACATTCTCAAGTCAATCTGTCCGGGTAACTGACAAGCTCGCCCAGTTTCATCGTCCTAGCACATCAGGAAGTATCTCACGGGATCACTAGAAACTCTGCCCCCCCCCCCCCCAACTCCCCCACATTGACTGGATCCATTATGGTTATGTCATTCACATTTGTGGGAATTTCGCTTGTTCTTCCGACATAGTTTCTTTCCGAACCCTCCACTCTAAGCTTTTCCCAAGATTTCCGGTTACCCCCCCCCCCCCCAACTCCCACGAATATCACCGGATCTGGTCTGGATTAAAATCGGGCGCCTGAGTCACGAGGTCTTTCTATGCATCAAGTTTCATTAAGATCCGATCACCCGTTCGCAAGGTACAAATACCTCACTTTCCGGGTTCCCCCTCCCTTCACCTCCCGCCCCCCCATATATTCGGATCGGGGAAACGACTATTCTCAAGTCAAGGTGTTCGGGTCGCTTACATGCCTGCCAAGTTTCATCGTCCTAGTGCATTAGGAGGTACCGAACTCGCGGGATCACTAGAAATTCGGACCCCCCCCCCCCCTCACCCACAGTGAACGGATCCGGTCCGGTTATGTCAATCGCGTATCTACGGCTTGTACTTGTTCTTTCCACCAAGTTCCTTCCCCATCTCTCCACTTTAAGCGCTTTCCAAGATTTCTGGATTCCCCCTCCAACTCCCCCAGTGTCACCGGATCCGGTCTGGATTTAAAAAGGACGTCTGAGACACCAAGTCCTTCCACTTGACCGAAGGGCAAGTGCCATCAAAAATGTGTTCTAAAGGGATACCAGAACTGGGGGTGGCGGGGGAGGGTAAATTATCTGATTAAAGAAAAAGAATACGGTCATAGAAACCACTCACATAGACACACCAGAAGCCAGGCTCGTTGACATCATAATGAGTGAGAGAACAAACGTTTTCATTCCTTTGTACCTGAAATAAAACTACAGAAATAAGCAACATTATAAGAAAAAACCGAAAACAAAAAGATTGACCAAAAAACCTGCAAATAAGTTCGCATTTTCATCTAATCAATGACGTTCAACAGCCTGCCGAGGGCCGTAGCCAAGAAGGGCCGAAACATTGCTGCCAAAGCATCGTAGGTGACTATACGGTTTTCGTCATTGTTTGAATATATCTAAATAAAGCCAAACCTTAAATAGAATCTGATTATTTCCAGCACGCTACCTATCTAAATCTTGTCACTGAGGGTCAACAAAAACTCAGTTGCACTGAAACGGCAAAGACAAGAGTAAAACTGGCATTTTACAGTTCTTATCTTTCAAAGTATAAAACACTAGAGCTTGCCAGTTATTAATTCTTATTTTATCACAGGAAGTGGCTAATTATGCCTCCTATAAGCCCAAACTGCCGACGTAGCCATTGTTACGTCATAACCTACTGTTATTTGGACTCATTTCGCACCCACACCAAACCCTTTAATACTGGCGTAAGTAGAGCAAAATGACAGCTAGTGCCAAGACCTGAAAAAAACTGACACACGCTCGAATGGCACCGACACTAGCACCACTAAGCTATGTAGAACACCCAGGGGCGTCGCAAGGGGGGGGGGGGGTGCGGGGGGTGCAGCACCCCCCACCTTTTTGAGATTCGGTAAAATTTTGGGCTGGAGGCCCGAATTTTTACTATAATTGCTCGGTATTTTTTTCGGTTTACGGGGATTCGGTAGTTATACAGGATCCTAAATAGGCTATCTGTACAAATCTCTTCGGTATAATGATCGGGAATCGGTATAATTGCCAGTATTCGGTAGTTATCACGAATTTGGTGAGAGAATTTACTGAAATCATTTGGTAATTTTTCGATGCCGGAACTATTCGGTATATTTATGGAGATTCCGCAGTTACACAGACTCCCGAGTAAGCTATTGGTTTGAAATTATTCGGTATCATGATTGGGATTCGGTAATTCATTCAGTATAATTTCAGGAAGTTAACCACGAATCCTGACTTTGTCCCAGTTTTGACGAAAGTATACCGAATATGAATATTGTTCGGTAGTCTTTCGATACCAAAACAATTCGGTATAATAACCGGGATAGGGTATACAGAATCCCGAACACACTATCGGTCTAAACTTATTCGGTATAATAACTGGGATTCGGTAACTTATTTGTTGTAATTGCCAGTCGGAAGTTACCACGAACCTCTAAACTCAGAAGAAGTCGAGGGAAGCACTGGCCGCAGACAAAAGTGATGATCTATGATAGCATCGATAGTCCTTACTTTTATTTTGGATCCCAAAAAGAGTATCTAATCATAAATATTTCGAAAATTCCGCCTGCAGCATTTTTTGTAATATTCCCTATTTTGTGGAAGGGCTCGTCATTTGACGGGGGTTTTAAGCCAGTTTTAGGACTGAGATTTCGAAACATTAAAAGCTAGAATTTGGGTGGAAATTAAATTTGGCAGGAAAAAGCAAAAAAAAAATTTCGCCTGCGGCGCTCACTTTATGTAAACGACTAGACTACAGTTGCTGCTGCTGCCGGAACGTCGCTCCTTCCGGTTCTGGAACTTCTTAGAGGCTCGGTATTACATCAACGGTAAATGATAGTAAATTTGTAAGAGAAGCAGTTCAATCTTAGCCTTAAAAAAAAAAATAGATTTTGAAAATTTTCGCCTGCGGCGCTAGTTTAATTTGCTATTGGCTATAACAGATAGTAGCTGTTACTGCAATCATGCCCGGCAATATATTCTCGATGTGGGCTTCGCCAAAACGCCGCCTAATAGTTGGCTTATCATCGTTCATGCTGCCTTTTATTGTTACTCTTCCTACGTAATCGTTTCTGTTCCATAATTTAAAGCTCGAATTCTTGGTTCTAGGATTCGGTAAAATTTTTGAAAGATTCGGTAAAATTTTGGCTCTGCACCCCCCACCGAAAATGCACTTGCGACGCCCCTGAGAACACCCCTACTGAAACTCATCGAGACGTGCACCAGCGCTGGCTCCGATAACTCCTCATTCCGAACACAGCAACAAAAAATGGTACAAACTTCCCTGTTTCGCCGATGTGTGCAGACCGCATCTTTGGTGTATTAAAAATTTTCCAACCCGCAAATTTTGTCTTATTTTGAATGTTCCGAGACTCCCTAGCGTAGTGGCCGGCGCTGCGAGTAGGGCCCGTTTCCGTTACATGGAAAGCATAGATCTTGGCGCTACTCACTAGTCTTCTCTGGGCGTAAGCATAAAATCGCGAAATTGCCTGACTGACTGCGTGAGCGCTTTTAACTACTACTAAAGACCCCAGAAGTTTCCTAGCGGACCAAATTAAGGAACGTTCATTTTGACAGACATAGCGCTGGAGAGCAACACCCGGTCACACGCATAAATTGTTCCTGTGACGTTTAATGTTAATGAACGAGGGATCGCCCACTCTCTATTTTAGTGTAAAGCAAGTGCCCGGTGCCGCCGAGGGGTTACCAACTCCTAAAATTGGGGTACAGGTGTGCCCGACAATTGAGTGTGCCCGACGTGTGCCGACTGTGTCCGATGTGTGCCCGACGTGTGCCCGACTGTGCCCGAAGTGTGCCCGACTCCCCGGTACAGAGTGTGCCCGACACTTGGTAACCGGTGCCGCCTCGGGTTCCTCGGCACCCGTGCCGGCGCCGGTTGCAGCTTATTAGAAGATCAAAATCAGTGTTAAGAAGCAGCATCTTTTTTTCAACACATTTTCGTTTTGGACGAATTCCGGACGAAATGTCTTTCCGGTAAGAAAATAAGTTCAAAAATGAATTCAGTCACCTTCTTACCCATTTATCTAGTCTCTTCTTCACTACAGATAAAACTTCTGGTTTTACCAGTTTTCCAGTGTCGCTGAATTTCGGCGGAACAAAAATTTCGAAGACAAAATAAAACTTAAAGACGAATTCAGCGTGTCTACTTACCCCTATATCGAACGTCTAATCATATTGGAGAAGACGTTTACTTTAACCGATTTCCGGTATTATGGCCGGATTCCTGACGATCTCTCTTTCTGGCGACATAATAACTTCGGATATGCATTCAGCATGTTTAGTTATAAATCGAATATTTCATTAGCTTTAAAAAATGATTGTTTCCCCCCTTAAGTTGAAACCCCTTCCTCCACCCCTAAACATTCAGCTTTGAAGCCCATGTATGCTCATGGCCTGTGCTTTGACCCAATCAACCGTAACGCCAAGTTTAGGTTTTGGTACTTACGTAGTATCCCCCCCCCCCCTCCCGTCACTTACGTTTTGGGATCCCAAAAAATACTAGATAAAGTATTCGTGAGAAGGGACTGATTAATAGCAGGCTATAGGCTTTAAGCCACATTCCATTCTTACCGCAGGAATCCAGTTACCAAGTCAATAAGCTTCTGCCAGAGGCGTTACGTAGGGAGGGGAAGGGTCCCCCCCCCAAAAAAAAATAGTTGTTGGCAGTCGGTAGTTTTTGAATGGGTGATCGGCTTTGAATGAAACTTGGCAAGTGGAAAGAGCTATCGTCTCAGCTGTTCCATTTCAGGTCCGGGAAAGAATGGAGGAAGGGGGAATCCGGTACCTTGAGGTATTTATAACTTTCCAACGGGTGATTGGATCTTAATCGGATCCGGTGGCTTTGGTGGGATCCTGAGGGGTGAACCGGACATCTTGGGAAACGCTTAGAGTGGAGGGATCGGGATGAAAATGTCCCAAATATCCGGTTCACCCCTCAAAGTTCCGGATTTCCCCTTCCTCCATTCCTTCCCGGACCTGACATGGAACACCTGAGACGATAGCTCTTTCCGCTTGCCAAGTTTCATTCAAAGCCGATCACCCATTCAAAAACTGCCCGTGCCACTAGATTGCGTATTCCGAATTCCTCCACTCCTCCCACGATGGTCGGATCGAGGACTATTCTCAGGTCAATCTATTCCGGTCCCTGACACGCCTACCAAGTTTCGTCGTCCTAGCACATTAGGAAGTACGGAATTCGCGCGCTCACTACAAATCCGGACCCTCCCCCCAACTCCCCCAGAGTGACCGAATCCCGTCCTCTTATATCAATGACGCATCTAGATTTTGTGCTTGTTCTTCCCACCAAGTTTCATCCCGATCATCCACTCCATGCGTTTCCAAGGATTTCCGATCCCCCATCCAACTCCTCCCGATGTGACCGGATCCGGTCCGGATTTAAAATGGGGCATCCGAGGCACCATTCTAAATATCATGTTTCATTTGTTCGGGCACCTTACAAGCCTGCCAAGTTTCATCGTCCTATAGAACATTAGGAAGTACCGAACTCGTAGGATCACTCGAAACTCGGATCCCCCCCCCCCAACTCCCCCACAGTGACTGGATACATTCCAGTTATGTCATTCACGTATGTAGCGCTTGTGCTTGTTCTTTCCGCCAAGTTTCATCCTGATCTCTCGACTCTAAGCGTTTCGAAAGATTTCCGGTTCCCCCTCCAACTCCCCGCAATGTCACCGGATCCGGTCCGGATTTAAACTGAGATGTCGAGACACGAGGTCTTTCTAAATATATCAAATTTCATTGAGATCCGATCACCCGTTCGTAAGTTAAAAATACCTTATTTATCCGGGTTTCCCCTCCCTCCAAGCACCTCCTCTCAGATGGTCGGATCGGAGAAACGACTATTCTCAAGTCAATCTGGTCGGGTCCCTGACATGCCTGCCAATTTTCATTTTGGGCAATTTTCAGCTTGGGCTCAAAGAATATTTATAATTTTCATCGTCCTAGCACATCAGGAAGCACCAAACTCACGGTATCGCTAGAAACTCGGCCCCCACCCCCCAACACCCCCAAAGTCAGCGGATTCATTCTGTTATGTCAGTCGTGTCTCTAGGACTTGTGATTGTTCTTTCCACCAAGGTTCATCCCGATCTCTCCACTCTAAGCGTTTTCCAAGATTTCCGGTTTCCCCCTCCAACTCCCCCCAATGTCACCGAATCCGCTCCGGACTTAAAATGGGACGTCGGAGACACGAGCTCCTTCCACATATCAAGTTTCGTTAAAACTACTTCTTTCCCCATTTTTCCGGATTCCCGCTCCCTCCAACCCCCCCCCCCCCAGATGGTCAGATCGGGAAGCGACTATTTTTAATTTTAATCTGGTCCGGTCCCTGATGTACCTGCCAAGTTTTATCGTCCTAGCTTATCTGGAAGTAGCAAAACCGGGACAGACAGACCGACAGACCGATTGACGGACAGATATAATATAATAATTGCGATCGCTATATGGCACTTGGGCGAAGGGCAATTGCCATAAAAACAACTAAAAGACTCATTGTCAAGAGATAGTAGTTGAGAGTTGGTATTTGTAAATGTACTTTAAACAATAACGTTTGTTTTATGTATATTATAACAAAAGCTTTGAGCTCATATGGCACTTGCAACTGCATGTAGTAGGTAAGGGCTCTGTCAGATCGATCGGGTACCTGGTACGCCTGCCAAGTTTTGTCTTGAAATACGACATCACAGGAATTCCGGAAGGCCCCCCTCTACCCCCCACCTCCAAGTGTCCGGATCCCGTCCAACTGTGCAAACGATTTATCTAGAATAAATGCTTGTTCTTCCCATCAAGTTTGTTTCGAAGAGGCTGTATCTGACTAATCGGAGTATAGAAAAGTACGCCGAGGGCGGGATGAAGAAAAAAGAAGAGATCTATTCTATGGTTTTTTAAAATAAATATATTTCTCCTTAACAAAAATAATCATCTCTAATATGTAACATTCCAAGGAACTTAGTTGGCTTGCTTGTATGCTGGTGCTGTTGGGTAGTTGGCCTTGTACTCTGGGTACTTGGCTTCACCGGTGTACTTGACATCAGCGACGTATCCAGTGTAATCGTCAACGGTGTAGGTTACAGTCTGCACGCGTCCGTCGGGAAGAGCAACTCGGTATGAGCCAACAGTTTTGCCAGAGGCATCAGTGTTCTGCTCATGCGCGTAGTCGTTGTAGGACGGAGCGTCGTTGACGGCCCAGGCGAAGTTGTAGGGGCGTGGTTCATATTTGTAGTCCTGCTTGTAGGCGGCGCCAGGGGCGGGGTAGGCAGCCTCCTGGGCGGCGGCGGCAGCGATGAGAGCGGCAACAATGAGGAACTGAAAGTACATACACGTTAGATCAAGTTGCCGGAAATTGAGTTCTAAAGAGTGGCGACTTCATAGAACATACACTTGAATGAGATGAGGTTGGTGGAACTCACAGTTTAAATATTCTATCTGATTGTGCAAATAATAGTGGAGATAAGAGCAGGTGTAACACTTAAACAGAAGGAGACAGAAGGCAACTGAGCTGAACCAAAGTCCAGGATAACCAAAAGTGGTTGAAACTTGGCTGTTATATTCTCTCTCGCCTTCCGCAAGTATGGTACAGGCAATATTTCAAAAGTTTAAAGGAACACTCACACAATTTAGCCTACTCGTAAACTTAAAGTATTAAAAAATATTTGAATACTTTAAAGCTATGCTGTGCTTTCAACACATAACCCACGGTTTTGGCTGTTTTAAGCCTTTTCCAAGATTCGTCGACTTGTAGCCAAAACAGGGAAAGAATTTACATAACCGGTTTTTCGGATGGAAAATCTTCTCGCAGACAACCGCTGATAGCGTGATACACATCGAAGGTAGCAAGACATGGCAACTGAGAAAATCAGCATCGTTTTGTTAGAGGGGTTAGAATGTACCGTACAAAATTGGGGTCTCCGGGTTCAGAAGTATACGGAGTTATGGAAATAGGTTGTATTAGTATTATAGGTAAGACAGGTAGTTTAAGAAAAGAATAAAGTACAGCAGGAGAAAGTGTGGATTGGGAAAATTAAACGCAGAAAGGGAAGCCAAGTAAAAGTAACGAAAATTTTCTTTCATTAGAAAGAGAGATATTACGCATTGTTGCAATACTTTGTATTACATCTTTAGGGGAAGATTGGTTCTAAGTTTGAAATGTTAGCCACGGGCTAACAAAAAGTGCAGAAAACCCACTGGACACAAAATTCAGCTGACCAATCTGTTTAGCACATCCAAAAATGGTCAATGGTGTGTATTCAGACTGAATACTAATGACTCAATTAAATCCTTTCTCGAATATGGGCTAGGAATGCACCCTAGCGAATGACTATTTCACGACTTACTTTCATGTTGAAATTTCTAGTGTTTTTTGCTTCTTTACAAAATGAACCACGCTTCGAAAACTGGATACTGTTCAAACGGGCAGTATCGCTTATATAGTTAACAATAATTGATGAGTGTATGTGCCGAAAGGAGGAGCCACGCCCCTACACATATTCGGCCTTAACCGAGTGATGAGCATTTTTACTCAGAATAGGTGTCTGGCTCGTCGTTGAAGATGACCAAGACGACAACTACCATTTTGCAGTTGTAGCAGAGGTTACAGGCGTTACTAGCCAAAATGTATATATCCAATACAGTTGTTATGTTTGGACTAGTTAGTTTCAGTATAACATAAAACAAATGCAAATTATCTAAAACAGGGCAGTTCGGACATTGGTCTATGGAAAATATACAACAGCTGAATCGTATGTAAAATCTAACCTTCTTAATATTATGCAAATACGTAAAACACAAATAGAAATATTAATGTACAAATATCAGTATCACAATTCACTTTCACCTCCTGGAATTCTACAACTGGATCTTTGTAAAGAATCGTCATCATATCATTGTTTTCTGACATCTTCAGCATCAAATAGCTATTGCCCCGCCAAAGAACGCATACTTCAAGAGGGGCGTCTTCAATGCAGGAGTAGCTCTATATAATGAAATACCTCTGTGTATTAGGAATGCAACAACCCTTCAGTCTTTTAAAGAAGAGCTAAGAGCTCATATGGCACTTGTTACGTGTAGGAGGTACAAGAAAGTAGAAGCAGGACTACAAATATGAACCACGCCCCTACAACTTCGCCTTGGCCGTCAACGACGCTCCGTCCTACAACGACTACGCGCATGAGCAGAATACTGATGCCTCTGGCAAAAATGTTGGCTCATACCGAGTTGCTCTTCCCGACGGACGCGTGCAGACTGTAACCTACACCGTTGACGATTACACTGGATACGTCGCTGATGTCAAGTACACCGGTGAAGCCAAGTACCCAGAGTACAAAGCCAACTACCCAACAGCACCAGCATACAAGCAAGCCAACTAAGTTCCTTTGAATGTTACATATTAGAGATGATTATTTTTGTTAAGGAGAAATATATTTATTTTAAAAAACTATAGCACAGATCTCTTCTTTTTTTTCATCCCGCCCTAGGCGTACTTTTCTATACTCCGATTAGTCAGATACAGCCTATCTTGCACTCCAATCTGAGCTTTTTTGGGGGGAACTTCCGGTAACCCCCCCCCCACACACACAGCGTGGTCGTCTCCTTTTCAAACCTTAAAATATGTCATCTAAGGCATACGATCTCTGTACCTTCCAAGTTTCATTCAAATCACTCCAATTGTTTGACCCTTATGTAATCCACATGCAAGCTCCCCTTCCAACTCCGCACACCGTGGCTGAACCCGAACAGACTGACTTGAGAATAGTCGTTTTCCCGATTCGACCATCATGGGGGTTGCAAAAAGCTTTTGACATATGCAAAAACCAAACGGATGGACAAAACAAGATGCAAGTTGGACAGTGCCGAGTTTATGCGACCTTAATTTGTTATTTGGCTGTTCGGGTCCTTGATAGATCTTCCAAGTTTCGTCCTAGAACATCAGGAAGTTCCGAACTTGCGGGATCGCCAGAATTAAGGGGGGGCGGTTATTTGTCTGTTATTTGGCGTCCGGAACGGGTTCGGCCAAGGTGGGGGGGGGAGCGGGGCTCGGATATTTGCAGATAGGCTCTGTTCCGATTCCAGTAAAACTTGAAGGACGGGAAGAGGATAAGTCAGAGATGCGACATTTGTATTTTTGAGTCGTATTCAGCCACGGTGGGCGGAGTTGGAAGGGGAGCTTACATGTGGCTTACATAAGGGTCAAACAATTGGAGTGATTTGAATGAAAGTTGGAAGGTACAGAGATCATATGCCTTAGATGACATATTTTAAGGTTTGAACAGGAGACGACCACGCTGGGGGGGGGGGGGGGGGGGGGGGGGGTACCGGAAGTTCCCCCAAAAAAGCTCAGATTGGAGTGCAGAATAGGTTGTAAGAGAAAATGTCTCAGATGATCCAGTTAGGAGTCCAAACCAGATTCGACCGCGGTATATGGGGAGTTGGAAGGGGGTACCGGAAATCTTGGGCATGTCTCGCACATAGCGAGTGGATTTCTTAGGTTGAAACTTGGAAGGTTGGCGATGGCTTGGAGGTGATGTCGGAAATTTTCCGACTTGAGGGAAACTAGATATACTAATTCTAGGTCCGAACCGTATTTTTGAATGGCGGGCTGTTTTGTGAAGTTCTCCTCTACTTTCTTGTGCCTCCTACACGTAACAAGTGCTATATGAGCTCGTAGCTCTTCTTTAAAAGACTGAATGGCTGTTGCATTCCTAATACACAGAGGTATTTCATTATGTAGCGCTACTCCTGCATTGAAAACGCCCCTCTTGAAGTATGCGTTCTTTGGCGGGGCAATCAGCTATTTGATGCTGAAGATGTCAGAAAACAATGATATGATGACGATTCCTTACAAAGATCCAGTTGTAGAATTCCAGGAGGTGAAAGTGAATTGCCCGATTAAAAATGTATCTCAAAATAGTACTATGAAGTAGTACGAAAAAGTAGCATGCAGTACTAACGATGCTACTACATGCTTCTACTTCTAAGTCTACCGTGTAAGGGCCATACAACAGTATTCATTATCGCACTTAGCTAACAAAATTGACCTTAAAAATTACATACAATAAGATCACTTCTTTTTAACCTTCTAGTATTCGCCAAATTACCTCCGATCTAAACTTCCAGTATACACTTAAAATATTTACATACCGACCGAATTAACTAACGATTATGCTAGTATTAGCAAGACCGGATGCTACTATCGCAAGACAGGATGCTACTGGATACTACTACATAAGATTGGACCAGGCTGGGGCCCTTTAAATGATAGTATTCTTTGCTATTACATAGTATTACATGCAACGTTTTCGTACTACTACCATACTACTACGCAGGCTCCAAATTTTTCATCGGGTGCGATACTGATATTTGTACATTAATATTCCTATTTGTGTTTTACATATTTGCATAATATTAAGAAGGTTAGATTTTACATACGATTCAGCTGTTGTATATTTTACATAGACCAATGTTTGAACTGCCCTGTTTTGGATAATTTGCATTTGTTTTATGTTATACTGAAACTAACTAGTCCAAATATAACAACCGTATTGGATATATACATTTTGGCTAGTACAGCCTGTAACCTCTGCTACAACTACAAAATGGTAGTTGTCGTCCTGGTCATCTTCAACGACGAGCCAGACACCTATTCCGAGTAAAAATGCTCATCACTCGGTTAAGGTTGAATATGTGTAGGGGCGTGGCTCTTCCTTTCGGCACATGCACTCATCAGTTATTGTTAACTATATAAGCGATACTGCCCGTTTGAACAGTATCCAGTTTTCGAAGCGTGGTTCATTTTGTAAAGAAGCAAAAAACACTACAAATTTCAACATGAAAGTAAGTCGTGAAATATTCGTTCGCTAGGGTGCGTTCCTAGCCCATACTCGAGAAAGGATTTAATTGAGTCATTAGTATTCAGTCTGAATACACACCATTGACCGTTTTCGGATATGCTAAACAGAGTGGTCAGCTGAATTTTGTTTCCAGCGGGTTTTGTGCACTTATTGTTAGCCCGTGGCTAACCTTCCCCTAAAGATGTAATGCAAACTATTGCAACAATGCGTAATATCTCTCTTTCTAATGAAAGAAAATTTTCGTTACTTTTACTTGGCTTCCCTTCCCGATGAAAAATGTGTAGCCTGCGTAGTAGCATGGTAGTAGTACGAAAACGTTGCATGTAATACTATGTAATATCAAAGAATACTATCATTTAATGTGCCTGAGACTGGTCCAATCTTATGTAGTAGTATCCAGTAGTATCCTGTCTTGCCATTGTAGCATCCAGTCTTACTAATAGTAGCATATAGTAGTATGCAGTAACACGGTAGCCTTGAAGTAGAAGCATGTAGCAGCATCGTTAGTACTGCATGCAACTTTTTCGTACTACTTCATAGTACTATTTTGAGATAAATTTTCATCGGGTTTCTGCGTTTAATTTTCCTAATCCACACTTTCTCCTGCTATCCTTTATTCTTTTCTTAAACGACATGTTTACCTATAATACTAATACAACCTGTTTCCATAACTCCGTAAACTTCTAAACCCGGAGACCCCAATTATGTACGGTACATTCTAACCCCTCTAACAAAACGATGCTGATTTTCTCAGTTGCCATGTCTTGCTACCTTCGATGTGTATCACGCTATCAGCGGTTGTCTGCGAGAAGTTTTTCCATCAGAAAAACCGGTTATGTAAATTGTTTCCTGTTTTGGCTACAAGTCAACGAATCTTGGAAAAGGCTTAAAACAGTCAAAACCGTGGGTTATACGTTGAAAGCACAGCATAGCTTTAAAGTATTCAAATATTTTGAAATACTGTAAATTTAAGAGTAGGCTAAATTGTGTGAGTGGTCCTTTAAACTTTTGAAATATTGCCTGTACCATACTTGCGGAAGGCGAGAATATAACAGCCAAGTTTCGACCACTTTTGGTTATCCTGGACTTTGGTTCAGCTCAGTTGCCTTCTGTTTATGTTTATCTCCACCTGCTCTTATCTCCACTATTATTTGCACAATCAGATAGAATATTTAAATTGTGAGTTCCGCCAACCTCATCTCCTTCAAGTGTATTTTCTATAAAAATCGCCCCTCTTTAGAACTCAATTTCCGGCAACTTGATCTAACGTGTATGTACTTTCAGTTCCTCGTTGTTGCCGCTCTCATCGCTGCCGTCGCCGCCCAGGAGGCTGCTTACCCCGCCCCAGGCACCGCCTACAAGCAGGACTACAAATATGAACCACGCCCCTACAACTACGCCTGGGCCGTCAACGACGCTCCGTCCTACAACGACTACGCGCATGAGCAGAACACTGATGCCTCTGGCAAAACTGTTGGCTCATACCGAGTTGCTCTTCCCGACGGACGCGTGCAGACTGTAACCTACACCGTTGACGATTACACTGGATATGTCGCTGATGTCAAGTACACCGGAGAAGCTAAATACCCCGAGTACAAGGCCAACTACCCAGCAGCCCCAGCATACAAGCCAGCCAACTAACTTCCTTGGAATGTTGAGCACAAAGACCATTATTTTTGTTAATGAGAGAAATATATTTATTTTAAAAAACTATAGCATAGATCTCTTTTTTTTTATCCCGCCCTCGGCGTACTTTTCTATACTCCGATAGGTCAGATACAGCCTCTTCGAAACACAACCCCGAAGAGGAATTATATAAGATCATGAGACAAAACGCGAAAGATAAATTCCGTCAAAACCCGTTGTTCATTCCACTGGAGCAACAGAAACGGACTTAAAAGGTGCACCAACACTGTAAAAAGTTTCTCCGAGTTAGGATTAAAGTTAACTACAGTATTTGCCACTGGGATTAATCTTATCCTTAATCCGACTAGTGTAAGATTATCTTTTTAGAGACAAGATTAATCCCAGTAGCAAATGCTGCAAGATTTTTTTTCTGAAACTAAACTAAATAACAAGATAACACTCCTCACTGAATTGCAGTACGAAAGCAAAGATTCTAGGAAGAGCCCGGATGGAGTACGTATATTTCCTTTTTGCTCTGTTGATCGGATGGTCTGGATCATTTTCTTTCCCAGGAGCTTTCGCATCTGGCTGCATTGTTTTGTAGGAATGGTGGGCCACTTCTTGGTATCATACAAGCTACCTCATCAAGAATCAGACAGAACCTTCGTCTCCATACCTCTGTACTATGACTATAGACTAATTCTCGCCGTTCTACGAGGACTCCACTTGAAGAGTCTCCGTGTTTTTTTCGTCCCGGCGACTCACTCCCCGTATTCTCGCGAGTCACTAAGGAAGGGGAATGTTCCAATTATCATCAACATCATCAAAAGGACTCCCTTTCAGATTCAGAGAGAAACCAATTTTTGCTGGTGTTGGTGCAACGTAAAATTAATTAAGAACAATCACAAGGAACAAAACCAAAAATAAAGGGGATCCAAACTAATTTCGTCAACTGAATGTTTTTTTTTTCGAACAAAATCCATTTTGGAAGCAGCCCCGTGTTCTCGTTGTTTTCCGTACGCAGAGCACACGTGGAGTGACTCCCTCTATTCTCGCTGTTCCTTTTGATTCCCCGAGGAGTCCGCGGGGAACGGCGAGAATACGCCTTATGCCGCGAGTAGTTCCCCGTTTTGTAGAGGCCATGTGCCTTATTTTTGCATTATATTATTATTATTATTATTATTATTTTCCGCCACGAACGAGCGGAGGTCAGTAGCTTCGCGCAACATCACGTTTCATTACCTCTACAATTAGTTATATCGTTGTGAAGCCGGCTTGAGGAAAAGTAGAAGATAAAGCTGATTGGTTCTCTGGACGCGTTCAAGAGCGGGTCAGCGCGCGGAATACGCCTCCTGCATTTTCTTGCTCTACGATGAGCAACGGCGAAGACGAAAGTAGAGTAGAGGGGTAAAAAGCTACAGTAAATATTTCTAGGTCACTCAGTTTTATCGGGGTATCCATAGTCGCTGCATGGTACCAAAGACTATCTAATTATTTGTTCTTGCCAAGAGTGATTGTTTCCTTGAGTAATTTGGCGCGAAAAGCACTCGAATTGAGAACTGCTATTCCTTACTTTGTTATATTTAGTCCTAGTTTTCTATGAGTGCTTGTTTATCCTGTACATGGCTTTTGTATTTTTCAATACATATATATGTACATCTTACCTTCTCTGGAAATACCACCTATTGATTGAATGCTACCGAATTTGCCCCGTAATTTCACATTTTGCAGTAAAGCGCGAAAAGACTCCGAACCTATTCTATCCATCAACATGCAATTCTCTTTCCGATTAAATCTCGCCGACTACAGAAACATCTTCTAACGCTGAAACAAGCAGAACTGTAGCTGCGTTCTTTGTCACGGGAGTTCTCACCGGTGGTCTCCGGTTTTTCTTATAAGCCGTTTTTGCATCCACCGGTGACTTCTCACTAGTCTTATAACCCGTTTTTGAACTAACCAATGTCCGGTTTTATCTCACCGGTACGGACTAACCAGGACCTGCTCGTGAGCCCGGCTGCAGCGAGGAGTTAACCAGTTTTCATCAATTCACAGGTGAACCAAAAAAGTGTTTTAAGGGAAGAACCGGACACTGGTGACTAAACACCAGAGACAGCCCGGAGTGCAACGAACGCAGCTTGTGTTTCAAACATCTATTTGTACTGAACAGTCTCTGAGACACAGCAAAATAACACTAAGATATAGTACCAAGACCTGAAAAAATTGACACACTGTCGACTGGCAGGGACACTAGCAGCACTAGCGATAGTGAACATCCCTATTGAAACTCAATCAGTGGTACACCAGCGCTGACTGATAACTTTATATTCTGAACCAGGCCCGTATCCAGGAATTTATTTCGGGGGGTGGGGGTGGCCTTTCGGGTTTTTTTGTTTGCCTGCTGGTCGGACAATAAAGTACAAAAAACACATAGATCAGGGGGAAAAGCCTAAAAAATCATTAACTTTGTATGTTTCGGGGGCCCCCTACCCCCCCCCCCCCCCCCCTGGATACGGCCTTGCGCTGAACCCAGCAAAAAAAAAGATACAGCCTCCGCTGTTTCCTTAATGTGTGTAGACCGCATCTAGCTTTACTAGAAACTTCTAGACACGCAAGTTGTCTCGTTTTAAATGCCGCAATCGTAGTGGGCGGCGCTATGAGTATGGCCCGTTTGCTAGGCATGGAAAGCATAGGTCTTGGTGCTACTCGCCTAGAGTTATTTTGAGCTGCTCTGAAAATAAGTCGTAGTAGTATCCAAAAAGGCTACTAGACCTTAGTACCAACAAGCATGCCAAGTTTCAACTTGATCTCTATCATGGTACTGGAGTTATGAAAAGACAAAAACCGGCTACCCCGGCCGCAAGAGTGGATTGCTCATAAATGAACACCCCACTAAACACAATTTGGGCAACTCTAGCAAGTCACATTTAAACCGCTTCACCGCAAAAAAAAAAGTCTATCAGACTAGAATGGCAAGGACAAACAGTACAGTTGCCACTTCTGAATTATTTTACAATTCGTATGTTTTGGTAGGGGGTGCGCCAGACAAACAAGCCTTAATTAGTTCAAAGTGCTGACGTTACTAATTTGTAAGACCCCCTCATCACTCTAGCATCAAAGGCGTAAGACATTTTTGGCGGTGAACGTTCGTCACGGAAACAGATGTGTCACAGAAACACACTCGACCCACGAGATAAAACTAGCAGGAACGCCAGTGAATAATTCCAACTACGCTTAAAGTTTAACCGAAAAGGGCTGGGATAGTACAATCTAGTTACTAATCACTTATGCACGTAAATTGGCTCAAACACCAGCTGAAAATGCGTTACTTCGTTCTTTCGTTCTTTTCTTCTCGCTATTCACGAATAATCGATTTTCAAATAATGGAATTTCCGCGGGATTTGTGGTACCTCTATGCGTAACTCGAACGTCACAGCTAGAGCAGAGAGTGGAACATAGAAAAATCCCTTCACGTAATCCAAATAATTCTGTGTATCCAATTAAATGAAACAAAAATAAGTTGGCTTTTTCAGTTAAACTTTAATACAATAGGTAATTTCTGCTTTGGACTTGAATTATATAGGTGTATCGCATGTTCACCGAATGCGTTTGAAATTAAGAAGTTCGTTTCCAAGTCTATCACTGTCGATCGCGATAGAGTAGCCCACAAAGAATAACAAGACCAAAGGTTTCGATTGGATCCCCATACCTGAATATTTATTGTACTTTTTTGGGAGTTTCCTCACCAACGCACGAAAATAAGGTTTCTTCTTATATGGATAAAAAGGTAGGGTGGGGACTACTATTGCCACCTGGTTTTAGCAAAAACTGGTCGACAAATTTTACTGAGCTGTTCACCAGACATCAGCTGTCGAATGCATTTTTGCTTTTTGACCCAGTAAATGCCGGTTGGGACTTTGGAGATAACTAAACGATCGCATACACTTTTTGCTTGTCTTGAATATGTTCTTTGCCGCTAAATCTGGTTTGAAAAATTCAGTTTAGAATTTGGTTATGTGCGATGCTTGTTCTACTCAGTGTCTGGTTGATTTCGCTTTACCGATTTTTTTTTATCGAAGATTTGAACTATTATAAAGAGTTTTCTCTGGTTTAAACCACAAAATATTTAGCGCCTGAAATGGTAGCCTACGTTAAAAATCTAAAAGCTGTTTGTACTGTTTTAATGGCTGAAAATAATAATCCTTGAACCATGCTGTCCAATTTTGAGCCACAAAATAAAAAAAATCACCTCGAGAGTTGTTTGTCGAATTTGAGCCGCAGTATGAGCAAAATAAATATTTGAAACAGAATCATAAACCACCAGCAGGATCGCGCAAAACGCCTCTAGTTTTATGCTAAACAGCGATTCGTCTACCATCTAGCGGTCAAGTCAGGGCACACATATTTTGTCAAATACGTTGCTAGAGAGCAGGAGCAGGCGAACACACATAAAATAGTTTTCACAGCTGTAAAAAGCATTAAAAGGTGCCAAAAACTACTGCCCAGCTGAAATAAGTTCGATTCACAAAAAGATCTTCGAGGAGACCTGTTCCGATCCCAACGAAAAGCCGTATGTTTCAAGATTATACTAAAAAATCTAACTACTTTACCTATAGATGTCCGTGACGTCTGTGTTTTCAAAACTGGAAGAACGACTTTTATCAAACAAACTGAGACGGCGAAAAGAGCAAGTTCGCTGCTACATATTGTTATTATTTTTAAAGAAAAACTCCTCCATCTATATTATCGGAAGTAGTCAATAAGGGCGTTTAATGGCCATAGAGTTAATAAATAGTATTTTGGGTAAATGTATCCTGTCAGGAGAACGGGAGTCTAGTTTTCAAAAGAAACTGAAAACCGTGATTAGTGTTTTTTTTCTTGATCAGCTAGTTATACCTCTAAGATGATGTGCGAGGGATAAATATGCTTTCTCACTGAAAAAACAAAACTGAATCATGAGATCCAACAGAATACTAACAGAAAAACGATGCGGAACCGACAAACCATAAAACGACAAACTAAAAACCAGACAACATACAAAGACAGACAAATGCAAATAAAATAACGAATATTAAAATGTTCGTGTTAAAGGTGTATATGTACAAATCTTTGATTATTTCAGAATACTGAGTTTTATTCTTTGAGCCCAAGCTGACTTTGAAACATTTATTCAAACAATGTTTGCAACGGATACGTCAGCTATGATTTTTCATCAGCGATATTTCGGCCCTTCTTGGCAAGGGTCCTCGTCAGGCTGTCAATCTTCTTGTTCAACTTCGGGGAAGGAAACAAACCTTTATTCGGGTGAAAATCCGATGAGAAAACCTAGAAATGACCCTGGGGGATGGATCACTCGGCTCGTATCACGAAGACGAACGCAGCTAGACGCGCAGCTAGACGCGCAGCTAGACGCGCGTTTGTTTTAATTAGACAGTCGGATTCCCCTGGATCGTGCCAGTTCTGAGTTGGTCGTTCGTTGATTTCCTTCCCCGAAGTTGAACAAGAAGATTGACAGCCTGACGAGGACCCTTGCCAAGAAGGGCCGAAATATCGCTGATGAAAAATCATAGCTGACGTATCCGTTGCAAACATTGTTTGAATAAATACTGAGTTTTGTGTCTATTTACAATTTACCAAGTATTTTGTCAAAAAAAAAAAAAAAAAAATCATGGTTTTCGATTTATTTTGTAATGGGCGGTCAGCTTGGCTTCAAACCTTGTACGAATCTAGTTTTTTTTTTTTTTTAACAGACACGCTCCACTAGAAGTGAGAAGTGGCATGGGGCGGCCTGAGCATCGGCTTGACCACAGTCATTGATGATCGAATCTGATTTTTTTTTAATTTGTTTACCTAATGTGAAAACGCTCATCACTCGGTTAAGGTCGACTATGTGTAGAGGCGTGGCTCTTCCTTTCGGCACACAGGCTCATCAGTTATACTTAACTATATAAACGATGATGACCGTGTGACCAGTATCCAGTGTTCAAAGCGTGGTTCAGTTTGTAAAGAAGCAACAGAAAATTACGGATTGCAAGATGAAAGTAAGTCGTAAAACCCACTCTGCTAGGATACACAAAAACAGTAAAATTGAGTCAGTCGAAGTATGAGTCACGCATAAACCCTCGAGTTTTGGGAACAGTGTTGCAACGTCAGGGCATACCTCTAACGGAACACCGGTGATCGTACGTTGGGACACCATTCTCTCGTGGAAGGGCACAGTTAGCTATCCCCCGAAAATGTGTTGGAAAAATAAACTTTCGTTCCATATTTTCAATACATACATATTTTTCGGTGGGACTGTGCCCTTGCTCAAGGCATGGTGCCCCAACCACTACTACTCAAGCGCACTGTGCCCCAAAACTGCGGATTTGTGTATGGCTTGTCTGGATATCCCAACCTGTTAATGTCTGGCGGTGCTAAATTTTTAGTTGAAATTTGTCTGCCAAACTTGGCATTTGTCGAGTTCAGCCCGTATCTCAAAATCAAAACAAGTACCCCTCTTCCCCCTGTATGAACTAAGTTAAGGCAAAGCGTCATCTCTGTTCCTTCTTCGTTTCTTAGCCTTTCAGGAGTCTATTGTTACAGATGGTGAGATTCTATGACCTCAAAGTTTGATTAAGAACAATTTTCAATATTTCTCTTTACTAGACTTTCGTTTAGCTCATTTTGTATGCGTCAACTTGCGTGTTATGTTAGCTTCAGCTGTTCTCGTCTCCAATGTTATTCGCATAGTACTAAACAACATATATCGCATGGCGTTAAAGTTCAACCAAAAAGGGCTGGGATAGGACAATCTAGTTACCCATCACTTATTCACTTAAATTGGCTTGAAGACCAGCTTAACTTTCGTTACTTCGTTGTTCCACTATTCACGAATAATCGACTTTCAAATAGTGGAATTTCCGTGTGATTTGTTGTACCTCTATGTGCTTGTATTTTTGTTGTATGCCTTACGAGAAAGATTTATGCTTTTTTTTGTTCAGGCACAAAGCAATCTTCACCAATCTCACAAATGTAAACTGAAAAGCCGTGTTTGTGTTGAGATTAAAATTTACGCGTGGGGACGAATTTGCGCTGTGGGGACGGCCGCAGATATTCTGAATGTCCTAACTAAAGCAGATAGTGGAAAATAAAAAAGAATCCCTTTGAAGAATCCAAATAATTCAGTGCATGCAATTAAATGACACAAAAATTAGTTCGGTTTTCAGTTAAACTTTAAATGTACAAGTTGGCTGAGATTTATTCGAGTGATTTTTGAACCTTCTTGGCAACCGTCTTCCTCAGGCTGTAGCACGAAGACACGAACCTGTAGTAGCTCTGTCAGTGAAATACTGTCAGACAACACATCATATGTCTAGTCGGAACTCCGATTTCCTCTTTTAATTGTAGACTCTCTTCTACTGCTTAACTTTATCCAGTACTTATTTACTTTCAATTTCTCATTTTTGCCACTCTCGTCGCTGCTGTAGCCGCTCAGGAGGCTGGCTACCCCTTTGAAATCGCCACTATTTAGAACTCAATTTTCGGCAACTTGATGTAACGTGTATTTACTTTCAGTTCCTCGTTGTTGTGGGAAAACTGTTAGGTAATTTTGCTATTAAGTCACTGAGTTGGACGGGGAGACGTAGCTACTGTTTTAGTTCAATCTAAAACAGGAAAAAATGGAAAAAAAAAGTTACGCGGGAATTTAAAAAAAAGAAAAATCGGAACCAATCTTTCCCTAAAGATGTATACAAAATATTGCAGCAATGCGTAATGTCTCTCCGTTCTACGCACAGGTTGTTTAAATTTTCGTAACATTTACTTGCTTCCGTTTCTGCGTTTAATTTTCCCAATCCACACTTTCTCCTGCTGTCCTTTATTCTTTTCTTAAACTTTTGAAATGTTGCCTGTAGCATACTTGCGGAAGGCAAGAATATAACAGCCAAGTTTCAGCCATTTTGGTTATTTTGGACTTTGGTTCAGCTCAGTTCACTTCTGTCTCCTTCTGTTTAATTTTTATCTCCACCTGCTCTAATCTCCACTACTATTCGCACAATCGGCTAGAATATTTAAATTATGAGTTCTGCAAACCTGATCTCATTCAAGTCTATCTTCTAAGAAATCGTCACTATTCAGAACTCAATTTCTGGCAACTTCACCTAACGTGTATTTCCTTTCAGTTCCTCATTGTTGCCGCTCTAATCGCCGCCGTTGCCGCCCAGGAGGCTTCCTACCCCGCCCCTGGCGCCGCCTACAAGCAGGACTACAAATATGAACCACGCCCCTACAACTTCGCCTGGGCCGTCAACGACGTTCCGTCCTACAACGACTACGCGCATGAGCAGAACACTGATGCCTCTGGCAAAACTGTTGGCTCATACCGAGTTGCTCTTCCTGACGGACGTCTGCAGACTGTGACCTACACCGTTGACGCTTACACTGGATACGTCGCTGATGTCAAGTACACCGGTGAAGCTAAATACCCCGAGTACAAGGCCAACTACCCAGCAGCACCAGCATACAAGCCAGCCAACTAAGTTCCTTGAAATGTTACATATTAGAGATGATTATTTTTGTTAAGGAGAAATATATTTATTTTAAAGAACTAGAGCTCTGACCTCAATTTACTCTCTTCGCATAGCAAGTGGATTTGCATGCTCTCGCTTTCATGCTTCACGCCCTCGATATATCAGATGCTGCCTCTTAACAAACACGATCCCGATGGGGAAATACATCAGATCAAGGGAAGAAACGCAAAAAAAAATCCGTCAAAATCCGTATTTTCATTCCACTGGAATATTAAAGGACCTGTCTTACCTATAATACTAATGCAACCTTCTTCTATAACCACTCAATATATTTCTACACCTGGAGACCACAATTTCGTACGGGACATTCTAACCCTTCCAAGAAAACCACGCTGATTTTTTCATTTGCTGTGTTTTTGCTACCTTCGATGTGGATCACGCTGTCGACGGTTGTCTGCGAGAAGTTTCTCCATCAGAAAACCAGTTATGTAAATTTTTTCCACGTTTGCTCAACATGTCTTGGAAAAGGCTTAAAAGTACCAAAACTGTGGGTTATTTGTTGAAAGCACAGCATAGTTTTAAAGTATCAAAATATTTTAAAATACTGTAAGTTGAAGAGTAAATAGTGCGAGGGGTCCTTTCAATAAAATCTTCCCGAATAGGCCAAAATAACACTAGGGAGTGGCACCAAGACCTATGCTGGCCATACTTTGCAACCGGGCCATAGTCGTAGCGCCGTCCATCACGTTTGCGGCACTGAAAGCGAAACAAACTTCTGGGCTTAGAAACTGCTCTAGCACCACTAACGATAGAGAAGGTCCCTACTGAAAGTCAATCAGTCGTGCACCAGCGCTGGCTAAGCTACGATAACTTCATATTCTGAACATAGCAAAAAAAAAAAAAACAGCCTCCCATGTTTCCTCAATGTCTGCAGATCGCATCTTAGCCGTACTAGAAATGTTCTTACCCGCCGGTTGTCTGGCTGATCGTAGTGGGTAGAGCTACTAGAAAGGCCCATTTCTTTTGCATCGAAAGTATAGGTCTGTGTGCTACTCACTAGTTTAATTTTGCTCTGGTTTCTACATCATTTGTGCCAAATCAATGCTCTAGTCAAGCTCTAGTCAAACATCTCTAGTCAAACATCTGACCTCCCAATTTAGATTGATCCAACAGAGTACCTGCCTAAAGGGTTTCAGTTGCGGAATAGTAAAACACAAGACCAAAGGTTTCGATGGGATCCCAAAGATTCAATATTTGATCCAGACAATTGGGTCTTGTCTTCGCCATATCCAGTCTTCGCCAGTCTCCTTGAACAATTTTACTGTTAAAATTCAGAAACAGATTAAGGCCAAATAGCTAATCATCTGAGAAAACCAAGTTCAGATATGGAGTCAGCATGTGTGTTTACTCCTATAAGTCATAACTGTACTGAACTACTTGTCCGGCGAAAAAAGAAAGCTAAAATACGAACTCAGCGTATCTTCTGTCCCCAATACTGGACATCTAATTTAACTTATAACAAATTTTCCGGCTCCAGCCGGATTCCGGTCGAACTTTATGTCCGGGTAAAGAATGATTGTCATACACGGATTCAGCATCTCTTCTTACCACTAAATCGGATATCTAACCAACTACAAATAAAACTTTAACTTTTAATAGTTTTCTGGTTTCGGTCGGATTCCGGGCGAAATACTTGTCCGGGTAGAAAATTGTTTCACAAAACTGTTCAGCATGTTTTCTTACCCCTAAACTGAACATCTAATCAACACACATCCAATCAACACACTTTCCGGCTTTGGCCGGATTCCGGGTGAACTACGTATCCGGCAAGAAAATGGTTTTCACCGACAAGTTCAGCATATTTTCCTACCCCTAAATCGAACATCTATCAACTTCAAATAAAACTTTTACTTTTAACAGACTTTCCGGTTTTGGCCGGATTCCGGGCGAACTACTTGTTCGTCGAGAAAATGGTTTTCACCACCGTGTTCAGCATGTCTTCCTACCCCTAAATAAAACAGCTAAGCAACTTTAAATAAAACTTTTACTTTTAACAAACTTTCCGGTTCTGGCCGGATTCCGGACGAACTATTTGGCCGATGACAAAATAGGTTTAACCATCTTGTTCAGCATGTCTTCTTACCCCATAATCGACTACCACATTATCTGTTTAAAAATATTTCATTTGCCCCTTAATTTCAACCCCCTCCCCACCCCTAAATGTAGGGCTACAGAGCCCATCTACGAACATGACCTTACTCTTGACCCAAAAATCCTCACACCAAGTTTCATCAAAATATCTCATTCCCTTGGAGAGTTATAAGAAGAACAGACGGACGGACGGACAGGCGGACAACTTTTGCGATGTCATAGGTATCCCTCCACTTACGTTTTGGGATCCCAAAAAGTCGGTCGAGCTAGAGTAGTGAACGCGAAGACTGGAGTAGAGTTCGTTTTCTCAAAACCTATCTTTAAGTAACCTAAATCTTAAATGAAAACGAGTCTTTAAATTGTTTATTACCAGAGAGAGTCTGCCGCGCCAACTGAGCTGAGCCTCTCTCAGTCTTTCTATGTGTGTAGAAGGCGTCCTAAGCGCTTAAGCACTAGCTCATTATGCTAATCTGCTAGAGAACGATCTCGAACGTTATCTAACGACAAAAATAAGGAACACTCACAGTACCAAATTCCTCGCTAGATGGCACTAACCAGGCACAGTGGTAAAACAGTTTTGAAATTTCAGAGCATCCGGTGGCCATACTCTAAGTCCAAAACACGCCAGTGATTCTCAGGAAGAAGGAGTAAACGTGCCCGTAACGACTCAAACTCAATGACTCAAATCCTGAGTCAGCGCAGCTTTGACAACATTTCTTCCTTTCTTCCGCAGGTACCCGGAGATTCTGTATCTGCAGGGCTGCAAAACGCAAATGACGCATAAATCAAGTAAAATCTCACAGCAAAAGAAATGATGTCCCCTGTCATCAGAACTGGTGAAAACAATTTTATCATATTGACACAGGTTATTCATATTGCTGTCAATACTTTTCAGGAAAATTCGTCTAAAATTTCTAAAATATTCTTTGACAGTCTTCTAAGAATACCTCTACGCACATTTGAATGCCGAGGGCTAAAGGATTAGGCCACTTATGGCCAAATTATAACAGATAGATATTACGTCATGTGTCTTTCTTCAAGGAGGGATTCCTTAAAGCTTCAGTGACAATAGTGGAGTTTTCCTGGTATTTTCAACGCGCATTGACGTTCAAAAACGCGTCGATCTAATTTGCCTTATTCCAGTTCAGCGATCCAAGCAGACTAGTTTCTGAAAATCCCTCCAATCATCAGTGCTTCTGACAAAGAGCTAGTAAGATTAGGATCGATAAGGTATAGGCTCCGAGTAAGGATTAAAGTTAACTGCAGTATTTGCTACTGGGATTAATCCCAACTCTACTGTTGATTCGTCACTAGGGTAACCGAACCGTGGAACAGTTTGCCATCAGAAGTTGTTGATTACGGCAGTATCCAAACGTTTAAGCGTGGCATAGTCGACACCCCGTTTTACTCAGTTGCTTTTGTAGTCTGAAAATTTGTTTACTTTTGTAGTGTATCAGTTTCTGTGTGTGAAGTATATGTATTCCGTTTGTACTTCTGTAAGTAATGGAGACAAGCTCAAAGCTTAACGCTAAACCCGATGAAAAATTTTTAGCATGCGTAGTAGTATGGTAGTAGTATGAAAACGGTGCATGTAATACCATGTAATAGCAAAGAATACTATCATTTAATGTGCCTCAGACTGGTCCAATCTTATGTAGTAGTATCCAGTAGCATGCCATCTTGCCATAGTAGCATCCGGTCTTGCTAATAGTAGCATATAGTAGTATGCAGTAACACGAAGGATGTATTAGCATCGTTAGTACCGCATGCTACTTTTTCGTACTACTTCATAGTACTATTTTGAGATAAATTTTTCGTCGGGAATGTAATAATAAATAAATAAATAAGATTAATCCGAATTAGAGAAAATCTTATCTCAGTAGAGGCAAGATTAATCCCACTAGCAAATACTGCAAGATTTTTTTTACGGCGTACTCCAAAAGCAGTGCAAAGCTTCCATTGTTCACAATGCAGGATTTCTACTAACCAGATTTGAATCTATTTTACTGTGCCTGCGGCCAAGAGATGGTAACGAGAAACTGGGGGGGGGGGAGGGGGTATAGAAACGAGTCGTTGGAAGGGCTGAACTAGAATATTGCGAAACACCGCGAAACAGATGCCGTAGGACAGCTTCATGCTCTCTGACCCGCGGTCTTTCACCAAAGCCTTGGTTACGCAAGACGGTAAAAACGAGGTCGCAGTGGAAGTGGACTGGAAAACGGATTTTAACAGGAATTTTTATCTTTGTATTAGTTTTGTTTTTGCAGATACAATGGTATCTGATCCAACGGTCCAAAGTCGTTTTTGCAGTTATCGTGGTATCTGGCCAGTTATCGTGGTATCTGATATTCAGATACCACGGTCCGACCGTGGTAACTGGCTGAAAAATCATCTCACTTTCATCAATTTTTGTCAAATTGGTGTGAAATACGTTTGGCACTTCGTGAAGTGACTGAATATTAGTTTTTCTCTTGAGATGACCACGAAAAGTGCAATTTCGGCAATTCTCGTTTTTGCAGAGCAACCGTATATTAGAAGGTAACTGGGAAAACGACTAATTGCAAATCCAGTTACCGTGGTAACAGATACCATGGTATCTGCAAAAACGCAACTGTTGTGTTGCATCATGTTATTTAGTTCGCCATCGGGATCGTGTTGGAGAGTGGCTGTATGTGATTAGAGAAAAGTATATCGACCACTCTGATGGCATGAAATCATCTGCTTTAAACACCAAGAAAGTAAAGTCGAGGTCAGTATCCTAGTAGTTCTTTCAAATAAATATATTTCTCTCCTTAACAAAAATAATTTTCTCTCTATTCAATATTCCAAGGAACTTAGTTGGCTGGCTTGTATGCTGGTGCTGTTGGGTAGTTGGCCTTGTACTCGGGGTACTTAGCTTCACCAGTATACTTGACATCAGCGACGTATCCAGTGTAATCGTCAACGGTGTAGGTCACAGTCTGCACGCGTCCGTCGGGAAGAGCAACTCGGTATGAGCCAACAGTTTTGCCAGAGGCATCAGTGTTCTGCTCATGCGCGTAGTCGTTGTAGGACGGAGCGTCGTTGACGGCCCAGGCGAAGTTGTAGGGGCGTGGTTCATATTTGTAGTCCTGCTTGTAGGCGGCGCCAGGGGCGGGATAGGCAGCCTGCTGGGCGGCGGCGGCAGCAATCAGAGCGGCAACAACGAGGAACTGAAACATGCAATTAGTACTTATAGATTTCTTTCTCTTTTACTGTTGAGAATCAGTCTGGAAAAGCACCTACCGGCTTACATCGTCTGGTTAAATTTATCAGGGATTCTACCTTCCGGCTGTTCTGTCTGCGTCAGCCACTTCATCGCTTCACCAGTTACATACAAATGAAACAGAGGAGTACCAATTTTTTTTATAGTTTTGATTGTAGGATACGGCTATTTTGAGTGTTTTGTTTAAACTGCTCAAATAAAATTAAAAGATTGATAATAATTTAAAGAAGGAAATAAATTATAATTAGAATCTAGTGTAAGAGTAAAGTGTAGGTGACGTATAGAGATAAGAAATTTGAGTTGTGATGATAAAGAAAGTTGCTTGAGTGGAGTGGAGGTGGGATAAATAATAAAAAAAAAAAAAAAAAAAAAAAAAAAAAAATTACGCAAAAACTAGATGACATACAAGCATAACATTTATATTTATACTGCACTGTTTATATTCTTGATGCTAATGGGTGGTAAACAAATAGATATACAGAAGTTTTCAAGATTTTGTTAGACTCCCTGATTCGGCGAGGGAGGGGTCAGACATGATCTTTCCTTTCAAAGTAAGGGAAAAGAGGCTACAAATTTAAAATGAAAAAAAGGAACTAAGGAAGAAGATATATTATAAGCTGTGTTCGAATCTCCTAGACCAACGGTTACTAAGAGTTACCATCATTACGTCGTTTTAATCTGTACATCCCTTCGCGCAGGTTGGATAGAAGATGGTAGGTAGGCACGACTGGTAAGGCCGGCAGAGGTGTTACTAGACAAGATGTTTTTTTTCGAGGGGGGGGGGACAAGGTATTTACCGAATGGCTGGTAATTTTACCGCCTGTTTTGCAGATTAAAACGACGGTTATTGAGAAAAACGACTGTGTTGACAACAATTCGGCTAGTAGAAAAGTTCGGATAGTAGAAAACTACTATTTTAAAGAAAAAATAGACGAGAAACCGACTATTTTTCTAAAAAATCGACTGTTCTTACAAAAAATCGCGGAACTTCGCACAGACTTGGCTATATTTTACCGACTGGCCCACAGAATTTGGGGGGCTTCCCCCACCCCACCCCCCCAGTCGTGACACCCCTGAAGGCTTGAACAAGCCACTCCTGGAATACGGAGAACACGCTTACCTTCATATCGAAATTTTTCTTTTTTTTGTTGCTTCAACAAACTGAACCACGCTTCGAACACTGGATGCCAATCCCATATCCAGCATAGTATATATAGTTAATAAAAGATGACGAGCCAATATGCCGAAAGGAAGAGCCACGCCCGAGTCTACACGCTCGACCTTAACCGAGTGATGAGCATTTTCACTCGTTCGTGCCCGCGGTATGGCGGCTCATTATAATTCATGGTTCCATCAACTATCTCCAGTGCCTTCGGTTTCAAACCCTACGTTGTGGAATTCCTTCCATTTTCTCCGATGAAAAATTTGTAGCCTGCGCAGTTGTATGATAGTTGTACGAAAAAGTTGCATGTAGTACTATGTAATAGTAAAGAATGCTATCATTTAATGTACCTCAGACTGGTCCAATCTTAAGCAGTAGTATCCAGTAGCACCCTGTCTTGCCATAGTAGCATGCAGTCTTGCTAATAGTAGCATGCAATAGTATGCAGTAACACGGTATCCTTGAAGTAGAAGCATGTCGTAGCATCAGTTAGTACTGCACGCTACTTTTTGGTTCACCTTCACACTATTATTTTGAGATAAATATTTCATCGGGTCCCTACCACCTTACGTACTTACTCCTTAATCCGGAAAAAGAAAATCCGTATTTACTACAAGAATACAAGAATACAAACAAAAAACAATAACAGTAACAGAACGAGTATCACCTATCCACCTGGGAAACCAAAACGATCGGATCTTATCTCGGATCGGTAATAATAATTGCATAAAAAGGGGTACTTACTCCCTCGATAAGACGATTTCCGCAATGATTATTTACAACTCGGGATCTAAAGGATTCCCGGCTCCTGCGAACTACCTCCGCAAAATCAGGCAATGTAGCATCAGAAAGCATTTCCGAAGCGTTACACCAAGACGGCAAAAAATGTAGGAGATGGAACGAATTGTTGCAACACACGTGTCGTAGTAAAGGCCTTAACTGTATGTGACGAGATCATGAAATATGTACCATCATCAATTCCATCCGGAAAATTGTAGGGGCTTGATCTGGCCCGGAAATCCTGATCCTATATCCGCAGCATATAAATTAGTTTTTATGATAAGAATTATAAACCACTGGTTTTCGCTGGAAATCTGGATTTGGTAGTCACTGCTTCATCAATTTTTGCTTATTTCTGTTTTTCTTTCGTTTTGTTTAAAGTGTTCGTGTTCCGTGTTTCGTGTTCCGTCACGTGTTCGTGTTCCATATACACAAAAGAGTTATTGTACATTAATAGTGTCGTGAGAAACTATAGAGGCGAAAGCTTTTTTGGTGTTATTATATACTAATAATGGGTAATAAATACCCTACCTGCTTCAAGAAGAAGGTCTCAACCAATTGCGAGAAACAGGCAAGATAATTTCTAAAACGACTGTATTATACCGAGTATTATACTTCAGTATGCAGCTCTTTTCCTTCTCAATACCCCCAACCCCCCTCATGAATAGACAATGATGATATCTTACGAAGTACCATAATAATATTTTAACCTATGTTTTGACAACAAATGAATGTTTGACTCCTTAAAGTCTAACTGCAAAGCCAGCTTATTCTTATATCTCGGATTATTTTCTACTCTGCTAAGAGATTTTTGGGCTCTAGTAGTGACGTTCAGAAGATGTACTACTGGTCCGAAAAGACAAAATTCATCCAGACACGGAGAACTTGAATTTTAAAAAAGTGTGCAGTTCTGTGACTAATAAATCGAAGTTGAGCAATTGTTCAGTTCCAGATTAGTAAGGTCACTTTCAAAAAGAGCCCGCTGTTGTGTGTAACACAAAACAATAACTATTTTCAGCAATCGTTTACCGTTGTAGTTGCTAAATATTTGTTGGCAAAGAGCACATACAGGCACCACACATCCAAAGAAAAAGTTCATTCGATGAAAATCTATCATATGAATAGCGGAGAAACGAAGTAACACATTTTCATCGGGTTTTCAAGCCTATTTAAGTGAATAGTTGCGTATTTGCAGATACCATGGTATCTGTTACCACGGTAACTGGATCTGCAATTAGTCTTTTTTGCAGATATCGTGGCATCAGATACAGGGTTGCTCTGCAAAAACGGCTATTGCCGAAATTGCACTTTTCGAAGTCATCCCAAAAGAACAAGAGCTGAAACCTCATATGGCACTTGTAAGAACAGTTAGTATGTTTGTCAGATACGGTTTGCAGTTTCAACGCTGCATCTCCCTCCCGATACTCATTTCATCAGAAAAAGGGCTCGATCTAGTAAGTCTGAAATGGTTATTCTACTCAGTGACAACTGTTTCTCCCACAACGATGATCGGATCGGGGGAGAGACTATTTTCAAGCCAATCTGATACAGTCTCTAACATGCCTGCCAAGTTTCGTGGTCATAGCACATTTGGAAGTACCCCAAATCGTGATCATCGAAATCGTGGACAACCCTCTCCAACTCCCCCAACTGTGAAATATAATCCGGTCCTGTGTTGTCAATATTGTCTCTATGGCTTATGCTTGTTCTTTCCTCCAAGTCCCATCACGATCTCTCGATTCTAAGCGTTTCACGCGATTTCAGGCACCCCCTCCAGCCCCCCCCCCCCCCGCCCGCCTTCGGTTATCGGATTCATTCTGGACTTGAAATTGATCATCTGAGACACGTGTTCTTGACACTTGTCAAGTTTCATTCACGTCTGATCACCCGTTCTAGAGTTATGCATGTCACTAGATCCTGGATTCTGTGATCACCAGAAAATCCAGGAAACCAGGAAACGATGCGGTCCTGTTTTGTCAATAAAGTATCTAGGGTTAATACTCGTTCTTCCATTCAAGTTCCATCCCGATCCATCGAACCTAAGCGTTTCACAAGATTTCTGGTACCCCCCTCTACCCCCACCCCGGGTTTTCGGATTCGGGCCAGATTCGAAATTGAAAATCTGAGACACTCGTTCTAGACACTTGTAAAGTTTCATACATGTCCGATTACACGTTTCCAAGTTTCGCATGTTTCTAGTTTCCGGATTCCCCATCCCTCCACTCCCCCCGCGATGGCGGAATCGGGGAAGTGATTATTTCCAAGTTAATCTGGTCGGTTCCCTCATATGCCATCCAAGTTTTATTGTCCTAGCTTATGTGGAAGCGTTTCACGAGATTTCCGGTGCCCCCCCCCCCCAGGTATCAAATCTGGCCCGGATTTGAAACTGAACATCTGAAATACTTGTTCTTGACATATGTTAAGTTTCATGCATGTCAGATTACCCTTTCCAAATTTATGCATGTTAGTGGTTTCCGGATTTCCCATCCCTCCACTCCCCCCACTATGTCCAGATCTGGGAAGTGATTATTTCCAAGTTAATCTCGTCGGTTCCCTGATACGCCTGCCAAGTTTCATTGTCCTAGTTTATTTGGAAGCACTTCACGAGATTTACGGTGCCCCCCTTCAGCCCCCCCCCCCCCCAGTTATCGCATCTGGTCCGGATTTGAAACTGAGAATCTGAAGCACTTGTTCTTGACATAATTCAAGTTTCATGCATATCCGATTACTCTTTCCGAAGTTATGTTTGTTGGTAGCTTCCGGATTTCCCATCCCTCCACTCCGCCCACGATGACCGGATCGGGGAAGTGATTGTTTCCATGTTAATCTGGTTTTGGAGTCCCAACCTGGAACAGTATCAATATATATAATTAGGCTACTTTGACCTCATTTGGCCCAGAGTACAAAATGGAGACAGAAGTAGCTTACTTCCTTGAGAAAAGGCAGAACACAATCAGGTACAAGTTTAGTTTAGCATTAATTCTTACCACTTGGTCTTACTTTATTCTTTAAACTGTATCTGTTCCAGCATCGGCTCTAAACACAAGCAAGAACGGCGGTATATGGTAACGCGCGAGGATTCCACAAAAGAGGACGCTGGATCGATAACACATCTGGACATTGCCCTGTTGCTCCCCTTTTGCTACCCTTGTTACTAGTTTCCAGACTCCCGGATCTGGGGAAAGTCGGATCGGCGATGATCATTTGTAAGTTAATCTGGTCGGGTCCCTGATATGCCTGCGAACTTTCATCGTCCTAGCTTGTGTGGAAGTGCGCGCCCGAACTAGCAAAACCTGGCCCGACCCCCCGACCGACAGACCGACGGACGGACAGAAATTGCGATCACTATATGGCACTTGGCCGAAGGGCAAGTGCCATAAAAACTGATATCCAGTTATATCACTAAGTGCAAAACTTCTTCCTCACCAATTCGACAAACTCTGATGAAAGTGAGATGACTTTTCAGATACCAGGATCAGTTACCACGGTCGGACCGTAGTATGAATATCAGATACCGCTACAACTTCAAAAACCCCTTTTGACCATAACTGCGAAACTTCGCATGAACTATTGACAGTTTAAAGCAGACGTTTTAGAAAAAGGTTCCCAAGATGGATGCAATTCAGTTCAGTTCAATTCATTTTAATTTGAACATTCCTTAAACATTCCATAAATGCTAAAACGACTGTAGACCGTGGTATCAGATACCACGGTAAATGCGAAAAAGGCTTTAGACCGTGGTATCAGATACCATGGCATCTTCAAAAATGCAGCTTATAAGTGAGTAGTGAAATACTGAATTTTAAGCGAAATAAGTAACTATATAGACTGTTGAATATCAGCTCGTTTAAGTTACACTTGAAAGTCGCATGAACTATTGACAGTTTACATCAGACGTTTTAGGAAAAGGTCCCCAAGATGGATGCAATTCAATTCATTTCATTTTAATTTGAACATTCCTTAAAGGACACCTGAACAATGAAATCACACTTGAACACACCATGGAGAATGCATTTACAGACATGGCCACGGAGAGCATTCTTCTCCTGAGCGTGACGTTTTAAAAATAGGGATGTTCGTTTCTGGAGTTTGCACATGCAGACTCCAAGACAAAAAACGCAATTCATTCAAATCTTGTATTGCGCTGGCCGGAGCGTATTGAAATTTCTTCTAGATATACGTTTGGGATTCAATGGTTAAAAAATCCAGAAGAAGGGTTGATTAGAGACGTTTGTTCATTTCTAAAATTGTTCGATACCGAAATAAGGAAAGATGCAAAATGTTGGAAACACTATTTCGTATTTGGATTGGGTATTCTGCAGGCAATGTTAATGGAAGTCATACAGATAGGGATGATACTTGGTACTCTTCATTCAGGTGTCCTTTAAACAAAACAACAAACAGGACGCTCCCAAGAAGGGCACAACCGTGTCCTGTGCGGGAGGGCACAACTTTTAATCACCTATTACAAACGATGACACACATTTCTCATCTTAACCTTATCATTTCTTTTTTCTTCCCCCCCCCCCCACCTACCCAACCCAGCCCTCATTCACTAATAATAATAATGAAATATTCACCTTAAATAAAATTCTAAATAAATATTCCACATTTATCTAACTATCCAAAAAATAATTTTTCAATCTATTTGTAAACAAAAACTGGTTCTCCGACTCCCCGATTCTCACCGGAAGATGATTCCATACCTTCACAACCAAGTTCCTCAGACAAAACCCTCCTCTTGTCGACTCTCCAGTATCATTCACCAGCAAACTCACATTTCTTGTCTCAAACTCGTGGTAATATGCATGATCAACATAAAAATTTCGAAAATACGATGGGCACAGTACGTTTAGACTCTTATATAGAAATACTTCAATCTGGTGTTAACATATCTTTTTTACCGGTAACACATAACGACTTAAAACAATTAACCTTATCACTACAATTCATACGATGCCGACAATTCATGCCAGAACAAAGCGACTTAAAAAGTTACTAGAAGAAAATGCAGGATATGGCAAAAGAAACAATTGGGGATGACGGAGTTTGAGGTTCAACTCCATCTGTCTCCCAATTTTTGGGATCCCAAACGTAAGTGGAGGGATACCCATGACATCACAAAAGTTGTCCGTCCGTCCGTCCGTCCGTCTGTAAGCACGATAACTCTCGAAGGGAATGAGATATTTTGATGAAACCCCGTATGAGGATTATTTGGGTCAAGGGAGAGGTCGACATCGTAGATGGGCTCTGTAGCCCTATATTTGGGGGTGGGGGAGGGGGTTCACTTTAAGGGACAAACAAAATATTTTTAAACAGCTAATGTGATAGTTGACTATGGGGTAAGAAGACATGCTGACCACGACCGTGACAAGCATTTTCTCGCCGGACAAGTAGTTCGTCCGGCCAATTTTTGTTTAAGTGGATTCCGTCTGCCACTTAATTTGTGGATGTAAGTTCTCAAAAGACGCCAAGGCATAAATACTAAGCTTTTTTAAATTTACCGACTGGCTGGTCGTTTTACCGACTGACTGGTCGTTTTTACCGACTGTTTTGCAGATAATAACGACTATTATTGAGAAAAAACCACCGTGTTGACGAAAAATCGGCTGATTTTAAGAAAAACTGATATTTTCAAAGAAAAAGTCGGACTATTTTTAGAGAAACCGACTGTTTTTACGAAAAACCGTGGCGCGACAGACGTCGCCATTGTGACGGAATTCCTGCTGAGTATAGTAATTTGCACATATCATAATAACGATCATAGGTTAATCACAAGTACCGACAATCACAAGTAAAGCATAACGATCGTAACTCCTGTGCAAAGAAAATGGCAGGAGGGAGGAGCTAATTTTCAATTCATGTGGTACTGTGGATGGAAAATAATGTCAGAACTGTACAATCGTAACTGATATGCTGATAATCGTAACCCATGTGTAAATAATATCTATGTGTTACATGTTGTGTGTTGCTTTTTTCTTTCTTTTCTTTCATACTCCATTCGTGACTTTTGTCTTAAAAAATGGGAAATAAGTTTCATTCATTCATAATTGCCCATCGGAGATCCAATGAAAACCACTCGAAAGTTACTGACCCGTATCGTTTCTGGAAAGTTACGGTTTAATCGAAAGATTCTTGCCTACACCTACAATGCCACCGCGCTTCCTCACGTTCTGTATATTTCCCCTTTCCGGACCATCTTCAGTACTGAAATCTTCGTCAGATTCCTTCCATTTTCTTTCGATTTTCTAAATATTTGCCCCTCCCCCCCCCCCCCCCCTGGACAAGGAACAACCATCTAATCGAAACAATGCCACTGCTCTTCCACACGTTCTGTATCTTTCCCCTTTCTGGACCATCTTCAGTACTGAAGATCTTCGTCAGATTCGTTCCATTTTCTTTCGATTTTCTAAATATTTGCCCCCCCCCCCTGGACAAGGAATAGCCATCTCATCGAAAATTTCCATTAAGCTGATCCGTATGCGGCTGTCTTTACCTAGACGGGTTACAAATAAAATTTAATTTAATAATAACTCGATGGAACGCAACGTCGATTTACAAGGTCAAGTTTATTAACAGCATCTTCATATGCATTGTCATATTTCCCAAGAACAGTCTGCGCTCTCTTTTATGATCCTTTCCAGAAGATGAGTCAGCTCTGCAAAAATTAAATCAATGCCACACCAGTCAAGCGTATAGGATGCCTCCATATGGCACCAACAAGCACAGCAACAAATCCCACACATCACCAAAAATCAATCTTTAGAACCAGGACGTCACGATAGCTCCCAACTTCCTATCCAACTTTCCGCTTTTAATTCCGCTTCTTGTTTAAATTTATCAACAATAATCAGCTACTAATCAAGAAAGTCGCGGTGGACTTGCACCCTCTATTCCCTTTTCGGGCAACACGTCGAAAACAGAGGTACGACAACAGGTAGAATATTCAGGGGGGTCCGCCACTATAGTCACCTGGTAATACTCTACATGACTAAGTCCAAAACCCGCCAGTGATCATCAGGAAGAACGAGAAAACGTCGCCCTAACGACTCAAACTCAACAACTCAAATCCTGTGTCAACCATCACGGCGACTGATGGGGACAGCAGTGGTGACGCTTCCGGCTCTTCCGCTGGGTACACGGCGATTTTACATGGGCAAGGAGAGTTAGTCATCAAGATTATAGCGCCTAGAAAACGAAAGATAGTCGAGATAGAAAAATCCATCTCGACTATTTCATTAGCTGTTCCAAGCATTTTGTTCGCCCCTTAATTTGAACCCCACCCCTAAATGTAAGGCTACAGATCCGGGTCCCCTTTCGGTAGATTATCAAACAAAAACTCTTTAATTATATCTATATTTGACGTCCTTCGACTTTAGAAAATAGACAAGCAGACTCCCTTTCAGTTGGGACCCCTGGGCAGGTGCTTCTGGGCCCGTATCTACGACCTTGACCTGCCCTTGCCCGAAAGAACCCTCACACCGGGTTTCATCAAAATATCTCATCCCCTTCGAGAGTCAAATCCTGCTGACAGAGGAACGGACAGACGGACAATTTTTAAGAAGTCATAGATATCCCTCCACTGACGTTCTGGGATCCCAAAAAAGGCACATTTGACTAGACACAAAGCTGCTACACCAAACATGCTATACTACAAGACACACAGAGAACAGCTTATAGATAGATAGATTTATTTGCGCTAAAAAGCCACAAGGGCCATGGCAAATACAAAAATAATAACAACAAAACAACAACAATAACAAACCTACAAAAACCTTCCCGATATGACAGAGCGATCCGAAGGAATCTTCCAAATCTCTTTAAATCCCCAAAATGTTTACTTTTTAATTTTCTAACAAGTTCCTCCCTCGAGAAAAAACCCACCCTAAAAATTTCCTCCCTTAGATACCTTAAATAGATACCTTATATAGGACAAATGAGAGACAACAAGTAGGCTAGAGGCTAGAGATGATCTAAGTTTGCAAACTCCCGATTCTCCTAATCAAATTCTACCCCACCCGCGACTAAGTACTGTGCGTACCAAAGAAACAGTGAACGTCGTTCAAACGTATCCGATACGTACCTAAAACCGATGACGAACTGCCACGAGACGAACAATAACAATCACACGTGACATCTTTGTATAAGTTATCGGTTAATAAGCGATTAGGCTTTCGCTTCACATCGAGTCGCGTATTAGTCCCGTGGAAGCCTTTATGATAGCGCACCTAGCAGCTAAAAAAGAACTAACGGAGGAACTTTATGAGGGGCGTATTCAGAAGACCAACGCGCGAGAAGGTATCGATTTTTGTTGGACAAAGGGGTACTGCAAGGACTTGTATCGCCACCTAGCCTTCCGAAATTTCCTAGCCAATTTTTTATCGAATTGGGGAATAGCACTCACTAGACAGATCTAGAATTCATTTCCCTTTTTTTTCTCTCCAGAGACAAGGAAATTGATCATATAAACTATTTGTTAATTTTGGAAAGCAGCACGAGGAACAAGACGAAAGATTAATTGAGAAAACAAGACGAGGTATGGACCCACCGTGCATACATCAGCAGAACCGAATATTTTTGAGGGGGTTCTGGCCGAATATGGGTCCAGAAGCAAAAATGGGAACAGTCTGCGTTCCCATTCATGTTTTGAGCACCTGTTTCCTACCCCATATTGCCCGCCAAAACCTCGACTACCTCGAGCTGTAGCACAAAAAGTTCCGGTTCTTAACCCTGTTTGTACAAGAACCGATCGCTACAGAAAGAGCTTTGTACCATCTTTTGTTGAAGTTTTGAACAATTGATCAACTATTTCCCTTTAATTTTTTTAATTGTCTAGGGTTTTTATTCTGTTTGATCATTTATTGACTATTGTTTTATTATGTACAACCGCCTTATTAAATGTTTTGTAATTATGATGTACCTGACGATCCAACGGCAATCCAATGCTGTGAAAGTCTCGTTTTACAATAAAGTATCAGTATCAGTATTTAAAAATAGAAAAAAAGTTGCATTTCCAACCCTTCGTCTTACCCCTATTTCGACATTACCTGAGACAAAACTTGTGCGTCGTAAGTCCGGCAAGAATAACTTCAGAAATGGATTTAGTACGGGATTCGGCATGTATGCTTACTCTTATTTCGGATCTCACAGCTTGGTCATTTTCAATGTTGGCTGAAATCCGGAAGAACTTCTCCTCCGGCGTGAAAATAAAGTGTAAAAATCAATTCAGTATGTCTCCTTACATCTATATCGAACCTCTTATCATATTTCCTCTAATGATATTTACTGTTTGGCCGAATTCCGGGCGAACTACTTGTCCGGCGAGAAACTGTAGCTCAAAAACGAAGTCAGAATGTTTCCTCCACCTAACCTCTGATCAACTTCAGATATAATTTGTTTTAACACATTTTTCCGGTTTTGGCCGGATTCCAGGTGAACTGTCCGGCAAATTTTCCGTAACCCGAAAACGACTCATTGGCTTTCAACAAGTATGTCGTTTGCCCCTTGATATGAACCCCTCCCCCACCCCTAAATATAGGTCTACATAGCCCATCTAAGAACTCGACTTGTCCTTTGACCCAAAGAATCTTCACACCAAGCTTGAACAAAATATCTCATTCCATTCCAGAGCTATCGTGCTGACACACAACGGGCGACTTTTAAGAAGTCACAGATATCCCGTCACTGACGTTTTAGGATCCCAAAAAAGCACAGCTTCGGCAGGGGCGTCCCAAGGGGGGGGGGGGCGCAGCGCCCCCCTACGTTCTGAATATTCGGTCAAATTTTCATCGAAGGCGTAAAATTCGGTCAAAAACAGGCATCGCCGCGATGCCCTTTTCATAAAATCGTTGTCCCCGCATTTCGAAATTGGGTGATTTAATGTGTTTATTGGTTCCCCTTTCTTTATCGAATTTGCTAATTCCTCCAACTTTTGTACACTCCGTATCGATTTCACCGCATTCGGTATGTTCCTTCCTAAATCCGGTGATTTAACATGTTTATTTGGTCTCATTCTCTACCGAATTCGGTCGCATTGGGTTAGTCCATTTCTTAATTAAACGATGAGATTCATTTAGTTCTGATTCGTTACCGAATACGGTAAATTCACCGGATTTTTTCTTTAGTCCGTTTCTATTACTACTTGCCGAATTCGGTTGTTTTAGGTGGTCCTAACAAGAGATTTATTCCATTACGAAATATGGTTGTAATACCGCTCTCCATCTGTTCCTTATTTTTTTGTTAGTTTTTCGGTATACTACGAATTCATAATTTGCTTCAACCCAGTTACTGTAATTCAAGTCCGATAATTTAAGTGGCATTTATTTAGCTCTCGTTCTTTACCATTTATGGTAGCTTCAGCTAGTTGCTGTTCATTTTCTTACTTCTTACGATTGCAGTACTTCAGAAATAAGCACGTCTCTTGACGTGAAAACTAGCCTACTTTTGTTTGCCGTAAATTCCGAACAAATGTACTTTGTATCGCCCCTTTCGTTGCCACTCAACTTTGGTTTGTAAAGGTAGTCTTGGTATCTCAGAAAGGCACTTTTATCATCAGTGTTTCCACAAAATTTTTCATGCGGCGCATTTTGCAGTCTTCACTAGTTAGACAAAGGTCGCCTCATTTAGTTGGCGTTTGAGGTTTGGAATTTTGGGGGGCTTGAACTATGTTAAAAGCTGAAATTTGCATGGGAAGTCGTTAAATTTTGCCAGAAAAAAATAAGGCGGATTTAAAAAATTTCGCCTGCGGCTCCTTAATTAACCACGGGCACAGCTGTTAGCGACCGACGTTGTCGCCTTGCAGCAATACCGTTTTTTGCCAGTATTTCAAGTCCTGTTGGCAAAACTGGAAATGCCTTCCAAAGGTAAAAGGCTAGAGACCTAGTGGGGAAACAAACCTTGTGGGAAAACTAACCTTGTGGGATCCATGAAAAAAAAAAAAAAACAGAAGTGGAAAAGCGAGAAAACGCGCCAATTTTTCTCTTCAGACTTGTTTGTATATACTCTGCAACTTTTTATGTTATAGCTACATGAAGGCATCTCACTGTGTTCTTACAATTTTTTTTTTTATAAATTCAGTAAAAATCAAGTACCGATTCAGTCAATTTTACCAGGTGCGCCCCCCCTCCTCCCAATGAAGAAAGGCTCGGGACGCCCCTGGCTTCGGGTCAGAACACCGAATCGGCAGTTCGGCACTGCAATTTGGAAGGCAGCACAAATCTGGTACGCGGAAAGTCCATTCTGATGGATGCTTACATTCTCTCCATGAAAATAACCAACCTAAATCGACTACTAAACCAACTTGATTGACGGCCTACTGGAATCGGTAGATCACCTGTTACATTAATTCCTTGTAATCTTACAAAAAAATTAAAAACAAAACTTCCGCACAAAACACGCATTCCACATTCGCACGTAAGGATCATAAATAATACCAGAAACTCTCGGAGTCCCGGCTCTTCCCACCACACCACCAGGCGCAATCAACCCAGGAATGAAATGGGCATTTCATGTCACTATCCCACATGCAGGTCTATGCGCCGACACTAGGTACTCAATTGAAAATAAGTTCCTATGAGCGCTTTAAAGCTCGACTGCTTTTGGCAGCGACACTATGAAGCTACTTTCCTATTGATTTAGAGTTCATCTCGTTCTGTTTCTTCTTCTTCTGTTGGTGGAGCTCCTCCGGCGCCTGCTCCCTGCTGGTAAAGCTTGGCGATAATTGGCTGGACAATGTCTTCGGCTTCTTTCTTCACTTTCTTGAAGTCAGCGGCGTCGGCTTCCTGGTTGTTCTCGAGCCACTTAATCTTTTCGTCGATGACCTAAAAGAAAACTTTTTTTAAACCTGTTCCAACAGTTATCAAAAACACCAGTTTCAAAATCAAACCGGTTCCCGTATAACTGCAGTTTTTTTTCCCTCTGATGTTCAAAGTTATCATCAATTGCCTTTCACGTTTCTCCGCATCCCATGTAGGAAGAAGATTTTCTAGACCCGATTAGTCCCTTTTCTTTTTTTGTTATGCTTATTTTTTATCTTGTGCATTTACTGCATTACTGAAAGCTTAATTTATTTTTTTATTTTATTTGTCTGTGGTAATAAAATTTCATCGTCATCAAAGCAAGAGGCAGTGCGACTTTGATCTAGCCAGGCGGAAACCTGAATTAGTCTTGAAGAAAACAAAACAAAATGAAAAATGCATCAACTATCCGACCAAAAATCACCATTTACCGCTACACTGTAAAAAGTTCCTCCGTGTAAGGATTAAAGTTAACTGCAGTATTTGCTACTGCAATTAATCTTATCTCTGTGAGATAAGATTAATCGAAATTAGAGATAAGATTATCTTTTTAGACACAAGATTAATCCCAGTAGCAAATACTGCAAGATCTTTTTTTACAGCGTACACCCGGAAGTTGATGAAAGTGATAAAAAAAAATCACGGACAGGAATACCGCTCTTTTACAGGATAGACAGTGGAAGCCAATGGGACAACTAAGTTGACGCGAGACTTTACACGAGCTACATATATAGCGGAATCACAAGAGCGAGGTGGGCAGTGAAGAACAGCCATTTCCTCTCCGAACAATACAAACCACGCAGGCGTAAGGCACCGTACAACGGTCTTAATTTCTCGCAGGATGGAGTCTGCTCCCCCTAGTTAACTTTCAACCCATAGGTTCTCAAATCCACCAACCTCTTCAATCTTGGTCTTCTCCTCATCGGAGAGCTTGGCTCCCAGCTTTTCCTTGTCGCCGATCTGGTTCTTCAAGGAGTAGACATAAGACTCCAATTCGTTTCTGGCTTCCACTCGCTCTTTCAGTGCTTTGTCTTCATCGGCGAACTTCTCAGCGTCCTTGATCATTCTCTCAATGTCATCAGGGGTGAGACGGTTCTGGTCATTGGTGATGGTGATCTTTTCCTTGTTGCCTGTGCCCTTATCTTCGGCTGATACCTAGAAGGCATAAAATTGTAACACTGTTTCCGTGTACTCATACTGCAGATCAACGTCCCAAGTTACTTCTTATAAGCTGCTCTGTCTGTCCATCTAAGCAAGTTCTAGTGTTGCTAGACGAATCAGTCAGCTGAAATTTTGTTCGAAGTTGCGATAAAACAAATCGAATTTCTATAAATATTCCTTCAGCCCAATCGAATTTCGATACTGAATTTGTCTAGTTAGTTCTAGGAATGTTCAGAGGCAATAACTAACGCTGAGATATCGAACTTAAGCTTGGAATGGAGGAGCAAATTACTGAGCGAGTTCCACCCCTCTAACCATAGTAACTATTAGTTACTATTTCCGTTCCAACCTCATGAAAAGTTACTACGCTGACCGTTCCAACCTTCTCGAAATAGTACCTAATAGTAACTATTTGCTTCCCACGCTCGGGAGCGTAGTAACTACGAATCTCTGCAACGTGATTGGCTCGATTACAGTGATATTTTACCGAAAATGAAAAAATGTTCCCCACCCTTGACCCCAAAAAGCCAAAATTCGTGACGTCATGCGTAGTGACTACGGTAAGTTAGAATGGAACACGCTCACTATCTCCATTCCTTTCTCAGACTTTTAGGGTATAGTGTGTAAGTTTGCTTGCGTTTAATAATGGTCCATTTACACATAGCGTAAAATCCGAGCGTATTTTACGCACGTTTTGAGCTTCAAAAGATTTCTAGCAATACGGACGTATTTAGATACGAAACGGAACGATTTCTCAAATACGTCCGTATTGCTAGAAATGTTTTCAAGCTCAAATGTGCATAAAATACGCTCGCATTTTACGCAGTGTGTAAACCCGCCATAAACTGAACTGAAACTGAACATGTAAGAATACTCACCTGTAGGATACCGTTGGCGTCGATTTCGAATGTGACCTCGATCTGAGGGACACCTCGTGGTGCGGGAGGAATTCCGGTAAGGTCGAATTTGCCCAACAGATGGTTGTCCTTGGTCATGGGTCGTTCCCCCTCGAAGACCTGAAAGAAAAAATGTAAGGTTGTGGAAGATTGCATCTCTTCTTTTTAAGCTGACCATTCGTCCCAAGCCCAGACTTTTCTTGTCGTTTGTCGGTCGCACGTCAAAGCGCATGCTCGACGCGGGCACATGTGCCTTCAATCGTTTAAGTACCCCTCTTGCTTATCCAGCATTCTGCAGTATACCTAGCTCCCTCATGGAGTTAAAAGCTTCTAAAATCCCAACCTTTCGCCATTGTTTCGCTTTGTGCCAACGAATTTTTAGCGCTTTTCCGGTCGCGACGAGTTTGTCCGTCACCCAACGCAAATTTAGAACCTACTTTTACACACAAGTCCGAAAAAGAAATGCTTTCACTGACATGTCATAGCGCAGTCAGGCGGCAACAACCCCTTTGGGGGACAGTTGCTTATCTTGTTGTTGTTGTTGTTTGTCGGTTGACGTGTATAGAGCTTCAGCTCATACACGCTCGTACCACTGGGTATGCGTGATCTTGTGTAAGTATTGTAAAATACTTTAATCCTTCCAACTTTACAACTCAAAGAAATATTGAGCCAAACAGGCTTCGTCAATACTGGTTGCTTATCTTAACCGGAGGTTACCATTAACTCAATATTCCTCTTCTTCTGCGAATTGACTATTTTTTCCCTTCGTCGCATATATAGCACAGCTCGGCTAGCTTACTCTTGTTTGTCAACTATTTTTTCCTTTGTCGCATATATAGCACAGCTCGGCTAGCTTACTCTTGTTTGTCAACTATTTTTTCCTTTCGCATATATAGCACAGCTCAGCCAGCTTACTATTGTTTGTCAACTATTTAACGAAATAAAGGGAACTAGGGTTTTACGGTATTCGGAACGGGTCAGATACCCCCTACCCCACCCCAAACAACAACAACACACACAAATATCTCAGAGCTACATACCTGAATGGTGACGGTGTGCTGGTTATCAGCAGCGGTGGAGAAGATCTGAGACTTCTTGGTGGGGATGACGGTGTTTCTGGGGATGAGCTTGGTCATAACACCACCGACTGTTTCAATACCCATGGTAAGGGGGTTGACGTCCAACAAGACGAGGTCGCCAGTGTCTTCTTCACCGCTGAGTACACCAGCCTGGACAGCTGCACCGTAAGCGACAGCCTCGTCGGGGTTGATGCCTCTGCTTGGTTCCTTGCCGTTGAAGTATTCTGAAAATAATATTGCTAATAGATATGTAATCCCTTTAAACCTAATCACGTTTTTCTTTCGAAAAGTATACAGTGCTACCAAAGCAAATAACACTAGGGAGTGGCACAAAGACTTATGCTTTCCATGTACTGAAAACGGGATTTAATTGTAGCACCGCTGACTACCCTCAAGATACTTAAAGCATGACAAACCTGCGGGCTTAGAAAGTTTCTCGTACAACTAAGATGCGGTCTGAATACATAAAGCAAACAAAGGCGGTTGTACCTTTTTTTCGCCCAGTTCGGAATATGAAGGAGCCGTATCTTGTGCACAACTGATAGTTTTAGTAGTGCCAATCTCAATCGATGGTGGTGCTACTGTCGCTGCTGCTCGAGTACTTTAAGTCCTTGCGCGACTCTCTAATAATTATTTTGCTCTGAGTGCTCCGACGCTGGCAGCACTCACGGTCTACGAAGATAGGGTCCAAGACAAAACTGCATTCCCAAAGATATATAAAAAAAAAAACTACATGGGAAGAAAAAAAATTAAAAAAAATACTGCCGTAGGATGAGAATCGCAAGCGCTGTCCAAGAACTCTGGCCTTTTCGTAACTCTTTTACAATTGCGGGAAATGTACGTAACCATAAGTGGCATAGCTTACGTAGCCAGCATATACAAATGCTTATGGTGAGAAAGCATGACCGAAAGTAGTAAACAGGATGGTCAAGTGAACGAAAGGAATGTCGCTTCCGTGACACGCCCTTTCGAAGAGGAAGCGACGAGGCATACATGACGGCCCTTGATGCAGATAAGAGAAGAGTCTGAGACTTACCCTTGACCAACTGCTGGACCTTGGGGATACGAGTTGACCCACCGACAAGGACGATCTCATCGATATCGGTCTTCTTCATCTCAGCGTCTTCAAGGACCTTTTGGACGGGCTTCAAGGTGGAACGGAACAGGTCGATGTTCAACTCTTCGAACTTGGCACGAGTGAGCGTCTCAGAGAAATCTTCGCCGTCAAAGAAAGATTCGATTTCAATCCTGACCTATAAAAAGGAACGAACTAAAAATGCTGTATACGCTTTTCTTCGTAACTGGGGGGGGGGGGGGACTGACATTGCGAAGAAAGCAAAGGGACAATCAACAGAATTTGTCATTTCTGGACTGAATGACCGCTATCACTATTTGCGTTTTTGCAGATACCACGGTATCTGTAACCGCAGTAACTGGATCTACAATTAGTCGTTTGTGTAGTTACCGTGGTATGTGATACCACGGTTGCTCTGCAAAAACGACAATTGCCAAAATTGCACTTTTCGAAGTCATCCCAACGGAAAAACTGATATCTAGTAACATCACTAAGTGCCGAACTACTTTCCCACCAATTTGTCAAAACCCTAAGCTCAATTTTTGGTGATGGTGAAACTGAGAGTATCTGAGACGAATTTTCCAGATATCACGATATCTGCAAAAACGTCTTTTAAAAGTGGTGTCAGATAACACGCGGCAACTACGAAAACGACTTTAAACCGTCGAATCTGATACCATAGTATCCTCAAAAACGCTACTAATGTACCCGAAACTTCTGCTTTCTAACGTCACTACCAGCTGTACTGGCAATGCATCGGTCTACAAGTCGAGAAAAAAACAACAAAAACAAGAGCTACGAGCTCATATGGCACTTGTTACGAGTAGGCACGGCTCGGTTATGTCAATGATATATCTAGTGTTTGCTAGGTGTCTTCCCACCAAGTTTCATCTCGATCCCTCCACTCATAGCGTTTTCCAATATTTCCGGTTCTCCCCTCCAGCTCCCCCCAAAAGTCACCGGATCCGGTCCGGATTTTAAGTGGGTCGTCTGAGGCATGAGGTCTTTCCAAATATCAAGTTTCATCGAGATCCGGTCACCCGTTCAAAAGTTATAAATACCTCAAGATTCCGGATTTCCCTCCCTCCACTCCCCCGACAGTGCCCGAATCGGCTCGGTTATGTCAATGATGTATCTAGTGTTTGCTAGGTGTCTTCCCACCAAGTTTCATCTCGGTCCCTCCACTCATAGCGTTTCCAAAGATTTCCGGTTGCCCCCTCCAGCTCCCCCCAAAAGTCACCGGATCCGGTCCAGATTTTAAGTGGGTCGTCTGAGGGATGAGGTCTTTCCAAATATCAAGTTCCATCGAGATCCGATCACCCGTTCAAAAGTTATAAATATCTCAAGATTCCGGATTCCCCCTCCCTCTACTCCCCCCACAGTGCCCGAATCGGCTCGGTTATGTCAACGATGTATCTAGTGTTTGCTAGGTGTCTTCCCACCAAGTTTCATCTCGATCCCTCCACTCATAGCGTTTCCCAAGATTTCCGGTTGCCCCCTCCAGCTCCCCCCAAAAGTCACCGGATCCGGTCCAGATTTTAAGTGGGTCGTCTGAGGGATGAGGTCTTTCCAAATATCAAGTTCCATCGAGATCCGACCACCGGTTCAAAAGTTATACATACCTCAAGATTCCGGATTCCCCCTCCCTCTACTCCCCCCACAGTACCCCAATCGGCTCGGTTATGTCAATGATGTATCTAGTGTTTGCTAGGTGTCTTCCCACCAAGTTTCATCTCGATCCCTCCACTGAAAGCGTTTCCCAAGATTTCCGGTTGCCCCCTCCAGCTCCCCCCAAAAGTCACCGGATCCGGTCCGGATTTTAAGTAGGTCGTCTGAGGCATGAGGGTTTTCCAAATATCAAGTTCCATCGAGATCCGATCACCCGTTCAAAAGTTATGAATACCTCAAGATTCCGGATTCCCCCTCCCTCCACTCCCCCCCCCACAGTGCCCGAATCGGCTCGGCTATGTCAACGATGTATCTAGTGTTTGCTAGGTGTCTTCCCACCAAGTTTCATCTCGATCCCTCCACTCATAGCGTTTCCCAAGATTTCCGGTTGCCCCCTCCAGCTCCCCCCAAAAGTCACCGGATCCGGTCCGGATTTTAAGTGGGTCGTCTGAGGCATGAGGTCGTTCCAAATATCAAGTTTCATCGAGATCCAATCACCCGTTCAAAAGTTAAAAATACCTCAAGATTCCGGATTCCCCCTCCCTCCACTCCCCCCACGGTGCTCGGATCGGGGAAATGACTATTTCCAACTTAATCATTTGGGGTCCCTGATATGCCTGCCAAGTTTTATCATCCTAGCTTATGTGGAAGTGCCCGAACTAGCAAAACCTGGACAGACCGACAGACCGACAGACCGACGGACGGACAGAAATTGCGATCGCTATATGGCACTTGGCCGAAGGGCAAGTGCCATAAAAACGCAGCATTTCCACAGCAAGAACGCGGATTTCCACTTGGCGTATTTGCCGAGCGACAGAAGCTGATATCATTACCGGAAACTAGTAATCAAATTTGGTTGGGGTTCACATAAGTTGCCGGCCATCGGTTACCCTCGCTTGCGCATTGGGTATTTTTTTTGCGGGTTTCGGGTTGATCTTGCCTTGTGTCGGTGGGTTTGCGAGGCGAGTTCCTATCTAGCAGTAAGTCATGGAATAATTAAAATTTATTTATCTAATTACTTATTTGTCAAATAGGTTTGTTCTATATTGTACCAGGGTTTTGTCAATCGACCCTGTGTCTACGGCTTGCCCCTCTATTTATTGTCATTTTACACTGAAGTGTAACTAAAACCTTGAATTCCTTTGATAGGTGTAGAAACGACTGATTAATTGATAAAAGTGATGCCTACCTGATGGGCAGAGGAGAGAGCACGCTTGGCTTTTTCAACCTCACGACGGAGCTTCTGGACAGCGCGGTTGTCCTTGCGGATATCCTTGCCCTTCTTCTTCTTGTGGAGCTTGATGAAGTGTTCCATGACTCTCTGATCGAAATCTTCACCACCAAGATGGGTGTCACCGTTGGTTGCAATGACCTGGAAAAAGAAAATTAGCCATCAAATCGAATGGTAACTCAGCCAATGCCCAAATTTGTATTGCAGTCAATTAAACACACATCGACTCGTTACCTAATAAGTTTTTTTTACCGCCTTAGGCAACCTTTTTAACTCGCATCATTAATTGTAAATAGATTTGAATATTTTGTGTTATGTTTGACGAATCTTTGTTATATCCAAACTAGTTTAGAATTTGTATATAATTAGTCTAATATGGACGAGAACCACCAAAATCGGCTAGACCGTTGTATCGGTTTTGAAAATAAACTGAACTGAATTGACAGATTAGTTAGTTAGTTAAAGTAGCTAGTGTATTATCGTCAAACCAACGTACAAAGATCATACTCGCGAGTTAGAATGTCTAAAGTTTAACTGAAAAGCCAACTTATTTTGTCACCGTTGGTTGCAATGACCTGGAAAAAGATTTAACCATCAAATGGAGTGGTAGCCCAGCCAGTACCCAAACTGCAGCCAATTAAACACAAGACGACATAATTGATTGCAAATAGATTTGAATATTTTGTGTTGTCTTTGTTATTTCCAAACTAGTGTAGAATTATCTTCTGTATATAATTAGTGTTAATATGGACGAGAACCACCAAATCGGCTTGACCGGTAAAAGTATGGAATCTTTGTACAATACCAATATCGGTTTCGAAAATAAATTGAATTGAACTGACCATTTTTCCCTGGTAGGTCACAGTAGCTAGTGTAGTATCGTCAACTAACGCAAAAAGTTCCTACTTTCGAGTTGGAATGTTTAAAGTTTAACTGAATAGCCAACTTATTTTTGTATCATTTAACTAAATACACTGCATTTTTTGGATTGTGTTAGGGATTCTTTTTTATTTTTCACCAAAATGACGTTCAGGTATCTAAGGTCGTCCTCACAACGCAACTTTCTACTATTACGCAGAAAAATTTAATCTCAATACATACGCGGCGTTTCAGTGGCCAGTGATTGGCTTACGGAAGGTCGCTCACTGCCTGAAGACTTATTTTTCGTAAATCTTTTCGTCGAGCGTACAACACAGGTACAAGCGTATAGAGTATACAAATCAGACAACGAAATTCCACTATTTGAAAATCGATTACTCGTGAATAGCGGAGCAACAAAGTAAGACATTTCCGCCGGGTTTTCAAGCTTTTTTAAGTGAATAAGTGATAGGTAACTAGATTGTCCTATTTAAGCCCTTTTCAGTTAAACTTTAACGATGTCTGGAACAAACGACGACAGGTATCTTACTGTGCTGCTGCTCAGCGGCCTGATAAGTTAAGGTCTATCTTCGGTACGTTGTCCCGTCCTATTCAGATTGAGCTGGGTTAGGTACTTCAGGAACAGGTTGTCGGATGATGCTCAGACGAGAGGCTCGATGCAACAAACATTCGTACAGCCAATTGCACACATCGGAAAGCGATTTTAGTGCGTTTTAATTTTACCTCCACCATAATTATAATGTGCAACAAATAGCCCATGGCCATAGGCCTTAAGGGGTCGTCTGTTCAAGTTTCAAATCCATTTTTAAGGCGTTATACTTTTGTCTTCACCGCAATTATAATAGATAGATAGATCAGCGTATTTCAAATGCACAAGGGCCATATAAAAAAAAAAATTTAAATAAAATACAACTTCAACAATCAGACTCGACCTTCTTAATTCTAAACATTTTCTATATACACGCCCACTCGAGTAATAACGGTTGGGTTTTCCTTTTTCCCTTTTTTTCCCTTAACCCCTTGTTCCTTTTTTCACAAAAAAGCGCCTTTTCTTTATTTTGAACTTTAATTTTTTTCAATTGTAGTTCTTTGTAGATTTATTAGGCTCTTTGAAGGAATCAATAAACAATAATAATAATATTACTCGGAATTTCCGGAACTGGAACAAACGGGCGATGGCCCTATTACAAGGGTCGTCTGTTCAAGTTTCTTCTGTTCGAAGGGGGCACACGGCAGAATAAGGTGGTGGACATAAGGTCGATTTACCTCAAAGACTCCGTTGTCGATGGTGAGGAGGGAGACATCGAAGGTACCGCCACCAAGATCGAAGACGAGGATGTTCTTCTCTCCCTCTTTCTTGTCCAAACCATAGGCGATGGCAGCGGCAGTCGGCTCGTTGATGATACGCATGACGGTTAGACCGGAAATGACACCTAAGGAGGGGTGGGGTTTAGTCAAAGTCAAAAGTCAAATGCTAGTCAAATGTTTTTAGAAAATGAAACTGAATCTTTTGATGTTATGAGACGGAAAGCGATAGTCAGTGTTGTTGCAAGGTTAGAAGTCTCCGAAAATCCACTTTTAAAGGCAATTTACGAGAATGCAGAACACCGTTCCGGGTATTTCTATCGCCTTTTCCCTCGACTGTGCTATTGACACGAGCCACCGAATGTGTGAAATGATTGTATATTTAGTAAAGAATAGTCCTATTTTAGATGTGTAACACCACGAATTAAATAAACTGATTGATTGATTACATTACTCTGGCAAACAGTTTTTACTTTCCTAGTTTTCATACAACCCCGTTATAGCACAAACTTTCGCTTGCTCGTAAGTGCAAGCAACACGGATTCTTTCTTCCTAAAATTATTAATTTTGACAAGCTTCTGGCAACAAATGCGGGGGTGCCGCAACCAGTAACGCCCGCCTTCAAGAAGAATCAAACTGACTAAAGGACAACTCAGGCGCTCAAGAAAAACAGATAGGTAGATATGATGGTGCCAGTTAAATGTCGAACTAACCGGTATTCGAATTCCTTTGTACCGTATTTTGCTGAGAAAATTATAACAAAAAACAGGTGAATTCCAAGTGATTTATCTTCTTTTGTATATCCATTCAAGTATTTTAACACATTAAATGTAATGGTCGACGTCTTTAGTGCTATGTCGGCGCTACGAGTTAGACCAATAAAAATATCTATCTATCTAGGCTCAGCTAGTTTATGCACTGGCTGCTTTTGCGACTTTGGCTAGAATTCACTTCGCTTTCATGAGCTCTTTTGGCGCTCCGCTAGTTTTGAAAAGCGAAGCGAAACCACGACAGGAGTGGAAAGCGATCTCGTAAAGATATGAGCAAAACGGCTTTTCATGAGTTACAGCGAGTGGCGAATTTTCACTTTGCTTTTAGGGAAGCGCATCCGTGAGAACGGATGTTATTGCACAGGATGTGTTGTTCGTACTTATTTAGAAATACCAAGTCTATAAACTGAATTGGGTTGTATTTGACGGTGCAAAACGGATAAGTCAGCTACATTTGATAGTCAGCTACATTTTATTAGAGCAATAATTCGGCCCTTCTTGGCAAGGGTCCTCTTCAGGCTCAAGCCGCTCAAGCTATCTATGAATTGGATTGGGTAGATAATGGGGGGGGGGAATGGTTGGATACGGAGTAATGCTTACCGGCATCCTTGGTGGCCTGACGCTGGGCATCGTTGAAGTAAGCAGGGACGGTGACGACTGCGTGTGTGACTTTCTTACCAAGGTAAGCTTCAGCGACTTCCTTCATCTTACCAAGAACCATAGCTGAGATTTCTTCAGGGGCGAAGACCTTGGTGCCCTGGGAGGTCTCGACCTGGACGTGGGGCTTTCCGTTCTTTTCAATGACCTAAGAGGGAGACAGTCATGGCTATGTGTGTTTTCAGGGGAGATGGTATGGGGGGACTGAGGAGGCTTCAAACGCAAATTACCAGAAGAGGGTTCTTCTTTGATGACAAAATTCCCATTATGCTTTCCTTGGTTGTCTGGTGAGCCTAGTAGGCGTATTCGCTCGAACCCGATACTCTTAACATCCTCTTCCGTGGCCCCAATGGAAACAATGTTAGGTTCCAGTTACGAATTATCGCTCAAATTACAATTCGTCGTTTTCTCGGGGCCTCTGTTCGACGGGCTAATCGGAACATTCTAGCAAATTCGGACTGGGCAGTCTGATTCGGCTAGACAATGACGGGAGGAGGGGTAAACTGAAGGAAATGTTACCTTGAAGGGGAAGAGCTTGATGTCACCCTGGACAGTTGATTCAGACCAGTCTCGACCAATCAATCGCTTGGCATCGAAAATAGTGTTTTCCGGATTGGTGGTCAGCTGATTCTTGGCGGCGTCACCAATCAGTCGTTCACCTTCGGCAGTGAAGGCAACATAAGATGGGGTGATTCGGTTACCCTGGTCGTTGGGGATAATTTCCACTCGGCCATTTTTGAATACACCAACACTAGTAAATTAAAATACCATAAATAACGTATAAGTAATAATAATAATAGTTGTATTGCCCATCATAATGCACAAACGTACAACAAGACCAAAGGTATCGATGGGATCCCAAAATACTAATATTTTATTCAGACAATTGGGTCTTGTCTTCGCCAGATCCTGTCTCCTCCAGGCTAGCCATCAGAGAAGACCAAGTTCAGTTATACCTCTATAAGCCATATCTATTTTGACGATACTGACCAAGACTTTTGATTCCTTCCCCGAAGTTGAACCAGAGGATTGACAGCTTAACGAGGACCCTTGCCAAGAAGGCCCGAAATATCGCTGATGAAGAATCGTAGCTGACCTATCCGTTGTAAACATTATTTGAATAAACGTTTCAGAGTCAGCTTGGGCTCGAAGAATATTCCTACTTTACTTCTGCCAAGTTTCCGATTTCGCCGGAATTCCGAGCGAACTACTAGCGCAGCAAAAAAAGAAAATTCAAAAACGAATCCAGCATATCTCCATCAAATCAACATCTAATCAACTTTAAATATAACTTTGACTTTAAACAAATTCTGGTTACACCCGGATCCGCACTAATTATGTGTCCGGGTAAAAAACGACTGTCATATACCGACTCCGCCTGTCTTCTTGCCCCTTAATCTGTCATCTAATCAAACTTTGACGGTCTGGCCCTGTTCGGCGAGAAAATGCTTTTCAACATGGTGTTCAGCATGTCTTCTTACCCTTAAACCTAACATTTAATCAACTTCAAATAAAACTTTTACTTTTAACCAACTTTCCGGTTTTGCCGGTTACCGGACGAACGACTTGTCCGACGAGAAAATGGTTTTCAGTATCGTGCTCAGAATGCCTTCTTACCCCATAATCGACTATTACATTAGCTGGTCAAAAATATTGTGTTTGTCCCTTAATTTGAACCCCCTCCCCCACCCCTAAATGTAGGGCTACAGAGCCATCTACGAACTTCACCTTACCCTTGACCCAATGAATCCTCACCCCAAGTTTCATCAAAATATCTCATTCCCTTCGAGAGTTATCGTGCTTACAGAAAGACGGAGATTTTTGCGATGTCATAGGTATCCCTCCACTTACGTTTGGGATCCCAAAAAGACGGAGGACGGAAAGAAACGAAAGACGGAAAGAAAGGAAAGACGGAAAGAAAGGAAAAAAGAATATTACTATCAACAACAATAATGGAAAGAACCCAATAAAGTTAAAAAGAAAACCACACACACTGACAGAATTTACACTGAGTAAAGCATCTACTGAGCTACATTAAGGATGCGCCTAAAGCGCTCTCGCCTTTCCCGAATAACAGATTTAGGTCGTGCTAGTCCATACTTTGAAGACGAACTGTTATTACTTGTCCAAGGTGGAACCCTCAGCCGATACTTTACGTATTTGTAAAAAGATTTACGAATGTCATTCAGATCTGAGCAGCAAAAGAGTTTCCAAAAAGGTCCCAAAGCAAGACGTGCAAGGAATTATACATTTTGGCAAGAATAAATCTATTAAATTCAATCTTTGGCTGAAGTAGTCCTTTCAGTTTCAGTTTATTCACAAAAATTAGAAACACCATTAACTGTTTATGGCCCCACCATAAGGCCTAACATAAGGCGGGGCCAAGATTGCAAATCATGTGCAAAAATATCAATAGATTACGGGTTCGATTCTAGCTACAGTCTGACGAGGACCCTTGCAAGAAGGCCCGTACTACCACTGAATCAAATCTTAGCCGACTTGTCCGTATTGCATGATTTCGCTGACTTATCCGTATTGAATGATTTTTCATACAGAAGGGCAATACTTCTAGAACGCAAGTAAACCGGAACAGGATGAAAACTTTCAGACAGATTTACATACATGGGGATCCATGTGTCTTCGTTTCAGTAAGTACTTTCCTGAAGAGTATTAACGGTTAAGCATCAAACGAAACATTTGCCCGTGTTTTTATGGATCTTTGAAAACCTCTTTGTTTTACTTTCCCACATTTCTTAAGCTTATACGAGTGATTTTCCTCTGCCCAATCCAAACAAATTACTAAAGAGGATGAAAATAACACAGATAACCTAAGCCATTTGATTTTTCAGATTATTTTACCAGTTATTTCTTTTGCTGCAAACGATTTCTTGATAGACGATGTCAAATGCTGAGTACCCTTTACCTGATATTTCTAGCGCCATCATGTCAAATGTACACGAGATCTAACACTAACCTTCGGCTCCCTAAAATCAAGTGTGAAAGATCCAGGTTTTCTCTACGATGTACAATACCATACGTCTGGGAAAAATATAAAAAGGATGTTTCAGAATGGTTGGAAGGAAGCCCATTGCTTATCAGGTCCCGACTTAAAGGACTACAGATTCTTAATTTTAAAAAATTATAATAGTTATGTTTGCAATATAATTTATTGTGAAATTTATTATATAAGAATTTGTTTTTAGAGTGTGGATGGTTAATTGAATGATTGTTTACTGTGTGGTTGGTTTATACTGTACGCATTCTCGCTTACTAATGTCAAATGGTTTGTCATTTTTGTTTATTTTCGCAAGAAGGTAGTTTTTGGGATCCCAAAACGTAAGTGGAGGGATACCTATGACATCGCAAAAGTTGTCCGTCTGTCCGTCCGTCCGTCCGTCCGTCCGTCCGTCCGTCTGTAAGCACGATAACTCTCGAAGGGAACGAGATATTTTGATGAAACTTGGTGTGAGGGTTCGTTGGGTCGTCGGACCAGTCAAGTTCGTAGATGGGCTTTGTAGCTCTACATTTAGGGGTGGGGGAGGGGATTCAAATTAAGGGACAAACAAAATATTTTGAAACAGCTAATGTGATAGTCAATTACGGGGTAAGAAGACATGCTGAACACGATGGTGAAAACTATTTTGTCATCGGACAAGTAGTTCGCCCGGAATCCGGCCAAAACCGGAAAGTTTGTTGAAAGTAAAAGTTTTATTTGAAGTTGATTAGATGTTCGATTTAGGGGTAGGAAGACATGCTGAAGACGATGGTGAAAACTATTTTGTCATCGGACAAGTAGTTCGCCCGGAATCCGGCCAAAACCGGAAAGTTTGTTGAAAGTAAAAGTTTTATTTGAAGTTGATTAGATGTTCGATTTAGGGGTAGGAAGACATGCTGAAGACGATCGTGAAAACTATTTTGTCATCGGACAAGTAGTTCGCCCAGAATCCGGCCAAAACCGGAAAGTTTGTTGAAAGTAAAAGTTTTATTTGAAGTTGATTAGATGTTCGATTTAGTGGTAGGAAGACATGCTGAAGACGATGGTGAAAATTACTTTCTCGACGGACAAGTATTTCGCCCGGAATCCGGCCCAAACCGGAAAGTTTGTTGAAAGTAAAAGTTTTATTTGAAATTGATTAGATGTTCGATTTAGGGGTCGGAAAACATGCTGAAGACGATGGTGAAAACTATTTTCTCGACGGACAAGTATTTCGCCCGGAATCCGGCCCAAACCGGAAAGTTTGTTGAAAGTAAAAGTTTTATTTGAAGTTGATTAGATGTTCGATTTAGAGGTAGGAAGACATGCTGAAGACGATGGTGAAAACTATTTTGTCATCGGACAAGTATTTCGACCGGAATCCGGCCCAAGCCGGAAAGTTTGTCAAAATTAAAAGTTTTATTTGGAGTTGATTAGATGTTCGATTTAGGGCAAGAAGACATGCTGAACACTTATGTGAAAACAATTTTCTACCCGGACATGTAGTTCGTCCGGAATCCGGCCAAAACCGGAAATCTGTTGGAAGTCAAAGTTTTATTTCTAGTTGATTAGATAAGCGATTTAGGGTAAGAAGAGATGCTGAGTCCCTGTATGACAATCATATTTTACCCGGACATATAGTTCGACCGGAATCCGACTGGAATCGGAAAATTTGTTATAAGCTAAATTTCTATTTGAAGTTGATTAGATGTTCATTACTGGGGAAAGAAGATACCCTGATTTCGTCTTTGAGCTTCTTTTTTCGCCGGACAAGTACTTCTGGAGTTCGGCCGGAACCGGGAAATTGGCAGAAGTGGCAGGAAGTTTTCGTCAAAACAGATATGACTTATAGGGGTAAAAACAACAGGCTGAATCCAAATCTGAACTTGGTTTTCTCAGGTGATTAGCTATTTGGCCTTAATCTGTTTCTGAATTTTAGTTGTAAAAATGTTCAAGGAGTCTGGCGAAGACTGGATCTGGCTAAGACAAGACCCAGTTGTCTGGATCAGATATTGAATTTTTGGGATCCCATCGAAACCTTTGGTCTTGTTGGTTTAGGAATCAGAAGTTTTTTGTGAAGTGGGGGGACGCTTCTAGTTCTTCATTTTCACTGGTGAATGGTTTACGCCAGGGTGGGGTTTTATCTCCTTTGCTGTTTGCCGTTTATGTTGACCTTCTGTCCGAACAGCTGAAAAATGCTGATATTGGGTGTTTCATCGGTGGCAAGTGCTTTAACCATATTTTCTTTGCTGACGACCTGGTAATTCTCTCGCCTTCGGTACATGGACTGAACCGTCTTCTTGCTGTTTGTGATCATTATGCAACTAGTTTTGATATCATTTTCAATGTTAAAAAGACCGTAGCAATGGCTCTGTTTCCTAGCGGATGTGACCTTCCCCGTCTTCTGGTGGTGCTTTCTCTGCGTACACTGGATTACGTTTCAGAGTTTAAGTATTTAGGTTTTTTGATTAGTAATAAGATGCGGGATGATTCCCATATTTTAGAGCTTACCCATAGCCTATGTAAGCGGGGGAACGTCCTAATTTGGGAATTTAATGACGTGAGTCTTGCTGTTAAAGTGCATTTGTTTAGGACGTACTGCTATTCATTTTTCGCGTTACCCCTGGTGTATAACCATACGAAAAGATCACGTTTGAACCTAGAAGCTTGTTATAAGCGTGTTTTCCGTCGGTTAGCAAAGCTACAATTCCGAGCTAGCATCAGCCAAGCGTTTGTGTCGAACCATTGTTGCACATTTATTGAAATTGAAAGGAAGTTGAAAACATCGTTTTTTTGTCGTCTAATGGAGTCGCGGAATGATTTAGTGGAGTTTGCTGCAAACCCACTATTCTTCAATCTTCCGATATGGAGTCATTTGCTCGACCCTGAGCCACCATGATGTACTCGCTTGTTATATTTTAACTTTTTGTGTTGTTTATATGGCTTACGCTGAAATAAACAGTGTTATTATTATTATTATTATTATATTAAGGGACAAACAAAATATTTTTAAACAGCTAATGTGATTGCCGATTAAGGGGTAAGAAGGCATTCTGAACACGAATTTGAAAACCCTTTTCTCGCCGGACAAGAAGTTTGCCCGGAATCCCGCCCAAAACCGGAAAGTTTTTTAAAAGTAAAAGTTTTATTTCAAGTTGACTAGATGTTCAGTTTAGGTGCAAGAAGACATGCTGAACACTTATGTAAGGTAAGGTAAGGTACAATTTTAATGGCAAATGTAAATAAACCTGATGTTTCTCAAAAGCATCAGACATACCAGTGGCATAAAAAACGACGCTTCAATAATTCTGATGGGTTTGTAAAAATCATTAATACAATTCTAGCCTAAGGCATTGTAAAGGAAAAACAAACGAACAACTATCAACCATGTGAAAACCATTTTCTAGCCGGACAAGTAGTTTACCGGGATTCCGGCCAAAACCGGAAAATTGGTCAAAGTTAAAGTTCTTTTTTAGTTGATTAGATATCCGATTTAGGGGTATGAGATGCTGATGTTCGAATAGGGGAGAGAAGATACACCGAGTTCGTTTTTTAGCTTTCTTTCTTCGCCGGGCAAGTAGTTCTGGAAATCGGCCGAAACCGGGAAATTGCCAGAAGTAAGGCAGGAAGTTTTCGTCAAAACAGATATGACTTATAGGGGTAAACACACATGCTGAATCCATATCTGAACTTGGTTTTCTCAGATGATTAGCTATTTGGACTTAATCTGTTTCTGAATTTTTAAAAGTAAAATTGTTCACGGAGTCTGGCGAAGACTGGATCTGGCAAGACAAGACCCAATTGTCTGGACGAAATATTGAATTTTTGGGATCCCAACGAAACCTTTGGTCTTGTTATATATTTATTTGGTAGATCGCAGGTCATTTTATGCAGGTCAGATAAATTAAGTTATATTATTTTTGTTAGATTTATAGGGTACGTAGTTGTTGTTATTATAGTAAAAAATTTAACAAGCACTGCATGTTCGAACCTTTGTTCTCCACAGTGCTTGTATAATGTGTTTGTATTTTTGTGTAAGATAAAAAAAACTTGAACTTGATCTAACCCACTGTAAACGAATTCTGATTCGTTTTTTTCTGAACTTCCCTCAAATCATCGATATAATGAAAATGAGCAAAACCTAGTAGTTATCATGTAAAACGAGCAATAATTATATAATTTCATTAAAGTAAAATAAAGTGCTCTTCTGGCTACTAACCAGAATCAGAGAGATGTGTTGTATACTGAAAACAGGAAAATCCTGAGGAAAAGTATTCTATCTAGAAACCCCACTTCATGAGACCAAATAACAAGAAGCATTCCAAGATTTTTTTTTTTATACTTCTTCTCTTGTTACAAGGAGACAAACTATTGCCACCTCTGCTGTAAGCTAGCCTACTTAAAAAGCATGGTAAGTTGCTTACCAGGAATAGGTTGTGCCAAGATCAATACCGATAACAGTCCCTAGGTCCTTGTCCTTCTTATCGTCTTTGGCAGCAAACGCCACAACCAGCAAACTTGCCAGCACCAACAACTTCATTTTAGAAGACTCTCTAGCTTCTCAGATTTGATTTCACCTGGAAGCAAAACGTCATACCGTATTAGCTATAAACTAATGGGTGAAGAGGACTGAAGTGCTGACTGCAGGGGCATTACTGTGTGTGTGGGGGGGGGGGGGGGGCCAAGGTATTTGCGGACTTACTGGTCATCAATACCGACTGTTTTTTTTTATTCAGAAAAAACTACTATTTTTGTGAACAATCGACTGATTTTAAGAAAACAAGACCGATTTTATGAAAAAACTACTGTTCTTAAAAAAAAATTTACCATTTTTACGAAGAAAAAAACGCTCGTTACTTTTTACAGACTGGCCAACAACATTGACCCCCCTCCCATAAGTAATGACCTTGGCTGACTGACTGTGAAGGTGGCTAAGACCTTCTTTGTTGAATATTCTGCTTTTATGAATGATGAAACATAACAACTGGACACAGCACTCAAGAAGCTACAACCCAGAATTTCAGATCAAGGCAAACGATTCTGTAAAAAAGACAAGGAAGCAAAGAATCAGGCCAAAATTCACTCAACCGAATGGCAAACCCACAAGGTGACGAATTCCATTATCACTGTATCCAAGAGAGACCTCAGATGCTCAAATTATCTGTACTTGAGTATATGCGCTCTTGCTCACAGGTTAAGGCAGTGGTTCGCTACTGGTAGTATGCATACCCCAAAGGGGCACGAGATACCATCATCAGTGGTACCTGAATGTTCCAAAATCACATTAGTCTGTCGCTTTAATATCTCACCTATGTCATTTTTCACTTTTCTGCTACAGTTTCAATATTGTCCTCAAGTCAAGATCAGATTCCTATGGTATGCAATCAAGATACACACTATCTGCCTTATTACTGATGACAATAAATAACGTCTTTTTTATGTACTGATCACGGAACATGGTAAAAAAAAAGTCAAGGAAGGAACAGGAAAGGAGTATGTAACCTTTTTGAACCTTGATCAGAGGTACAATGTATGGAAAAGGTTGGGAACCACCAAGCAGTGTTGCCAGATGCCTGACACAAGATTGCACAGCAAGAGAAGCTGCACCTACAGCGCATTTTCACTATTTCCTTTTTTTTACGAAATGGTATTGGGCCCATGCTGTCAACCGTTCGGTTTAAAGAAAACTGAGTTGGCGAAAAGTGCCGCAATTCTACTTGCAATAGTAGATTTTTATCAAAAATTAAAACAAAATGACATTTCTGAAATTTTAATTTCATGTAAGTTATGAACTACTTCTGAACTACAACTTTTCGTGAAAAAGCAGTAAATTTTTTATCTTCAAACAATTATTTGTTTTAAAGACCGTTACTACAAACGGCCAAATAACAGTAGTGGATAAATACACCCCCCTTCTCCCATAAATGTTTGGATAGAATGCATCTCAATTATAATTTGCAGTCAGTTTTGGCTGAAGTAATATCAATTTTTGGATAGTAATGCTTCTGGTTCTGTGATCTGCAAAACAAGATAAAGTTAATCAGCTCTTGTGATAAAAAAATTAAAAATAATGAGATTTTTTTTTCTCATGACGGTTCAAAAAATTAGTTTTTCTAGAAACAATTTAAAAACAATGCTTTCTAAAAGAAGCATGCTCCAGATATGCATGAACCTCACAAGCCCAGCTGCTTACAGCGAACATACTCTTGCATCCAAATATGCTGCTCGCTGGCTTTCAAGACACAAAGCAGTGGAAAGGCTCAACACATTTTGAACTAGCAAGCATCAATTATCAGTGTTCCGAGGGACCAAAAATGAACAATTTGACATTTCAGTGAAGATTCTGAGTCCCGCAACCCTTGAGATTTGGAACCTGAATATAAAATCATAGTTGTGAAAGAAATCCTACTCTGGACTCTGATTTTCAATTTCTAAGAGATGCGGACAGCAAAATGTGACCAATTTACACTGAAAATCACCAATATATGGAAATTTGGCCAAATGTGCGCACTTGAAAATCCAAAGCGCAGCCACTTCTAAAAAGCGCCAATCTGGCAACACTGCCCCCCAGTTAGGGCATGCCCTAACCTAAAGTTAACTTATCAACAGTGTTTCTCTCGAGAAAATGAAAAATACTGCTGCTACATACAGTAGCTGGCAGCAAAATAGGAACAGAAGAGCCCAAAGGCTACTCAGAACTGTTTCAAATTAGGTCATTGTCATAAAGCAAGTTCAACAAAGTCCTGTACAAGACAGGATGCAATCCTAGATGCTCAACACAACTAAAAGTGCAGCTATTGGCTTACTCACCAGAAACAACAAATTAAGTTGGACACAAGGAACAAAACAACAAATTCACCACTATATGGTTTTTATGTTCACTTTTCTCCTTCCAAAGTAAAACTCTAAATATTCCTCAACTTACAAATCTGGCCTAAAAAGATCCGCTATTTGCCGCTCGTGGTCTTCGCTGATTGGTGGAAGTCATCGGATGGGTCGCGCGCTGATTGGTTCGAGTATCTACTAGTAGCTCCTATCATTTTATCGGGAGTCAGCGCTTTCATCAGCGTTTCGAATATCATTGAATACTTGTCTTGAGTCATCTAGCAGTACGATGAAATCCTGCCTCTGTCTTTATAGATGGCGCTAGCGGGACAAACCACACAGAAGTTGTGTTTTTGCAGATAGCATGGTATCTGACACCACGGTCTAAAGTCGTTTTCTCACTTATCGTGGTATCTGATACCACATTGAATAGGCGTGTTTGCAGTTATCGTCGTATTAATTTTTCTTAAACTGGTGGGAAAGAAGTTTGGCACTTAGTGATGTGACTGAATATCCGTTTTATTGTGGGATGACTTCGAAAAGCGCAATTTCAGCAATTGTCGTATGTGCGGAGCAACCGTATATCAGATACCACAGTAACATTTGGCCATATTTCTGTTCAGCGCTTCCAAGCGGACTATTTTCTGTTAATCCCCCCATGCCTCACGGTCATCACTTGGATCAAACATGGTAAAATAGATCCACAGGTTAGTAAGTGGAAAACCTGTCATCTGTGTCCCAGGTAATGGAGGTTTTGCAAATGTTTCAGCAGCAGAAAGTGAAAGTGACCCACTACCCTATCGATTCGACTTTTTACTATGTCTACACAAGTGTTTGGTAAGACATAGTAAAAAGTCGAATCCTTAGGGTAGTGGGTCACTTTCCCTTTCTGCTGCTATAACATATATAAAACCTCCATTACCTGGGACACAGATGACAGGTTTTCCACTTACTAACCTGTGGATCTATTTTACCATGTCTGATCCAAGTGATGACCGTGAGGCATGGGGGGATTAACAGAAACTAGTCCGCTTGGAAACGCTGAACAGGATTATGGCCAATTTTAATCCAGTTACCGTGGTAACAGATACCATGGTACCTGCAAAAATATAACTATTAATACTAACAACAGTTCATCAAGGTGGCTAGAGCTGTTGGCAGGGGCGGTTCGAGGGGGGAGGGAGCGTGGGGGATGACTCCCCCCTCCCCCCCCCCTGCTCCAGAGAATCTACCAGTCGTATCTTTCGGGCTTGTCTGTATGACAGTCGTATGCTTTAAGCTTTTCAGAATATCATATAGGCAGCACAAATCACATCTTTTAGTCGTATGGCAACGAAGAAATTTCTATTCGTATGTTTTAAGATTCACAGTTGTGTGTTTTGAGTTTTCCAGAATGAAAGTCGTATGTCTGAGCTCGCCAGAATAACATAAACCGCAAATTCGCCTGAAAAGACACGTTTCTTGTCGTACTTTACGAAGGGATTTTCTAGTCGTAAATTAGAGACGGTCATAGTTTTGACCTTGCCAGATAAAGGCAGACGAAGCAGTTACATAATCGTGAACTTCGCCTTCAAATCACCTGTTTCTGGTCGTATTGTTCAACTCAGATTTTAGTAGTAGGCTATGTTTGAAGCTTTTCAGATTCACAGTTTTGTGTTCTAAGTTTGTCAGAAGCAGTCGTATGAAACTTGCCAGAATGACATAAACCGATTTTCCCTAAGAATGACCCGTTTCTTGTCGTATTTTACGAAGAGATTTTCTAGTCGTATATTAGAGACAGTCGTAAGTTTCGAGCTTGCCATATGAGGCAGTTAAGTGAATTTCGACAGCAAATGACCTATTTCTGGCCGGATGGTTGTATAGAGATTTTCTATAAGTCACTACGTTAGGAAATATCGTGTGTTCTGAGCTTGTCACAATGACAATCGTATGTTTCGAACTTGTCAGAGTGACATAAATGCCTCAACCAAGTTGTGATTTGAACATTATCCTACTTGTTTTTTTGTAAAAATCACCTTATTTTAAAAAGAAACAGGCACAACCGCCTGATGATTGCACTATTATTTTTGTGGTCTAAATTCAAAGTGGAAACACTACCACGTACTAACTTCCGGGAAAACATCCCACTCCGTTTGCGAGTTATCGGGGGACGGACACATATGTGATATAGTAGGCAGCCTTTAAAATGTTTCGCAAAACTTTACCAGTACCGTCTTTCATAGTCCCCTACTCGCTATATGGTTGAATGGCCCGTAATTTAGGTGAGGTGTTAGGCCTAAGATTTCAGCAACCTGAAAGGTTAGAAATTCCAGGAAAATGTCGGATTACAAAAAAATCGCCTGCGGCGCTGAGTTTAAATCTGCCTTAGGTACATACGGTACAAGCTGCTTGGGATATGCACCAGGTTAAAAGCAAGAGTTTGTGTGGGAAATAGTCGAACATTGCCGAATAAAGGCCGATTTAGCAAATTTGGGCTTCAGCTCTTTCGTAGTCCTATCATATTTATATTTAGATGACGTGTGCATCATTTATGTGCAGTTTTAAGCTTGAGATTTGAGATTTACCGTAGTAGAATTTTGCTCGGATTGAAAAAATTTCGCCTGCGGCGCTCACTTTAATTTGTCTTGAGTAGATGTGTCAGAAGCTGATACCGATGCGAGGGCCAGCAAAATTTGATATGAACGGCACCGTCTAATTCCTGTTACTAATTTGTTTATTATTTTAGTACTACAATGGCATTATCCGTAACGTTTTCGAATTTATAACGTCAGAGCCTGCTGGTACTGTGTTTTTGGCAAGTCGTATATTTTGAAGTCCTCACCCCCCCATGCCCAAGCCCTTCGGATCGCCCCTGGCTGTTGCTGTTACTAGGGTGTCGACTAAATTGTATCGTAATTCTATACAGGCGTGACGTAAATAGTGACGTCGAGTAACTGAGGATAACAATTAGGATTTGATTGTTCCTAGGTCGTCTTATAAATGTAAACGAGCTCGGCTCTCTATATATATATTAAAATACATATTCACCGATAGGAACAAACTACAAATTTTCGTTTTCTCAGGTAAAATAGATCAAATGGGTATGACGTCACCCCTGTATGGAATTACGGTGCGACTTAGTTTAGACCGTCAAGGTCGGGTGCTAGTGACTGGAATTCCTGCTAATATTTTCGGCACCATCCATACGGAAAACTTGAGATTTTTATCACTTTCAACTTTATTACAGATGAGCAGAAATACTGCGCTCAAACGATCAGGATTGTGGGGTCTGGAATTCCCACCTGGATTCCCCATGAATTTCAACTCCATAAGGGAGATCCTCATCGTTCCCCGGACGGGGATTCCCATAACGGAGTCTTCGTGTTTTGTTTGTCCCAGGGATGGACTCAATTATCGTCACCATCACAAACAATACTGTAGCCGAGAAAGATTACAGTTAACTGCAGTATTTGCTAGTGGGATTAATCGTATCTCTACTGGGATGAGGTTAATCCGAATTAGAGATAATCTTATCTTAGTAGAGACAAGGTCATTCCCAGTAATAAATACTGCAAGATTTGTTTTTATAGTGAAGAGCTAGAAGCTCTTATGGCACTTGCAAGACTGGGGCAGATAATGAAAGTAAGAATTTACCAATTCGTGGGTTTGTGCTGATCAATGTTAGCAAAACCCTTCGTATAAGAATGATCATGATCTTCGGCCCTTGGAAATCGCGAGAATGTATCGTTTGGTAAAATGTATTTATTTTTGCACTTGGCTGCAGGCTTGGCTGTGATGATGCGCACTTTAAGGGCGCTAGAAATCCATCTGTAATCAGATCTTGAGGCAAAATGATGATAGGCTCATGGGGATAATGAAAATGTATATTTCGCTCAAAAGTATTTTTTGTACTTGAAGGAAGTCACTTGCAAGGAAAACCATTAAGGCAAAAATGATCATGGGCCCTCGTGGAGCATGAAATGTATCGTTTGATCAACATTTTTTTTTTCACTTTGGGTTAAGATGCGCTGTAAGGGAGCTAGGAATTAATTTTTAAGCAAAACCCCTTGAGGCAAAAATGATAATGGGCTCATGGGGATCGTGAAAATTATTTTGCTTAACAGTATTTTTTTTACTTTGCGGTAAGATGAGTAGACTTTAACGGATGCTCGGATCTGGGAAGTGACAATTTCTAAGCCAATTTTGTAAAGTCTCTAATATTCGAGCAAAGTTTTATCGTCCTAGCATAATCTGGAAGTACCTTAACTCGCAATCACCGGAATTCCCAACACCCTCCCCTCCAACTCGCCACACAGTGCCCGAATCCAGTCCGGTTCTGTTACTGGTTTATCTGCGGCGTGTGTTTACTCTTCGCACCAAGTTACATCCGGGTCTCTCCACTCTAAGCGTGTCACAAGATTTCCAGTTCACCCCTCAAACCCCCACCCTTTTTGATCAGATCTGGTCCGGGCTTGAAACGGGACATTTGAGGCATGAGGTCTTTCAAATATTAAGTTTCATTAAGATCCGATCACACGTTCGAAAGTTACACACACCTTCAGATTCAGGATTCACCATCCCTCTCCCACGATGGTTGGATCGGGAAACTGACTATTTCTAAGCCGATCTTGTCAATTTTCTTATGTTCAAGCCAAGTTTCATCGTCCTAAACATTCAAAAGTACCTTAACTCGCAATGACCGGAATTTGGGATCCCCCCACCCCCACAGTGCCCGAATCTGGTTTGGTTCTGACACTGATGTATCTAGGGCTTGTACTTTTTTTCCCCACCAAGTTTCATCCCAATCACTCCACTCTAAGCGTTCGACAAATCCCCCCCCCCCCCCCCCAGCATTCATCGACCAGTCCGGAAGAAGATACTGGGACGGTTAAAAAGATTTTCTGTGATCAATATTGGGTGTACCTGTGGGATAAGATCGATAAGGCATCTATTTTGTTAAGGCTATGCTTTTTTGTTTGTCAAAACTACAATTGTAAAACTAAATCAAACAAATCAGTATAAACAGACCTGAAAATAAGGTGGACCTTAACCTTTACAGACTATTTTCGTCAACTGAACTTTTTAGAAAAAATTTCACTTGGGGGAATTCCCGTGTCCTCGTTGTCTAATCCTCGTGATTCCCCTTCCCCGGGGTGTCCACAGGGAACGGCGGGGTTTCGAAAATATTCTCCCAAGAACCTTCTTCTGCCATAAGCTGCTTGAAACCATAGCATACATGGGGCCATGGTGTGTTTTACAAGAACGGGTTTCGTTTCATCAGTAGGCGTGTTTTTTTTAGTGCGTTTCCGCATAACGATAGGGCCATGTTTTTCATGAATCAGTTGTACGAATTTCGGTCAACTTCAACCAACTTAAATTTGACCAGACGGATTACACAGGGCGATTCTGGCGGCAGTGGCAACACTGGTCACAGAATTCTGCGATTTCTTACAGGAAATAGCCCATATGCCAAAAATGTCGCAAATTATGTCGAGTATTAGCTCCTCTTATACGAGCAAACTGGAACCTTAGAAACGAAGAGTTTTTCATTGAAACTAGAAAAAAAGTGTCAAATTGTGTAAGCGCAACAATTTCAAGGATTTGTTTGCCAAATGTCACAAGCAGGCCCGTATCCAGGAATTTTTTTTTCGGGCGGGGGGGCGGTTTGCCTGCGGGTCGGACAAAAAAGTACAAAAAAGACATAAATCAGAGGGAAAAGCCTTTAAAAATGACTATTTTTGTGTTTAAGGGGGGGGGGGGTCTACTGCGCGTTACAGAGAAGCAAGAGTTTGAGTCAACCACCAGACAAAAGTGACAAACAATAGTGAAAAGTGATCTCTGGAAGTAAGGGAGAAGTCGTAAAGGCTTTCGGTTTATTCTTGCGCTCGGCGGATTTTCGCTTTGCTTCCCCGCCACAAGAGATGTTAAACGCGGGAGTGTATGTGGGCACCTACTGCGCCTTACAGAGAAGCAAGAGTTTGAGTCAGCCATCACTTGTGTAGACATAGTAAAAAGTCGAATCGATAGGGTAGTGGGTCACTTTCGCCTCCTGCTGCTATAACATATGTAAAACCTCCATTAACCTGGGACACAGATTACAGGTTTTCCACTTACTAACCTGTGGATCTATTTACCATGTCTGATCCAAGTGATGACCGTGAGGCATGGGGGGATTAACAGAAACTAGGTCCGCTTGGAAGCGTTGAACAGGAATATGGCCAATTACTAGGGCTCAGGGCTTTGAATGGTCCCAAAATAATCATGGTAGGTAAATACTAGTTTTGCAGAGACCGATGGTGTAATTGCCAGTACACAGTACATGGCTTGTAATTGAAATAACGACTTGATTGATTGTATCTATATTTATATTTTAGTGCGATTATGTTTGACGTATAAGTCAAATTCGGCGCATCTGCTGTGAAAGATACCTTTTATGAATAAACTCTATTTCTCTAACTATTTTCTTACGAATCTCTTCGACGTGGTTGGTCCGATTATCTCGTGGTACGATATTTTGATGAAAATAAAAAAATGCGTTCCAGGTTCGAAGCGGGAATTCGTGACGTCACGCGTAGCAACTACGGTAAGTAGGGTGGAACACGCTCAAAGAGAAGTGATGGTATCTTGTAAGCCTGCCAAAAATCTCTGATTTGTGGTTAGAGCCAGGTAAGCCTGCCAAAAATCTCTGATTTATGGTTAGAGCCATTCCAGATTACCAGACGTCCGGGCTTCCGCATAGTCAAGCCAACCCTTCCAGATTTTAATGATAACGATGACGCTAAATTTGCTGTTCTTCAACATTTCCTAAATGTCCCCTACATATTAAATATCTCTTGCAGTCAGAACTGTCAATCACTTTCAATTTCCTTCTCCCATTTGCATATTTGTAGTGTCTCTCGAACAGGTTGCCTCTATGGCACCTTCCAGACATCCAGAACCTGGGGTGTCCAACACCCTGGACTTCCGGACATTTTTTGCCTAGCTTCACCTTCTAGATCCGTCTGGACGAAAACGGTTGTCTGGAATCCGGAAGAAAAATCTGGAAATTGAAGCCTTGCTTTTACCCTACGCAAACGCTGGGTATATGTCTATTCTGGATACAACTTTTTCTTTGGTTAAGGTGCCAAGTATTTGGCATTGGGTATCCAGCATTGGTCACAGAGCCTTTGAAATGCTAATATTAACCAAGCGTTTGGTATATAGGGTATTCCAAACTTAGGGCTATGCGATAGACTTTTACCTGACTAATACTGTTGATTGCGGGCAGTTGAAAAATCCTCGTAAAGATAAAGGCGAATGTTGTTGAAAGCCAAGACTAGAATGACTTAGATGGTGTTCCACCCTTCTAACAATAGTAACATTTAGTTACTATTTGCGTTCCAACCTTGTAAAAACTTACTACGCTGACCGTTCCAACCTTCTTGAAATAGTAACTATTTGCTTACCATGCTCGGGAGCGTAGTAAGCGTGGTAACTACGTATCTCTGTAACGTGATTGGTCGGAATCATCCGTCGCATGATATTCTGCTGGAAAATAGAACAAGACCAAAGGTTTCGATGGGATCCCAAAAATTCAATATCCGATCCAGACAACTGGGTCTTGTCTTAGCCAGATCCAGTCATCGCCAGACTCCTTGAACATTTTTACAATTAAAATTCAGAACAGATTAAGGCCAAATAGCTAATCACCTGAAAAAACCAAGTTCAGATATGAATTCAGCACGTGTGTTTACCCCTATAAGTCATATCTGTTTTGACGAAAACTTCCTGCCACTTCTGCCAATTTCCCGGTTTCGGCCGAACTCCAGAACTACTTGTCCGGCAAAAAAAGAAAGCTCAAAGACGAAATCAGGGTATCTTCTTTCCCCAGTAATGAACATCTAATCAACTTCAAATAAAAATTTAGCTTATAACAAATTTTCCGATTCCAGCCGGATTCCGGTCGAACTATATGTCCGGGTAAAATATGATTGTCATACAGGGATTCAGCATCTCTTCTTACCCCTAAATCGCTTATCTAATCAACTAGAAATAAAACTAACTTCCAACACTTTTCCGGTTTTGGCCGGATTCCGGCGAACTGCATGTCCGGGTAGAATTGTTTTCACATAAGTGTTCAACATGTCTTCTTGCCCTAATCGAACATCTAATCAACTCCAAATAAAAACTTTTAATTTTGACAAGCTTCCCGGCTTGGGCCGGATTCCGGTCGAAATACTTGTCCGTCGAGAAAATAGTTTTCACCATCGTCTTCAGCATGTCTTCCTACCTCTAAATAGAACATATAATCAACTTCAAATAAAACTTTTACTTTCAACAAACTTTCCGGTTTGGGGCCGGATTCCGGGCGAAAAACTTGTCCGTCAAAAAAATAGTTTTCACCATCGTCTTCAGCATGTCTTCCTACCCCTAAATCGAGCATCTAATCAACTTCCAATAGAACTTTTACTTTCAACAAACTTTCGGTTTTGGCCGGATTTCGGGCGAACTACTTGTCCGATGACAAAATGGTTTTCACCATCGTGTTCAGCATGTCTTCTTACCCAATAATCGACTATCACATTAGCTGTTTCAAAATATTTTGTTTGCACCTTAATTTGAACCCCCTCCCCCACCCCTAAATGTAGGGCTACAAAGCCCATCTACGAACTTGACTGGTTCGACGACCTAACGAATCCTCACACCAAGTTTCATCAAAATATCTCATTCCCTTTGAGAGTTATCGTGCTTACAGACGGACGGACGGACAAACGGACAACTTTTGCGATATCATAGGTATCCCTCCACTTAAGTTTTGGGATCCCAAAAATCGTTCCAGCTTTGACGACAAAAAAACAGAATTCGTGACGTCATGCGTAGTAACTACGGTACGCAGGGTGGAACACGCTCTTAGTCAGAAGGGTGTATTTCTACAACCGTCACAGCTAACCTCAAAAGCTACCGATGCACAATGCTAAAAAATCTGTTTTTATTACAATTGTGTGATATACAAATATTCAAAATAGGCACGCAGGGATTCTCTGTAATAAAGGCATTAAACTTCGAGGACGTAATTTGGGTGAACGACGACAATTGGGTCTTCATCTGGCTCATCATCTTGTGTAGCTTTCGTTCGAAGTCCAGTTGCCGACAATGGAATGATAACTTGGTCCTAAGGGTAAAAAAGAAGACTGCATTACACGCACACTTTGGTAATTCAATTTCAAAGGTAACTAGACCTACGTTGCCTGGACAACGTGAAGTGTTGCGGCAACCTTTGTCCGGCTTCGCCGACTAAAGTGTTGCGAGAGCAACACTTTGGTTTTGTTCTTCCCTGTCGGTTAAATGCTGAAGTTGCCAACTTATCGAAGCTTTTAAAAGGTATGTTCTATAAAAAGAATCATCACATGATCAAAAGCTATTGTTCAGCGTTGTAAAAACTACAACAATAGAATATCGAAGAAGGGACTAAATTCACATCGCAGTCAGTTGAACTTTAATCCTTTTCAATCGTAGACATCGTAACGGATGAAAACTCGGAACAATATCTTATATAATCTAGTTGGTATTATAAAGCTATCCGTAACTTTTCAGGATTAAAATACCGTAGATGACACTATTAACTATTACGAAACTACCTCATTGTTCTACATTATCGGTTGCGTAAACAGTTAATCTTAGGTTACAGCAGACCATCTATACAAACTTTCTACGCCAGGTTTATAGAAATCGAATACAATGTGCACCAATTTACAAAAGTTTCTAGCCCCTCGTGAACCGATTCTTACTTACAAGTCTCTCTCCGGTGATAGACATCAAGTTCACCGGATAAAAATAATGGATACACTAGCGAGCAGAAGTTGCAAACCCCTCATCCCTGAAGATGATTGTAGCATAACAGCCGCTTATTACTTACAAGCCCCTTGCATGTCTTACAATTGGGAACCAAATTGTTCTTACCATCGAATACACGGAAACAAATAACAGGTACACCAACTAGCAAAAGCTGCAAACCCCTCATTGCCCAAAATGGTTATGAGCCAACAGTTGACTGTTGCATACATGTCCCATACATGTCTCACAACTGATATCGCCTATTCTTGGTTTCAGTGTGTACGTTACTACTGAAGTTGTCAACCCCTTTAAACTTTCAAACTGGTTTTGTTTCTTCGCTGTCGGTTAATGCTGAAGTTGTCAACTTATCGAAGCTTTTTAAACGGGAAAAAAATTAATCGTATGATCAAAAGGTATTCTTCAGCGTTGTAAAAACAACAACAAAATAATATAGGAAGAAGGACTAAATTAACTTTGCAGTCAGTTGAACTTAATCCTTTTCAATCGTAGACATCGTGACGGATGAAAACTTGGGACAATATCTTATATAATCTAGTTGGTATTATAAAGCTATCCGTAACTTTTCCGGATTAAAATACCATCGATGACACTATTAATTATTATGAAACTACCTCATTGCTTTACATTTTCGTTTGTATTCGTTGTGTAAACAGTGAATCCTAGGTTACATTGATAGACCATCAAAACAAACTTTCTTACCGTCAGATTTACAGAAATCGAATACAGTGTGCACCCATTAGCAAAAATTCCTAGCCCCTCGTGAACCGATTCCTACTTACAAGTCCCTCTCCCGTGATATACATTAATATAAGTTAACTGAAAACATTAAGTTAACCGAAAACAAATAATGGCTACACCAGCTAGCAAAAGTTGCAAACCCATCATCG